>CM048754.1:4010000-4492500 GCA_026315105.1 Locusta migratoria | reverse complement strand
CATATCACCTGCCGTCGCGAGAATTGCTCGCTTCCGTCTGATCGCTTCACGCTATCGAGAGCGATCGTACGGTCACAGGAGATTAAGCTGTGCGAAACAATTAGGGGACCACGTGAGACACCACACACAATATACGTACGGTAACTGATTTTATTCAGATATTGGTTACAATTGTAATTTGTGTGTGATAACAGTAAGATATTTTCCTGTCTCAAATCTTTACTTGAGGTTTATATGGTGTTTACTTATAGCGAGGTACCAAGCGGCTACGATTATAGTGAAAAAGTCATTGTGTATGATCACCTCGGTCGGCCAGTACAGTTCCAAGATCGTTCTAAACTCAGCTTCAAATTCCGGCCCTCTAAATTTCCTCAACAGAATAGTTTTTGTATGTGGTAGTACGTATCAGTCTCCCATGGAACACTATGGTGATAAAGTTTTGATAACGATAAGGGGGTGGATGATATGGGAGTTGAAAGGTACCGACTTACATCAAATTCTACGTGGGGTGTCAATATTTTGCTCTTCAGCACTGAGGGCACCAGGCCACGGTGGAGTAGCCGAGCGGTCTAAGGCGCCTCGCTACGGAGAGCGCGGTTGCTCGCCGTCGGAGGTTCGAGTCGACATTTTTGTAAATTCAACCACTAGGGGGGTGCAATTAGGAGAAATCTCTTAAGGGAGCTACTAAAACTATTTTGATGCTATAAATGAGAAAATTTGGGATTTGGAACCATAGTTAGAATTGGTCCTAGGATTTTTATCTGTCACTTTGCACTTCTTTCACCTCTGGCAGTGTTACTTATGTGAAAAATACCGAGTAGCACCGTGGTTCGGAACCCACGTCAAACTGTAGGTCCTCCTATATCTGGTTGGGTAAGTCAGTTCGAAGGTCGGAGGAAGGCAACGGCATACCACCTCCAAAGAGCACCATGCCTAGTAAAGCACTGTGGTGTTCAAACCAATCTTCGGATTGTTGACTGCTTTACCTTTTATTATGATTGTTTCGGGATGTTTTGAATTCTGCCATCAATGGTACAATAGGGGGTGGTAAGTTGTATCAGAAGACTTGATTAGGAAAGAATGTTTAAAGCTAAATGTATGAAAATATAAATTTAGAAGTAGATAAGACCAATGCAGACTTTCTAGTCTACGCGTGCGAAGGCGCGTCCAGAAAGTAAGTTCCGTTTGGTTATATAAAACGAACGGGTACAGATACAGAAAAAATATTGATTGTACAAAAATCTACAACTGTTAAACTACTTTTCTACATAGCTTCCGAAATTTTGTAGGCAATTGTCATAGCATGGCACAAGGTTTTGTGTGCCTTTTTCATAGAATTTTGCCACCTGTGTATTCAACCATGTGGTAACATGTTCTTTCAGCTCGTCATCATCGTTGAAGTGTTGTCCATCAAGGACAGATTTTAGGTGTAAGAAGAGGATTACTGTCAAAAGATTTTTTTTCACGATAATGCCAAACCTCACACACCAAATGTTACCAAACAATTCTTACGGAAATTTCAATGGGACCTGTTTGGTCATCCTCCATACAGCTCGGACCTCTCTCCTAGCGACTTTCATCTCCTCTTACACCTAAAATCTGGCCTTGGTGGTCAACACTTCAACGATGATAACGAGCTGTTACCAACATGGTTGAATACACAGGCGGCAACATTCTGTGAAGGATGCATGCAAAAACCTGTGACACGCTATGATAAGTGCCTACAAAATTTCGGCAGTTATGTCGAAAAGTAGTTTAACCCTTTCCTCCCCGACGGGACTTAAAAGTCCCGGCCCATTTCCAGCGTCGTAGAACAAAGTGGAAAATGATATCTGACTTGCGTCCCTCACGGGACATTAGTGTGTCTCGTTGGTCGAGATTGCTCAATATATCTGCTCACAAAGAACAGTAAACAACGGATTGTTTTATGTCTTTGTGTACGATTTCGTCACGCGTGTTTCGCAGTCACCAAAAGACGCTGTTGTGTGTTCTCACGTAGGTAATTTGCTTTTCTACTGTTTTAGCTAATGGAAACTGATATTGTTCAAGGAATAGAGCTCTTTTTATTTATATAGCCTTCAAAACTGTGACTGGAATTCCAAGTACTGACAGTGTGTCAAAGGCATTTTATGCATGTTAATTATGTAATTGTCTTTGTTGCTAGGTGTCACTAACAAATGGTTGTGTTTTTGTTTCCTTTTGTTTACGAATTACAAAATGTGAATACGGTTCAGTGATCACAACAGTTTGCTTTTGTACCTCCGTTCAGATCGATATATAAAGTGGCATTTCGATACAAAAATTTTGGTATCTGTTTGTTGCTGGTAAATCCTTATGTGAACAGAGATAAGCATTGCATAATGTCTCCAAATTGCGTTGTATCCTCTTGTAATTTGAAGTCCTATCTTTTAATTTCTTTGTTTAACATTTTTTGCGTCAAATTAGGAAAACAAAAATGTATCGATACACTAATAAGCTTTTATTGACTTTGGTAGCAAATAACCAAATATGAAGTTGTGTGCTCGAATATTTGATAGCTTGGGCAGGAAAGGGTTAAGAGTTGTAGAATTTTATGCAATAAAAGTTTCTTCTGTATCTGTGCACAATTTCGTTTTATTACCAAACGGAACTTACTTTCTGGACGCGCCTCGTTGTAGAAGTTTATATGAACTAATCGCTTGTTTGAGTTGCACACGTTTTCCAAAATCCCTGCTATCCAAGGCCCACTTTCCGAACCTACCGTTCACAGTATCGCATCCCGAGGACACAAATAATAATGTTTGTATAATTTATGGGACTTAACTACGGGGTGATCAGTCCCTAAACTTACAAACTACTTATGAACTAGCTAAGACTAAGGACGGCACAAATATCCATGCCTGAGGGGGGATTCGAACCCTCGACCGTAGTGGCCGTGCAGACCGTGACTGGAGCGCCTCAGTCCTCTCGGCCACCGCGGCCGGCGAGGACACAAAACTAACTGTATCTTTTTTTCCCCCGCTGACTATACGTTACTACAGGTAATAAGACAGCTCGGCTATGGGGCCTTCGGTACCATTTGGCACTACCGGTGGGAGCGCATGCGAATAGCACAGTGCAAGCTAATGCGCTCCTAGAGCCAGCCCGTATGCGCGCGCGTGTGTGCGTTAATGCACTGGGCAGTCCGGCAATACGGGACGCAGATGCGGGCGCGCAAGATTATTGAATTTAGTGCAAATTGATTGGTCCGGCGGGAGGCTGCATTAGCGACGCCCCGGCTGCGCGCATCAGGTGCGTGGCGGAGCGGCCGAGTGCGTGTCAGTGCGTGTCAGTGCGTATCTGCCCACGCCGGCTGTCGCGGGTGACGAGGCTATCTGCGATCGCCGGCCCGTCACGTGACAAGTTTATGTCCGCGACGATTGGCGCGCCAAAAGCCAGATAACGCCCCGGGCTTTCATTCAGTATCGCGGCGCGCTGCCTCAGCTCCACATTCACTCTACACATCATCTTTCCCAACTCCTCACTGCTCTCCTAGTATCCCTTTCTCTAATCTCTCTCACTGCCGAAAACCAAGCACCCTCTCTATCTCTTACACAGTATACACAAAAACCGATATATATATATATATATATATATATATATATATATATATATATATATATATATATATATATATCAGTGCAATATATATATATATATATATATATTGCACTGATGTATTTTACGGTCCACTTTAGATTTGTAGTTTTATAAGTTTCTGCAAACTGTGGAACATCTTTGTATTGAGAAACATCATTTTACATATGTATGTTTTTAAAAATTGGTAATGAAAATTAACAGAGAAGAACTGCAGTCAATATTAATAACCTTCAGAGAAACCGTAGAATAAACTCACGTAAAAAAAAAAAAATACCGACAGTTTTCAAAATGTCTTCTTATTGTTGATTGCTTCATCACATCTCAGGGTCATTAAGTGGTTCACTTTAAGGCCGAAGTAATGAACTAAGACGAAACTTTTCACTCTTGAAAAGGATTTGTATTTTTCTAAAAACATTTACATCTCAACTGAAAGTTTACAAAACAAAACCTCATCACTTCTAACTGCTCGAGAAGTCAAAACAAGACTGACTGCTAATTAAAAAGCAAAGATACTGCTCTTCCACTTTTTTCTTTTAGTTCCCCAAATGAATTTTTTTCACAACATTAATTAATAATTGCCTATTATTGTTATTATTAATAATAATTTTCTCTCTCTCCTTTTTTTTAATAATAATAGAAAATGAAATTAAAATAGAAATTCGCTTCTTACTGTTCTGATACCCCAACACTCCATTCCTGATAACAGCACAAAACATTTTGGACCAAAATAATAATCTAAATAATAGTGGCGGGTTCCGAACCACTGACCTTCAGCGTCACAGTCCAACGTACTGCATACTACGATACAGCTAACAGTTAGGAGTTACCTTCTTTAATCTCATACTATTGATGGCTGTTGTTAACTGTTTGACTGATATATCGTGTAACTGTAATTCAGCAGATTTCCTTTAGTGGTCACGTATATTACTTCACACTTTTCATTATTTAGTTTTAATTGCCAATTTTCGCACCATGTAGAAATTTGTCTAAATCGCTTTGCAGATTCTTTCGATTCTCTGTTGACTTCACTGACCGATAAGCGACAGCATAGCGAACAGCTATTCAGATTGTCTCCTCAATCGTTTATAAATACAGGGAAGAGTAGGGGACCTATAACGCTGCCCTGGTTAACGTCAAATATTACTTCTGTGTTACTCGATTACTTACTTTCAATTACAACGAACTGTGTCCTTCCTGGTAGGAAATCGGGATCGAGTCGCACAATTAGGGCGATATTCCATAAGCACGCAGTTTCATTAGAAGCTGGTAGCTAGTCAGTTCTAAATAAGATATCAGAGCGTTGTAACCACTGACCAAATTTTTAGGCAGAACTAGAGCGGGTGTTTCAGGGTAGCTGCCCCACGCTACTCGATGTTTTCTGTCGGCTTTTTTTGTCGTTACTTTTCCCGCCCTGCGACTGTCGCCCGCACATCCCGTATGCTGGCACGTCCCCGCTATGGATCAAAAACTTCCGCCGGCATCGCCATGTGTGTGTGTGTGTGTGTGTGTGTGTGTGTGTGTGTGTGTAGCAGGGAGGCGAGCGCCGCGTAGCGGGATTATCTGACATTAGACGGCGCGGGAAATCCCCTGGCCGCCTCGCGCAGGCCTGCCAACCGCCTGACAGCGGACGTGTTTGCGTTCCGGCACAGGGAAGCCGTATAAAAAAAAAAAAAAAAAAAAAAGGACGCAAAAGGAGAGGAAAAAATAAAAAAAAAGAGGAAACGGGAGGTGAAAGCAAAACAGGGAGGGGGGTGGAACAGGCGCGCTGAAAAGTTCCAATGCAGCGCGAAAAGACAGCCCTCGAAATTAAAAATACAATAAAATAAAATAATACGAGCACTCACCTGAGGCTTTTATGTACGTGGGCGACTTACGGAAAACTCTTAACTGAAGGCAGTTCACCGATTGCGAGATTTTCCAATACTTTTGTAGTTTTCCTGTTGATTTCGTGTCCACATACTGAGTTTTTCGTAGTTAAGCTGGAGTCCCATTTTACAGGAGATTTATAGTAGTTTTTCTAGTACTATTTTGACTTCAGCTTTGTTATTCGTAAATATAACCACTTGATATATATATATATATATATATATATATATAGGGTGTCCCACTCAACTGTTTCACCCCAGATATCTCTGAAACTACAAGAGATATTGAAAAACGATTTTACGGTCATGAACGTAGGGCAGGGGCTTATGAAAGCACGTAATATGAGATACTCCGAATCGTGAAGAAATATTAGTTTCAACACAAAATTAATTTTTTTAAATGGATAACCCATATTATTTTTTAAGGAATCGATAGCATGAAAAATCACAAAAACAATGGCGTTGGTTGCATAGCGATACCATTCTTTTTGTGATTTTTCATCCTATCGATTGCTTCAGAGACAATATGGGTACCATTTTATAAAAATAATTTTGAGTTGAAAATAATATTTCTTCACGTTCCAGAGTGTCTCATATTACGTACTTTCATAAGCCCCAGCCGCACGTTCATGACCGTAAAAGTGGTTTCTCAATATCTCTTGTAGTTTCAGAGATATCTGGGGTGAAACAGTTGAGTGTTGTATGGTTGTATAGTTTATGGGACTTACCTACGGGGTCATCAGTCCCTAAACTTTCAAACTACTTATGAACTACTTACGAACTAGGACGGCACAAATATCCATGCCCGAGGGGAAATTCGAACCCCCGACCGTAGTGGCCGTGCAGACCGTGACTGGAGCGCCTCAGTCCCCTCGGCCACCGCGGCCGGCAGTTGAGTGGAGCACCCTATATGTTTGTGTGTGTGTGTGTTTTGGTTTTTATGTATTATTAGTCACGAAGTTCCCAAAGTGGAACACTTTTTACTTTTATTTTTGGGTGTTCTCTTCTGCCTTCGCTCCTTTTTGTTCCGGTTCTCGCGTCAACTATAACGCTTTACCTCAGTTGCCGGTGAGTCGTTTAACTGCTAGCTCTCTCTCCTCCCGCCTAAACAATTGTGGGTATTTTTTTTCTTTTATTTTTACGACTCTCGTATTTACTGGAAACTCTTAATTCCGAGACTCCATCATATCGAGTTCACATTACTTATTGTCTAACTTCCTTAAATTTTCCTTCTTTTAGATAGAAAATATCACAAAGAGGAGAAAAGAATCCATTTTGGAAGTACTTTAATAAAAGTACCGTCGATTTGTCTAAACCTGTTCGCCTCCCAACTCACCTCCTAAGGACTCCTGATTAGGCTTACACACACTCAAGAAGACTTAGTACAGGCAGGATATCCTGAAAATTGGAGAAAAACTAGTGGTTTTTGGTGTAACGTAAATATACCGAAATTTTAACTAAATTACGCAAGTTTCGGTTTCAACCGAAACTAGAAGAGGAACCGAATATTCGGTTAGAGTTTCGGGTCACAAATCATGTTTTCGGTCGGAATCTAGGTTCATTATTTGCGGGGTGTATTCGACACATCTTGTAGGCCTACCACAAAGGCACTGTTCTGATGTCGAGGCCGCATTACTCAACAGCTTCGCTAATAATAGATTATCCACAGATACGTTATGTTCGGCGTGACTTGCTTCGGGTAACTAGAGCAGTATTAATGGTTCCTCTCGTTGCAGGTAGAATTCAGTCTGAATGCCAGTCGAGATTTCTTTTTTTTTTTTTTTTTTTTTGCTCCCGTAAACCTCACTGCGTCGACGAGGGTGGATTTTTGCTGCCTGCGTCGCCGACACGGTAAAGGAGAGGGGGTTGCACACAGCGCACGGAGGTTGGCGTGAATAAACAGGGGTGGCAGACTTCCCGCGGCGAACGGGGAGGGGGTAGGTCGCGCAGGAGGAATTTTATTTCAAAAATGAATCGCCCGTCTCCCCCTCCCCCCCCCCCGACCGCAACCCCCTACGGCGTAGCAGGGTGGGATGCGAAGTCCACGTCGCGCGGGGTTGAATGTGTAACACTGGCACAGGGTGGCCGCGAAGTCGCGACCAGATGCCGGATTTCGCGGGTGAGGCATCAGACACGTCGTTAGAGCAATGGTTAACGCTCCACTGTTCGGACACGATGATTAATATGTGGGTTATACCAGTGCCAAATCTCCAAGATATTAAGTGCTGGAATGCGTGTTCTTCAATCCTGCCCCCCCCCCTACCACAAATAGACTTGTGACAAAACATACGATGAGAAATCATTTTTTACACAATACTGTTCTACAGTTCAGAGGTGTCTTTTTTTTTTTTTTTTTTTTTTTTTTTACAAAATGATATCTTATAAGAGAAAGCAACGTTCCTAGCATTTGTGGATCTGGAGAAAGCGAAGGTAGCAGGAAGCGAAGATTTATGTTCGACTTGTACCAGACAGCGGTTATTAGACTCGAAGAGCATGAAAATACAAAAGGGTTGTAGCCTTTCCCCAGTGTTGTTCAATCTGTACATTGAGCAAGCTGCGAAAGAATGCAGGGAGAAATTTGGAGAAGGAATTAAAATCAAGGGATAGGAAATAAAAACCTTGTGGTTTGCTGGTGACATGGTAAGTCTGTCAGAGACCGCAAATGATCTGGAAGAGCAATTGAATGGAATGGACAGTGTTTCGAAAGGAATATATAAGATTAACAAGAGTAAAACGAGGGTAACAGAATGTAGTGGCAAAATATGAGGCGACGCTGAAGGAAATAGATTAGGTAATGAGACGATAAAAGTAGTACATGAGTTTTGTTATTAGGGTAGCAAGATAACTTCTGATGACAGAAGTAAGGAAGATATAAAATGCAGAATGGCTGTGGGAAGAGAAGCGCTTCTGAAAAAGCGATATTTGTTGACATCCAATATTAGTTTCAATGTTAGGAAGTCCTTTCTGAAAGCATTTGTCTGGAGTGTAGCACTATATGGGAGTGAAACGTGGACGATAAGGAGTTCAGATAAAAAGATGATAGAAGCTTTTGAAACGTGGTGCTACAGATGAATGATGAAAATTAGATGGATAGATCACGTAACTAATGAGGATGTGCTTAATAGAATTGGGGAGAAAAGAAGTTTCTTAGACATCTAGGAATCA
The DNA here is from genome assembly GCA_026315105.1 of Locusta migratoria. Lineage (NCBI taxonomy): Eukaryota > Metazoa > Arthropoda > Insecta > Orthoptera > Acrididae > Locusta > Locusta migratoria. The sequence continues at coordinate 4,483,852 of CM048754.1, read as the reverse complement.
ACTTAGCATTAGAAAGAAGCGTTTGGGGTATAAATCGTAGAGGGAGACCGAGGGGCGAATACAGTAAGCAGATTCAAAAGGATGTAGGTTGCCGGACTTATTCTCAGATGAAGAGACTTGTACAGAACAGGGTAACATGGAGAGCTGCATAAAACCAGTCTGCGGACTGAAAAACACCACAAGAACAACAACAACACAACGAAAATAAATAAATCAATAAATAAAATAAAGAATTTGTCACTACAGGAATCGATCCACAGATCCCAGGGTCGTAAGGCCAAAACGTTACTACTTGAGCTACCCCGAAAGTTGATGTAAGTAATGATTGGCACTTAACTCTTACTTCAAAAGCTTCAAAGTCGATTTTCTCGAAAAATTAAAAAAAATGCTCAATTGTACAAATTGTTTTTAAGCTTAAGGGACTTAACTTCGGGATCATCAGTTCCTAAACTTACAAACTATTTTTGAACTACCTTATACTAAACACTACAGAAACATCCATGCCCAAGGGGACATTCGAAACCCCGACGGGGAACGGCCTCGCGCATCGCAGCATAGCGCCTCAATGCGCTCGGCCGCTCCGTCGCATTTATTTTTCATTTTTTTTTTTAAAAAAATTTCTAGTATAGATGCGACGAATAGCTGTGACAGATTGTTAATTGAGTTCTGAACTTCACATATCATAAATATATGAAGAAATTTCTGAAGGACGATGCCCATGTTGTCTCTTTGTTGGAGCTATTATTCATTTAAAATATCAAACAAACAATACCATTCGACTGCAAATCTTAGGTGTACCTGAAAAATAAAAGAGTTGTTATAGTGTCTGCCTATAAACAAAAATTCTAGGGTTCGAATGCCGTTCGCGACATAAGTTTTAATTCATTGTCTCTACTTCTGCTCAATAGGTACGAGGCGTGTCCAGAAAGTAAGTTCCGTTTCAATTTATCTCCGCTGCAGCGCTGCGATTGCAGTTCCGGACATGCGCTGTAGACGATGTGTATCAAGGAGAAGAACGTGGCGCCATTTAGAGATCGCTGTCAGTTACGTACGCTTTGTTGAGCTTGTTTGAAATGTCGGCGTTGACTGAAAATCCCACCGCCTGTGAAATCAGGTCGGTGATTCGGTTTCTGAATGCGAGGAAAGTGGAAACCAAGTGAAATTTATCGGCAAATTTGCGATGTTAACGGACCAAATGCGATGAATGATTCGATGGTGAGAAGATGGGTCCGAAAGTTCAATGGCGGGCGTAGTGATGTGCACGATGAAGAACGAAGTGGGCGTCCACCCTTGGTTACAGAAGAACTGGTTCACGCGATTGATGACAAGATCCAGGAAAATCGTAGGTTTACAATTAGTGCTCTCGCTATGGACTTCCCCAAAATTTCACGATCATTGATGCATGAAGTAACAGGCGGCAGATTTCTGTGAAGAAGGTATACACTACCTGGTGCCAAGCTGTGAGAAATGCCTGCAAAATTTCGGGAAGTTATGTGAAAAAGTAGTTTAAGAGTTGTAGAATTTTGTGCAATAAAAATTTCTTCTGTATCTGCGTACAATTTCATTTTATTGCCAAACGGAACTTACTTTCTGGAAGCGCCTCGTATTTACTTATTTATTCTTTTTAAAGTCTTCAGTTATTGTGGTACAAGGGGTAGAATCGGCCAAGCGATTGACCTAGATAAGACGGGAAAGAAACGACATGTGTGTGTGTTACTTGCCGTGAGTACAGCCACTACAGCTATACTACTGGCCGTGTCGTGTGTTTGGTGGCGGTGCTGTTTCGGGCAGCCTTCATCCCCGCCGTCTGTCGGTGTGGCTGTGCTTGTGCTGTATATATAGGCGCTGTGCCTGGTGGGAGCCACCATCTGGTCGCTGGGCTCAAACTGCCCCCAGTCATGCTATGGCCGTGCCGCGATTGTCTTGTCACCGGTGCTCCCTGCAACACGCCACCCCGTCCGTCCGTCCGTCTGTCTGTCTCTACGTACCGCCCTACAGGTCACTCGGTACACGCCACAGAAATAAATCTGCCCCCGGTACAGGTTCATTCTCGTAAAGAAGAAAACAGCAACTAGCTGCTAATAACAATGCTATTTATCTCTTAAAAAATTTAATTATTTTTGTAAGTTCGTGAGTTACAGAGAGAGAGAGAGAGAGAGAGAGAGAGAGAGAGAGAGGAAGAAGACAGAGATGTAGTCGCAAATTATTGATGAAGGACTGGGAAGGAAAGAATTGACAGTGGCTGCATTAGGGCCTTGAAATTAAATAATGCCGACAAGTGAAAATTTGAGCCGGGCCGGGAACCGAACCAGGGACTCCCGCTTCGGGCCAGCTGTCACCGTACATTTTTATTTTTTGTTTTTTTATTTATTTATTCATTCTTCAGGTAGATCTATGGCTTGCCGTCATTGCTTCAGTTCGTTGGTGGTTGTTTGTTGAATAATTTGCTTTTTTACCGAGTGCGTTTAGCCGCCTGGCCGAGCACGCTGATCTTCTTGGCTATCTGTGCTCGACTCCTGTCCGTCTCAAACTCCCACAAGTGGCACGCTATGGCTGTAGCGCCCCTATCGTCCATGCCCTCTTATACTCGCCATTACGGATTCCAGTGCGAGGTCGGAACGTTTGACCGCATCTGCCGTGAAATAAATGAAGCTGACGCCGTCTTCTTATTGCTTAAAATTAAATCTCTATACCTGTGGCGTCTATTCCGAAAGAACAGACGTCACTTCTGATCCTGCAGTTGTTATATGACATCAACTGCGAATGGGCAAAGCTGAAAATGTGTACCCGGCTTTCCCGCTTTCTAGGCGGCTGCGCTGACCCCTACACCACTGGGGACACAGTGATCACCGCACCTGCAAGGACTACCTAAGCACGCCTCCCGTCAGACACAAATTTCCAGCTTCACCCTGCCCACAGTACTCAAAATCGTAGTCACTATGAACTAATTCCCGTAAGAGTAAGTAGTGGGGAGGTGTGTTCTTTCGGACACAAGTATACAACTTATATAAAACGCGGATGACGGGCAATGATTATTTCTTAAGTGCGGTGGCACTCCTTGCCCTTGAATCTTACGAGAATTAGCTTACAATAACTAAGAGTTTAAGTTCTAGTGGGCAGGGTAAAGCTGGAAACTTGTATCTGACGGGAGGCGTGCTTAGGTAGACCTTGCAGGTGCGCTGATCACTGTGTCCTCAGTGGTGTAGGGGTCAGCGAAACTACCTAGGAAGCAGGAGACCTGGTTTCGAATCCCGGCTGGGGACACATTTTCAGCTTTGCCCATTCCCAGTTGATATCATATATTCTGTGAATATAAAAATAAATCGCTTCGCGGAATGAGCACATAGTGTTCAAATGTTTGTGTAGCTTAAGGGTACTTAACTATGGGGTCATCAGTCCCTAAACTTACAAACTACTTATCATCTAGCTTATACTAAGGACGGCACAAATATCCATGCCCGAGGGGGGATTCGAACCCCCGACCGTAGTGGCCGTGCAGACCGTGACTGGAGCGCCTCAGTCCCCTCGGCCACCGCGGCCGGCGAGCACATAGTGTAATGCGTCATACTACGGCCTGGGCGACCATTCCCGCCGGAGGTTCGAATCCTCACTCAGTAATGTGTGTGTGTGTGTTGTCCTTAGTGTAAATTAGTTGAAGTAGTTTCTAAGTCTAGAGTGATGACATAGCAGTTTGTTCCAACAGCACAGCAAAGCGAACACCGACCCACCATACCAGGTTTATAAATATTTGAATAAAATATTTCAAAATTAAATTGTGATTTTCTGTAAAGTTTTCGTCGCCTTAGAAAACAAAGCCAGTAGATTTTTCGTAACCAAATACTTCAAAAAAATCTGACTAGACCATACGCCCTCAGCTCGCTTTGCCTTTCATTTTTCTTGAGTTCGCTGTCCAATCGAAACAAGTCACATCCGCCGGAAGAACTCTGTCTCCGGAAATACCGTTCCGTGACCAGCCCTAGTTCTGCTGATAGGCTATAACACTGCAGACGGCGGGCACGAATAGCTTCTCCCGAGTTCAGCGACCGCTACAAGTGAGTCTGACGCTCAGGTAGGCCCTGGACTAGGTTCCCTGTGTACTGCTATAAATCTACGTGGGGCGACGCATACGGACATAGCAGCAGGTGTACTGTCGGTCGTCGGCACATCAAAGCCGACACCGACCCACCGTACCGATCGTGACAAGTGCCGGTTAATTTACGATTCCTTCCCCCCCCCCCCCCTCCTTCCCTCCTACCCCTCTGTCTTTTTATGTCGTCGTCACGTCGCGTCTTCACACATCGCAGCCTCGACCGACCACGTGGAACATACGTGGAGGAGCAAGTGGTGACGTCACAGCGTGGAATTCCACGTTCCACTACCCTTCGAAGCGCGGAAGGAACGATCTGGAATGTTAAGATTTTTCAAAAATATGTTCAAATGTTTGTTAAGCTTAAGGGACTTAACTACGGGGTCATCAGTCCCTAAACTTACAAACTACTTATGAACTAGCTACAACTAAGGACGGCACAAATATCCATGCCCGAGGGGGGATTCGAACCTCCGACCGTAGTGGCCGTGCAGACCGTGACTGACGCGCCTCAGTCTCCTCGGCCAACGCGGCCGGCGAATTGGGTTCATTACGGTTATATCCTCTACGTCAGTACTCACTTTTTCCCCACGGTGTTTGATTCTGTTGCAGTTCAGTACAGTGTTGGAATACTTCACTTTCACAGTGCAAAGAGAACATGGCTAGCGTGTGGTCACGAAACCAGATGAATTGAAGGAGGAGCATTGTTTACGTACAATACTGAAAGAAAAAAAAATCCCAACAAACATTCTCGAACTGAGGCGTTGTCCCGCGTGTATCAACAAATAAAATGTGTCAGGCAGAACCTACTATCTCTGAATGAATGCCAAAGCCGCGAGGCCGTTCCCCGTCGGAGGTTCGAATCCTCCCTCAGATATGGACGTTTGTGCTGTCTTTAGTATAAGTTAGTTGATAAGTACTTTGTAAGTTTAAAGGACTGATGACCCCGCAGTTGCCGTGGCGGAGCGTCCGAGCGCATTGAGGCCGTTCCCCGTCGGAAGTTCGAATCCCCCACGGGATTTTTCTTTTTTTTCTTTTTTTTTTCGGTCGTGAATTTTTCTATCTGCATCAACTGTTTTCAGATAAATGTACCGTCTTTGTGTTTCTTGAAAAAATAAATAAATAAAATAATTTCTGGAAGAGTATTGCATGCCACGAGCAACTATAAGAAGGCTACAGTATTCAGTTTTTATTTATTTATTTATTTTCCGACGTTCGCTAACAGAGAGACCGTGTAATTTTGCGCACATCCATGTTTGTAAGTACAATGATCTTCGTGCCAGTCCGCAACGGTCGCTGGAAAGCGCTGCGGTCGCAAAGCAAATCACGATGAACAGCTCGTTACGTGGGAGGTAGCGGGTCGTTTCAGAGCGTGCTGTAGCAAGGTAGACAGCACGTCGGGACAACACGTTCCGTGTGAGAACGGCTTTAAGGACCGAGACGACGAGATCGCCAGGTCGTAACTCATCCCTCAGCCTTAATTGAAGGACGGGCCACGAATAAACAATGGGAAGGAAGCCGCTCTAAATGAGAGGTTTGTGAGCCGCCAGGAAACCCGCCCCGTCCATTAAGTTCTAACAGGTCCTGCCAAGCGCTGGCCGGCGAGTCTGGGACACATTAGACTCAAATGGTGCTTCACGAGGCTCGGCTACATGTGAGGGAGAAAAGAATAAAATTATGAAGTCTTGTGCAATCGTAGACGACCACAGAGCAAGCGGCTAACTGGTCAGATGTTGGCCCAGGCTATGTCGCATGAGACGTGTGTTACTTTTTTTTCGAGGCGTATAAAAATACTGCACGGCCCGTCTGTCGTGGTGTTACGTCGCTAATGAGCGAGATTTTAAAACTGGTCGAGGGCCAGGTGAAAACGCGACACACCTGCTTGTTGTAATAGCTGGCGAAAGAACCCGCGCGAAGCAAAGTGCTACACTGAAAAAGAAGGTAAAGTGGTTAAAAATAGGTGTATTACGGAGCAATCACACTTATTTAGCATATAAACTGGCGTCAGTTTGCAGCAGTATTTTAGAACACATACTTTCCTCAAATTTTATGAACTACCTCGAAGAGAACGACCTATTGACCCACAGTCAACACAGGTTCAGAAAGTATCGTTCTTGTGAAACACAGCTAGCCCTTTACTCACATGATGTGATGATTGTTACCGACAAGGGATGTCAAATAGATCCCGTATTTCTAGATTTACGGAAGGCTTTCGACACTGTACCTCACAAATGTCTTCTAATCCAACGGCGTGCTTATAGAATACTAGCTGAAAACCCGGCGTTGCCCGGGTATTTATTTATTTATTCCTGCCATTTTTCAGGTATATATTCATTTATATAAGTGCTGTATGTCTGTAAATTCTCTTGGGAATACAGTTAGAAGTAAAGAAGTAAGAGATTAAAACTTGTGGGAAGGGAGGGGTTTCCATGATCGTTATTGTTTATGTGCTCATATCTCATGAACTACGCGTCGTACTGTGATACAATTTCTAAGGTACATTCAACTATATGTGTGTATACTGTCTGTAAAATTTCCTGTCGCTACAATTTGTAGTGTACAAATTATAAATTGTAACATCATACCGTATTCCGTAGTTTACACGATAAACAGCGCAAAAGTAGTAAATGAGAATTTTTTTTTCCTTTCATCATTTTGCTATGGTTGTCAGCGAGAAAAGTTTAATTAGAGTTTGAAATTATGTTTAAAGTTTGTTGCAAGTCGCTAAGTACCCTCATTCTCATATAGCGTATTTTTAAAGTCTCGCCGCATTATGTGTCAGTTTTTTGCGAGTCCTATTCTTTATGACGTCATATCTTCTGATCCATGTGTCGTACGTCAATCTTACTTTGCGGCAAGGAATGTGTGTACCAAATTTGGTTGGAATCGGTCCAGTGGTTTAGGAGAAAATAAACATCATTGTCGCTAAATGCAGCAGTTTTCCCACATCTCATTGTTTATGACGTCATATCTCGTGACCTATCTATCGTGCGTGATTCTTACACATACGGTGACTGTTTCATGGATTGAAGCTTACGTGTACAAAAGAAAGCACAAACATCCATGCCCGAGGGAGGATTCGAACCCCCGATGGGGAACGGCCTCGCGCATCGGAGCATAGCGCACCAATGCGCTCGGCCACTCCGCCGGGGCCGGGGTTTTTAATCGTGTATTGTCAATAACTAAATAACCGGTTACATGTGACACCGAATAAATAACAAAAACTAGTTATTCAGAACTAAAATATTCATATCTGTTTTACCTAGTCGGTTTTTCCCAGCCCTATGGTGAGGTCGATATATCGACAGAAACCTTTCACGCGAACCGAAGCTCAGCCAATACAACGCATGTAATAACTTCCGTTCACGATACAATGACGATCTGCATCTATGCGTGCTGGTCACTTTTGTGTATGACCATTCCACAGCTCCGCTCTGCCACATAGGTAGAAAGGCAAGATTTGCAAAAAATCCTTGGATGAAAGGAAAAAAAAAATATAAAAATGCAGTAAACGAAGCAAGTAAATTGAGTATAAACAACTAAGAAATGAGATTAACTGTAAGTGCAAAATGGCTAAGTAGGAGTGGCTAGAGAACAAATGCGAGTTTGTAGAATAACGTATAACAAGGGGGAAAATTGATACCACCTACAAGAAGACATGACAAGAAAAACAGCTGTACGAATATAAAAAATTCAGATGTAAAAACTGTTTTGAGCAAAGAAGGGAAAGCTGAAAGTTGGAGAGAATATATAGCTGGATGTGACAAAGGAAATGAACTTCAGGTCAACATTGTAAGAAGGGAAGAGGAGATAGATGAAGATGGAGTAGGAGATACTATATTGGAAGATGAATTTGACAGAGGACTGAAAGAGCTAACTCGAAACTAGGCCCATAGAGTAGATATATTGCTTCAGAGCTTCTTACGAAATTGCGTACTTATGGAATATCTCCCCAATTGTGCGGTTGGATTCACGATTTCCTATCAGAAAGAACACAGTTCGTTGTAATTGCCGGTAAGTCATCTAGTAAAACAGAAGTGATATCTGGCGTTCCACAGGGAAGCGTTATAAGTCCCCTACTCTTCCTCGTGTTTATAAACGATTTAGGAGACAATCTGAATAGCTCCCTTAGATTGTTCGCGGATGATGCTGTAGTTTATCGGTTCGTGAAGTCAACAGAGGATCAAAAGCAACTGCAAAGCGATTTAGACAAAATTTCTGCATAATTCGAAAATTGGCAATTGACACTAAATAAAGAAAAGTGTGAAGTAATACACATGACCACTAAAAGAAATCCGCTGAACTTCAATTACGCGATAAATCAGTCTAACCTTAAGGTCGTAGATTCTACCAAATATCTAGGAGTTACAATTACGAACAACTTAGACTAGAGAGAACACACAGAAAATAATGTGGGGAAGGCGAACCAAAGGTTACGTTTCATTGGAAGAACGCTTCGAAGATGCACCAGCTCCACCAGAGAGACTGCCTACATCACACTTGTGCGTCCTCTCCTGGAGTACTGTTGCCCCTTGTGGGACCCTCACCAGGTGGGACTGACGGAAGACATTGAGAAGGTGCAGAGAAGGGCAGCTCGTTTTATCACGTTACGGGGGAAAAGCGTCACGGAAATGTTGCACGAATTGGGGTGGAAATCATTAAAAGAAAGACGTTAATTCATTGCGGCGTAATCTGTTTGCGAAGTTTAAATCACCGACTTTTACTTCTGAATGTGAAAATATTTTGCTAGCAACCACCTACTTAGGGAGGCATGACCATCCCAATAAAATAAGAGAAATCAGATTGAAAACGGAATGATTTCGGTGTTCTTTCTTCCCGCGCGCTCTTAGAGAATGGAACGGTAGACAAAAGTTATGAAAGTGGTTAATGAACCGTCTGCCAGGCACTTAAATGTGATTTGCAGAGTATCGATGTAGATGTAGATGTAGAGCTACTGATGTCGCATATTTCACATGTTCCAAATATTCTAGCTGACTAGGCGTCGTCTCCAGTAAATTCGTTCTTTACTGGAGAGCAGCGCAGAGATCGAAGCTACTGCCCAAAAAATTGCCAATCTAAAATCACTGAACACGTCGACACATTGTGTGCACTGCTTTTTTTTTTTTACGGGCAATTTAGCTGGTCGTTGGTTTCTCCCCTGTCGGGGCCACTCTTCGCTAAACACCACGTGGCATACCCGAACAGTACCGAAAAAAAAAAGAGGAACACAACAAGGAAGGGTACAAAAAGGGCTCGTGTTTGCACCGTTCTAAACGGTTTTTCCGCGGTAGTTAACTTGCTGATGAGTTTGTGTAGTACACGGCGCGGCCACCAGGGCGCACGCGCGTCTGCCGCCGGCTGCTGCTGATAGATTTATGGCGATCGACGTAAACAGAGCGACGCTGGCGCCGCCAGCGCCGCCGCGGCCGCCGCCAGTAGCTTAGTCAGGGCAGCTAACTCGCTGTTTGACGTGTGTGTTCACACGCAGTCGCCTCACGTACGAGCCGACAGCGTGTGGGGGCCCTACCTTTCCAGCATGACAACGGAGGTCGTTTTTTTTTCCTGTCGGTCCTTCGCCCGCAGAACGCACGCGAGCATTAAAATTGCTATTTAAAAACAGTTGATGTGGAATATATGACCAGGCTGGACACTGCATAAGAGATTCATCGGGACGTCGCTTGCATTGGAAACACGCTGCGTCAGCGAATCTATTTAAGTGTGCCGCAAGGAACAGTTTTAGGACCTACAAAACTTACACTCAACGTACAATGAACGATTTAAAAACAACTGATGTGGAATATATATGAGAGAATGGACACTGTATAAGAAATTTATCGGAATATCTGAGCATTGGAAATCAATTGAGTCAACTGCACGGAACAGTTTTTGAATCTACGAAAATCGTACTCAATAGACAATAAACTAATTAAAAACAATTGATGTGGAATATATGACCAGACTGTATACTACAAGAAATTCATAGGGACTTCCCATGCATTGGAAATATGCTCCGTCAACGCATTCATTTACGTATACTGCAAGGAACAGTTTTTGGTCTTATGAAACTCGTACTCAACTTACAATGACCGATTTAAAAGCAATTGATGTAGAATATATGAGGAGATTGGTCACTGCGTAAGAAATTCATCGGAACATCCCTTGCATTGTAAATAGGCAGAGTAAGCGAATTTATTTAAGTATGCCACAAGGAACAGTTTTAGGACCTATGAAACTCATACTAAACATACAGTGAACAATTTGTTTAACAGTTGATGTGAAATGTATGAGCAGATGGGACACTGCATAAGAAATTCATCGCGACATCCCTTCATAGGAACCATGCTGCATCAAAGTATACGGCAAGGAACTGTTTATTTACCACTGAAACTCATACTTAAGACACAATAAACGATTTAAAAACAATCAATGTGAAATATATGAACAGACTGGTCACTGCATAAGAAATTCATCGGAAGGCCCCTTGCATCGGAAATACCCTGCGTCAACGCATTTATTTAAGTATACTGCAAGGATTAGTCTTTGGACCTACGAAATTCATACTCAACAAACAATTAACGATTTAAAAATAATTTATGTGGAATATATCACCAGACTGGACACTGCATAAGAAATTCATCGCGACATCCCTTGCATTGGAAATAGGCTGAGTCAACGAATTTTTTAAGTATACCACAAGGAACAATTTTTGGACCTACAAAACTTATACTCAACATAAAATGAACGATTTAAAAACAGGTGATGTGAAATATATGGGCACGCTGAACGTTTCATAACAAATTTGTCGAGACATCCTTATATTGCAAATAATCTGCATCGACGAATTTATTTACGTATACCACAAGGAAAAGTTTCAGGATCCATCAAACTCATATTCAACATACAATGAACGATTTAAAAACAGTTGATGGAGAATATGGGGGCAGACTGGATACTGCATAATATATTCATCGGAACATACCTTGCATTGTAAACACGCTGCGACAACGTATTTATTAAAGTATACTACAAGGAACTGTTTTTCTACCAACGAAACGCATACTTAACACACAATGAACGATTTAAAAACAATATATGTGGAATATATGAGCAGTTTAGTCACTGCATAAGATATTCATAGGAACATTTCTTGCATTGGAATTACGCAGCGTCAATGCATTTATTGAAGTATACCACAAGGAACAGTGTTTGGACCTATGAAACTCATACTCAACATACAATCAACGATTTAATAATAACTGATGTGGAATATACGAACAGATTGAAGAATTTCATCGGAACATCCCTACACTTGGAACACGCTGTGTCAACGCATTTATTTAGGTATAACGCAAGGATCAGTTTTCGCACCTACCAAATTCATACTCAACATACAATAAACGATTTAAAAACAACTGGTGTGGAACATATGAGCAGACTGGACAGTGCATAAGAATTTCATCGGAAATGAGATCAACTGTAAATGACATCGGAGCTACTAGCACTTTTCTCTGATGTCAGTCAATACCCTGTCGGCTTACTGCATCGTAATTAGTTAATTACCACTACTCTAGATCAGAAATGACAGCGGTGGGTTTTCAAGGCAGTTTTTTTAAAACCAGCAGTGAAATGGAGGTCTACCGCTCCACTTATTGCTGTTTCATACTCTCACGTGCCGCGACGTACTCGCGAATTTAACAGTGACGAATATGCTAAGGCATGTACTGGTGACGTCGAACGTTCTTACGACGACAGTACAGTTTGTGTGGCAACCGAAGTGCAGTTTGTTATGAATCGTAGCGCCGATAACAGGATGTTTCCGCTAGTGTAGTCATACACTGTACGTTAAACATACACGACTAAGCCAAGCTGGTGTTGCGTTTATTTTCTGACGATGTCACTGAAGCTACATTGTATTAGTACATGGTCTAAAGAAAAGATAAACCCGTCATATTTTAAGCGGAGTTTGTCTAAGTATGAAAGTAAAGCTGTTCCGTACGACGTTTTTTTATCGTTTTAAAACGTTGACTGTCCTCCATACTTGTACCTGCTAATTCCTACATTTTTCCTTCATGTCTAAATATGGTCGTAATTATGTAGATGGTTCTCTATGAGAATCTCCTTCCATCAAAACATTGGTTTTCCTTTTTATACAGCCACACAATTTTCGCTACAGTTGTAGCATCTTCAGTTGATTTATTTATTTATTGGGGGTGGGGTCTTTTTACGAGAGCCGTTTGAAAAGTCCGTGCAAAAATTAAAAAAAAAGTATTTGGAATAAACCATTGTTGTTTTTCGACATAGTCTCCTTTTAGACTTAAACGTTTCGTCCAACGGTGTTCTAATTTGTTGATCCCTTCCGAATAATAGGAATTGTCCAACAAGCCTGCAAAATAGCTGTTAGTTTCTACAATCACCTCCTCGTTTGAATGAAACCTTCTTCCCGGCAGCCATTTCTTCGAATATATATATATTAACAGGACTGACTACCCTTTGCAGCATCTTGAAAACAATTTAAAAAATTGCCAATTGCCTCGGCTGTCTTTGGTACTAAGCTTCTCATACGCGAGCCCGTGTTACTGTACTTGCGTTTCGACCCGTGGACAGCGCTCCATCATCAGCAAGGAATTTTTTTTTCGCGCAACAGCTTCCGCTATCACGGGAGTGATGGCTGCCGTTCCGTCAGCCCCTCGCCGATATCGGTCGCGGCCCGCCGGCTTTCGGTTTTATCGACCGATCCTCGGTCGCGATACCGCTTAATGGCTGTCGGGTTTGCATCGTAAATCAGCTCCTCCTTCCCGCGCCACGTCCATACTGAAAGCGCGCTCATTTTTTCCGCTCCTTTCGACTGCAGCGATGTGCGATTAGTGCACAATGACAGCGCGGCGAAATCTGCCAACGGGAATATCGTTATGGTCGCTCCATCAGACAGTTTCACTGTATGATTTGAAATTTTTTTTCTCTCGCCTCAAACTAGCGTGTGAGAGACTAGTGGATCAGAAATGACAGCAACGCGCACATGAATATTGAGCTAATACGTCTAAGATCCACTGTGCTCTGATTACATCTACATCTACATAGATACTGTGCAAATCACATTTAAGTGCCTGGCAGAGGGTTCATTAACCACTTTCATAACTTTTATCTACCGTTCCATTCTCTAATAGCGCGCGGGAAGAAAGAACACCTAAATCGTTCCGTTTTCGATATGATTTCTCGTATTTTATTGGGGTGGTCATATCTCCCTAAGTAGGTGGGTGCTAGCAAAATATTTTCACTTTCAGAAGTAAAAGTCGGTGATTGAAACTTCGCAAACAGATCACGCAGCAATGAATAACGTCGTTATTTTAATGATTTCCACTCCAATTCGTGCAACATTTCCGTGACGCTTTCCCCCCTGTAACGTGATAAAACAAAACGAGCTGCCCTTCTCTGAACCTTCTCAACAGTGGCGTAACTGTGGGGGGGGGGGGGGGATGAGGGGGATAGAATCCCCCCCCCTCCCAGAACCCGGAAAAAAAGAAAGAAATCTGGTAAAGGTAAAGATTGAAAACTTGGGGTGTTTTACCATAAGCTTTCATTGGAAGGGAGTGAATTAGTTTCTTGAACGGGAGTGGTAGATGGTAGTCTGTCTGGAAACTGACTAAAATTTTGCTCGTCAAGCAGATATATCCCCCCCCCCCCAAAGCCAAGTGCTAGTTACGCCACTGCTTCTCAATGTCTTCCGTCAGTCCCACCTAGTAAGGGTCCCACAAGAGGCAACAGTACTCCAGGAGAGGACGCAGAAGTGTGATGTAGCCAGTCTCTTTGGTGGAGCTCGTGCATCTTCGAAGCGTTCTGCCATGAAACGTAACCTTTGGTTCGCCTTCCCCACAATATTTTCTATGCGTTCTCTCCAGTCTACGTTGTTCGTAATTGTAACTCCTAGGTATTTCGTACAATTTACGACCTTAAGGTTTGACTGATTTATCGCGTAATTGAAGATCGGCGGATTTCTGTTAGTGGTCATGTGTATTACTTCACACTTTTCTTTATTTAGTGTCAATTGCCAGTTTTCGCCCCGTGTAGAAATTTTGTCTAATTCGCTTTGCAGTTGCTTTTGATCCTCTGTTGACTTCACTAACCGATAAACGACTGCGTCATCCGCGAACAGTCTAAGGGAGCTATTCAGATTGTCTCCTAAATCGTTTATAAACACGAGAAAGAGTAGGGGACCCATAACGGTTCCCCGTGGAACGCCAGATATCACTTCTGTTTTACTCGATGACTTACCGTCAATTACTACGGACTGTGTCGTTTCTGATAGGAAATCGTGAATCCAATCGCACAATGGGGGAGATATTCTATAAGCACTCAATTTCATTAGTGGTTAGAAAGTAGCCGCCCGAGCGAGCTACAATGTTACCCTGTACAGAGCCCCCTTTGGCCACTATACGAGTGGCGCCAGCGACTGCTAGTTAGCGATGGCCGACAGCGAGAGGCCTGTCCAAATATTTACGGGCCAGCGATCCGGCTCCTGATGAGGGCCGCGCGCGCCGAAACGTCTCTGCCCAGACGCTTATCCACTGCGCGCTGTTTGTTTGCCTCGCAGCGGCTCCGAGGGTTTGTTTTCTTGTCGCGCTGGGCTGCACTCCATTCCTTCCGCACATCCGTTTCTCCTGTCAGTGCGCTGCCGCGCTCGTAAAAACCCCAGCCTGTCAGCCCAGCGATTCCGGACGTTATAAGATTTCCAGAATGAAAAACTTTCACTCTGCAGCGGAGTGTGCGCTGTTATGAAACTTCCTGGCAGGTTAAAATTGTGTGCCGGAACCGGGACTCGAACCTGGGACCTTTGCCTTTCGCTGGCAAGCGCTCTACCGACTGAGCTATCCCGACACGACTCACTATGCCGCCTCACAACTTTACTTCCGCCAGTACCTCGCCTCCTACTTACCAAACTTTACAGAAACTCTCCTGCGAACCATGCAAGACTAGCACTTCTGGAAGAAAGGATATGGTGGAGAAATGGCTTAGCCACAGCCTAAGGGATGTTTGCAGAATGAAACTTTCACTCTGCAGCGGAGTGTGCGCTGATATGGAACTTACTGGCAGGTTAAAATTGTGTGCCGGAACCGGGACTCGAACCTGGGATCTTTGCCTTTCGCGGGCAAGCGCTCTACCGACTGAGCTATCCCGACACGACTCACAACTTTACTTCCGCCAGTACCTCGCCTCCTACTTTCCAAACTTTACAGAAGCTCTCCTGCGAAACATGCAAGACTAGTACTCCTGGAAAGAAAGGATCCTACTCTTGCATGTTTCGCAGGAGAGCTCCTGTGAAGTTTGGAAAGTTGCACAGTGGTAGAGTGCCAGGCTACAAATCGAAAGGTCGCGGGTTCGATCCCCGTCAGGTCCTAGGATTTTTTAACTGTGACTTTCCACTTCTTTCCCCTCTGGCAGTATTGCTCATGTGAAAAATACCGAGTAGCACCGTGGTTCGGAACCCACGTTAAACTGTAGGTCCCCCTATAACTGGCTGGGTAAGTCAGTTCGAACGTCGGAGGAAGGCAACGGCATACCACCTCCAAACAGGACCATGCCTAGTAAAGCACTGTGGTGTTCAAACCAATCTTCGTGTTGTTGACTGCTTTCTTTACCTTTTTAGGAGCACGAAACGAAGAACTATAGTTTAAAAACACTTTTTTATTCTGTTCGTTGTTTACATTTTTGCACAACGAGCTTTTTTCCGGGGGTTCACTGAGCTAGTGAACACGTAGGACGCGCCGCCAGTGGTACCAACACTATAATGCTTGCTCGGCGCATTGAAGGGACCTGCCGTTCGGCCAGAATGAGCCCCCATTGTGTGTCGCTGGAGTGGCATTACTGCCTCTGTGAGACCGTGTCGGGCGCTTTGCATATTGAAAGCCGCGCGGCTATGTTTTAATCAGGGCCGCACAGCGGGGCGGTCTCGCTCGACGCGAAGGGCGTGCGCCGGGGAAGAAAGGCCCTTCATTATCCCTGCGAAGGGTCCAGTGACAACCCTGTGTACTGTACACCGCGTCTGACGCCCGTGGTGGACCCTCCGTGGTAGGCAAGCCCGCGAAACGCACAGTAGAAGACATCACTTAGGCCGGAATTACACTAGCAAATTATTTGTCAAAGAATTGGACAAAGAAAAATTGGACGTAGTGTAATGGGAACGTCGTCCAATATTTCATCCAATCTAAGACCTCGGCCTAGATTTGATCAAAGAAATCGCTCGTCTTCTGTTTCCTGCAGTGAGAAATGCGACCGCTTGGAGCGCTAGTAGTATACAGCTTCCTTGCCACTACAGCTGTTTTATGTGGAGGTTAAATATCTTTCATTACTTGGACATAACATTCGTATTCGTAAACATGGCTAGTAGTGGAATGTTTGTGTAGTGTTTTCTAGCAACAACAAAATTAAAAAAAAAAAAAAAAATCAGATGGGGCGTTGTATAACAGGTGACAAGGCCAATTCACACTGTCCATCACGTCAATTCGCGTAGCCCAATACCCTGCGGCAAAAGTGAGGTTGAGTTACAATCCGTGATGTAAAAAAGTCATTATATACTATCGGAATTGAAGAACTAATACCGCTAAATCTAAATACGGCTAAGCAGATTTTAGAATGTATGATTTTGGTAACATGGTGTGGTAAGTTTTATGAAACAACTTTCGAAACATCGACATCTATTTTCAAGCGAATCTATGTAATATAAATACGTCAGCCAATTTTTGTAAAGAAATAAATACAGCCTATTTACTTTATCAGCAATGTTTTCCCCCTTACATTGTTAATAACATCATAAACAATTTAGGTTATCCTCTTTGTCGGTGCTCTCATATTCCATTTAAAACGTTATGTCATGAAACTTGCTTTATCAACTTAACAATCTTATTCGTATACACTGTTTGAGTCAGCCTTTTTGTTATTCTATTGCAAAATGTGAAGGATGAACAGCGACTAAATAATTAGCAGTGAACGGCCTGGCTGTTCTGCCGGCGGCATAAAAAAGGAAAATCCTCCCGGTCCCGTAACAAATTCTATTTATCTCGCTCTGACACCCAAGATTTCATCCAAGTGCGTTTCCTTTTCTTTTTTCCCTCCTTCTCTTCTAAATGCAGACACAACGCAACTGTAGTATAAACAAAGCTGAGCATTACACCGCCATTTTGAAGCAAATTTGACAAAATATTGGATGATAGTGTAATACCCCCTTTTGCGTTTCATCCAATTTCTTTGTCAAAAAATATGACCAATATTTCATCCAATTTTTTCGTCCATTTCTTTGTCCAATAATTTGATAGTGTAGTACCGGCCTTACTGACAAGCAGCAAAGTGTACTACACTCCTGGCCATTAAAATTGATACACCACGAAGATGTGCTACAGACGCGAAATTTAACCGCCACGAAGAAGATGCTGTGATATGCAGATGATTAGCTCTTCAGAGGCGAGTGTATAGTCAGGCGTGCCCCAGGGGAGTGTGATAGGACCGCTATTATTTTCTATCTATATAAATGATCTGATGGAGAGAGTAACTTGTAATTTACGGCTGTTTGCTGATGATGCTGTGGTATATGGGAAGGTGTCGTCTGTAACTGACTGTAATAGCATACAGGATGACTTAGACAAAATTTCTACTTGGTGCGAAGAATGGCAGCTAGCTCTCAACGTAGAAAACTGTAAGGTGATGCGCATGAGTAGGAAAAACAATCCTATAATGTTCGAATACAGCATTAGTAGTGAGCTTCTTGATGCTGTCGCGTCGTTCAAATATCTAGGCGTAACATTGCAGAGCGATATGAAATGGAACGAACATGTAAGGACATTTGTGAGTAAGGCGGACAGCCGACTTCGGTTTATTGGGAGAATTCTGGGAAGATGAACTTCACCTGTAAAGGAGACTGCGTATAAAACGCTTGTACGACCACGTCTTGAGTATTGCTCAAGTGTTTGGGACCCGCAGCAGATCAGTTTAAAGGAAGACATAGAGGCGGTTCAGAGGCGAGCAGCTAGGTTTGTTACTGGTAGGTTCGACCAATGCGCGAGTGTCACGGAAGACAACAACCATCTGCACGAACATTTCGACGACGTTTGCAGCAGCATGGACTATCAGCTCAGAGACCACGGCTGCGGTTACCCTTGACGCTGCATCACAAACAGGAGCGCCTGCGATGGTGTACCCAACGACGAACCAGGGTGCACTAATGGCAAAACGTCATTTTTTCGGATGAATCCACCTTCTGTCTACAGCATCATGATGGTCGCATTCGTGTTAAGCGACATCGCGGTGAACGCACATTGGAAGTGTGTATTCGTCATCGCCATACTGGCGTATCACCCAGCGTGATAGTATGGGGTTCCATTGGTTACACGTCTCGTCACCTCTTGTTCGCATCGATGGCACTTTGAACGGTGGCCGTTACATTTCACATATATTACGACCCGTGGATCTACCCTTCATTCGATCCCTGCGAAACCCTACATTTCAGCAGGATAGTTCACGACCTCAAGTTGCAGATCCTGTACCGGCTTTTCTGGATACGAAAAATGTTCAACTGCTACCCTGGCCAGCACATTCTCCAGATCTCTCACCAATTGAAAACGTCTGGTCAATCGTGGCCAAGCAACTGGCTCGTCACAATACGCCAGTCACTACTCTTGATGAACTGTGGTATCGTGTTGAAGCTGCATGGGCATCTGTACCTGTACACGCCATCCAAGCTCTGTTTGACTCAATGCCCAGGAGTATTAAGGCCGTTATTACGACCAGAAGTGGTTGTTCTGAGTACTGATTTCTCAAAATCTGTGCACCCAAATTGAGTGAAAATGTAATCATGTGACAGTTCTAGTATAATATATTTGTCTAATAAATACCCGTTTATCATCTGCATTTCTTTTTGGTGTAGTAATTTTAATGGCCAGTAGTGTAGTATTCGGAGTCATGAAAGATATTACAGGACACGACACGGCCCGTTTGTCCTAAGGTAACCAGTAAGTTACGACAAATACAAGAACGGTTAGGTAAGAACTAGGAAAAAGTAACAAGAGACTGGAGTAACACGTACGTTCATTAGAAGAAACGATGTTTACGTCGACATTGTAGGCACGGAAAAACAAACAACAAACACGCCTCTCGGCTTGCATTCCCACAGAAAACTAAGTAAGAAGCTATGTCGTCTGAATCCTAACGTCAGGACGAAACGTATCTACACAACGTTGTCGTGAAGTCTGAATGACAGCCAGACATAGGAAAGAAAAAGTTGTATGAAGTCTCGTTTGCTGTGCCGTATCAGCTGACAACATCTCGACGGAGTAATGTCTGAAGGTCGGCAGACTTGGAAAAGGCACACGGGACTTTTCCAGTGTAAAACAACTTCCTTGTTCGATGGTACCTCACGATACGATTGGGCAAAGAGGAACTAGATATTACATCACAGATACACGGCACACACTGCCATCTTTGTCAGAAGCGACTGACAGGTTGGCGTGAAAGAAGAAATGGGGGAGGGGGGGGGAAAGGTACGTAATTGCTCTTCTAAAGAATGCTTACCTGCCGAGTTCTCTGTCAACAGAGGGAAATGCACTACGGCGCAAATACGAAGACGCGAAGTATTCTTGTTTGAGACCATTCACAGTAGCGTTCCAATACGCTGCTTATCACTGAGACACTTGAACGAACGATCGTGGAGGAATGTCGTCCAACTTGACAATTTCAAGAGCGCTACGTACCTACATCATGCTGATGTGAATTCCGTGACAGACAGACATGTTGATAAAACACTAAGAACTCTACATACAAATAAATTTACCTTACCAGCCAGTGGCTATTGTCGGTAGTGAATCACTGGAGAATGGAAAAAAGCACCTGGCCAAGATTCGAATGTGGGTCTCCTGCCTGCTAGGCAGTCACTCTGTGCACTACACCACCCTGGCGCAGTGGACACCGCAAATGCTCGGAGTACCCTACCACGCCCACCGCCAGACACAAGTTTTCAGTTTAACCACAGACTACGTTGGTTTTCCCGGCGTAAGATCATATGATCTCGGGATGTCTACCGGGTTATGACGTCATCTGGACATCTTCCAAGAGACGTCTAGACGCTTTCCTGATCCGGTAGACAGTCCGAGAAGTATATTTAACCACATAATACTGACCTAATTGCATGTATCCATCATAGTCATTATGTTTCCCGTCAGATATTAAACAGAAGGAGAGGCACTGAAATAAAATTTATGCTCTGGCCGGGATTCGAACCCGGGACCTCCTACTTACTAGGTAGGCGCTTTAGACCACTCAGCTAACATAGCATTGCAGCAAAAGCAAGTAAGTAGGAGGTCCCGGGTTCGAATCCCTGCCAAGCATAAATTTTAATTCAATGACTCTCCTTATGTTTAATGTTAAAAAATGTTCAAATGTTTGTACAGTCTATAGGACTTAACTACGGGGTCATCAGTCCCTAACCTTACAAACTACTTATAAACTACTAGGACGAACTAGGACGGCACAAATATCCATGCCCGAGGGGGGATTCGAGCCCCCGACCGTAGTGGCCGTGCAGACCGTGACTGGAGCGCCTTAGTCCCCGCGGCCATCGCGGCCGGCCTTATGTTTAATACCTTTCGTATAACGAGACAATTTTGTCTCAAGCAATTGTATTACTTGTTGATAGTCCTGTAAGAGTTCGAACGTGGACTTCATCCGTACTGAAGAAGGAACCATTGGCCGTTTTCGCACACTACAGGGCGATCCGAAAATACACCAACAGATGTATATGCGTATATGCGAAAGTCATATGTACTACACTGACGATGCTTGTCTAGGTCTGGGTGTATGACTGCTCCATAATGGGCTTTTCTACCCAGCAACCGTAGAATTAATAATAAGAACTGGGGAGACGAAAGCGCAAATAATTACAGGAATCCTAGGAACCAATTACAAGAATGACACCCATCAAAACAGATCCAACAAAGACATCTAAAGTAAAACAGACACAATCTGTCACCTCAAACGAATAAGCGAAAATAGATTAATCAAAAATATATTTCTGATTTTCTTATCAATCAAACAAAAAACTACAATGACATGGTTTAGAAAGACCAAAGAAGACCTCCAAATGCAATATATCAAATCCGAAGATGGTTTTGAGAGAGTTCTTTTCCGAAACAGGGTAGTGACGAACATAATAATGTGACATGATCAATCGAAGAGCAGACCAGGTATCATTTGGGCAGAAGATCGCAAACAGGCCCACTTAAGACAAATGAGGCAAATCTGGGTTCACATTTTAGAAATAAAAAACAAAATATAAAAAAAACAGGCGCAGTGCTAAGTGCAGCAAGATTTAACGTGTTTCTAAACGGCGCCAACGACGGTTAATAAACAATAACAAATTTTCAGTTCGATGGTGTGATATAAAATAATTATTTAAAAATATCGCAAATCAATATCGTTCAATTTTTCAACACCATCAGTGTAGTTTGGTGTCCTGAAGGTTCGTGTACACGGCACAAAAACGTTTATACAGTCGAAATCCGTACAAAATATAAATAAAATAAAGAACTGTCAAGTGCGACCTACAATTTTCAACTGGCTAGCACAGCACTTGATAAGTGACTTTTTATTTGTATTTGTGGTATTTATAAAAAGAAGACTAGCTATGGGAAGGAAGGCGTTTGCCGGCCGCCGTGGCCGAGGGGACTGAGGCGCTCCAGTCACGGTCTGCACGGCCACTACGGTCGGGGGTTCGAATCCCCCCTCGGGCATGGATGTTTGTGCCGTCCTTAGTATAAGGTAGTTGATAAGTAGTTTGTAAGTTTAGGGACTGATGACCACGTAGTCAAGTCCCATAAGCTCTACAAACATTTGAACGTTTGGAAGGCGTTTCTGAAGATCGAAATTTATTGACATTATTTTAAGTGTAAGGAAGTCCTTTCTGAAAGCATTTGTCTGGGGTGTAGCATTGTATGGCAGTGAAATGTGGACGATAAGAAGTTCAGACAAAAAGATGACAGAAGCATATTATTCAAAAATTAACCGCGAGGATTGCAAATTAATAATTTATTTAATGACGACTGGTTTCGGAGGAATGAAGCACCAACATCTATCTGTTCATATATACTTTTCAAGCTGGTCATATTATTTAAGAATGGATATAAAATAATAAGTGCAACATAACACATAAAAATACAGAAGTTAAAACATGACAATTTACAGTAGTGTCCATTTTTTTATAATAAGATGACCACCTTGTAAAGACTATATGACCGGATGATGGTTGCTTAGTCCTCCGAAAACGGTCGTCATTAAATGAACTATTAATTCGCGATCTTCATGTTTCATTTTTGAAGAATATAAAACTATCAAAAAATGTTCAAATGTTTGTAAATCTATCGGACCAAACTGCGTGGCCATCAGTCCGTAGCTTAGAAATTATTTAAACTAAGGTAAACTAACCTAACGACAAAACACACACACACACAAAATGCCACAGGGAGGACTCCAACCTCCGACGGCGAGCAACCGCGCGCTCTGCAGCGAGGCGCCTTAGACCGCTCGGCTACTCCACCGCGACATACAACTATCGGAACACCTCCTAAACCGGTAATGACAGGTAATGTTAGATGATAGAAGCTTTTGAAATGTGGTGCAACTAGACGAATGACTTGGATGAGGAGATCACGTAACTAACGTGGAGGTGCTTAACGGATTTGGGGAGAAAAGGAGTTTCTAACATATCCTGACTAAGAGAAGGGATAGGTTGGTAGGACATACTCTGACACGTCAAGGAATCGTCAACTTAGCATTGGGGGTAAACATCGTAGTGCAAGACCGAGCCACGAATACAGTAAGCAGGTTCAAAAGGATGTAGGTTGCTGAATGTTTTCTCAAAAAAAAAAAAAAAAAAAAAAAAAAATGTTCAAATGTTTGTTAAGCTTATGGGACTTAACTAAGGGGTCATCAGTCCCTAAACTTACAAACTACTTATAAACTACCTTATACTAAAGACGGCACAAATATCCATGCCCGAGGGGGTATTCGAACCCCCGACCGTAGGGGCCGTGCAGAGCGTGACTGAAGCGCCTCAGTCTCCTCGGCCACCGCGGCCGGCACGTTTTCTCAGATGAAGAAGTAGCGTCGAGAGCTGCATCAAATCAGTCTGCGGACTGAAGACCACAAGAACAGCAATGGATTTCGACTGTAGAAACGTTTTTATGCCTTGACACGAGTGATCACGACTCGAAAGTGCACTGACGGTGTCCGAACATTGGACGTAATTGATATACAATATTTTTTTATAATATAAATATTTTACAAAAAAAAAAAAAAAAAAAAAAAAATGTTAAGCTTATGGGACTTAACTACGGGGTCATCAGTCCCTAAACTTACAAACTACTTATCAACTACCTTATACTAAAGACGGCACAAATATCCATGCCCGAGGGGGGATTCGAACCCCCGACCGTAAATATTTTGCACAACACCACCGAGCTGAAGATTTGTTGTTGTTACTAGGCGCAGGCGCGCGTCAACAGCGGCAGTAGTAGACGCGTGGCAGATGACAACACACACACGTGGGCAGCGTCGAGATGCGTCGCCTACCTGGACCATGTCGAGGCGAGTCGGCGTCCTGGCTGCTGGTTCGCTCACGCACCTCCGCGGACTCACGCACCCGGGCACTCGCAGACACGCACTGACGTGACGTAGCCCGCCACTGTCATCGGCCAACCCCCGGCACCCCTCCCCGCGCCGCCCTTACCGCGGCGTCATAACTCGCGACCGACGGCTGGCTGGGCCCCGTGCCGTCATTGCCGGCTGCGCCGCCGTCTTCCTCCCCTCCCCCTGCCCCCTCCCCCTCCCCTACATCCCCCCTCTCCCTCCCCCCTCGCCAGACACTCCCCCACAACACTGCACAGCTCCCGCCTGCGTCGTGTCCATCGGCTGACGTGACGTCCCGATCCGACCTTACACGGAGTGCTCACACAGGC
This sequence comes from Locusta migratoria, assembly GCA_026315105.1. Taxonomy (NCBI): domain Eukaryota; kingdom Metazoa; phylum Arthropoda; class Insecta; order Orthoptera; family Acrididae; genus Locusta; species Locusta migratoria. The sequence continues at coordinate 4,459,774 of CM048754.1, read as the reverse complement.
GGTCGTGTGCTATCGCATGCCTCCTCTAGAGCACCGCGTTTTCCATTACACAGTAGCACTTCTCCGGGCATCCATCACTTCTCCTCAGGACGATATCCGAGTGGACTCGGGAAATTACGTTGAAGAAAGTACGTTTCTTGAGTTCAACGTCCCGTACACATCAATGTTACATAGTGGCTTGTTACATAGAGACTTGTAGCAATAACTCTGTTATGACATAAAAACTGCGCTACTCTATACAAACGCGCAGTTGTTGTCTTGATTACACACTTGTAAGTAACATGACAGTCTGACGTAGATGCATGCGTGATATAGCTCACAGAAAAAGAGAAAAAAGCGTGTTCCCGCCCGGGATCGAACCGGGGACCTTCTGCGTGTGAAGCAGACGTGATAACCGCTACACTACGGAAACGTTGGTGACGCCGGCGCTATTCTGTTGCACACACAGACACCTTTGCTTTAATGCCAACACAAGTGCGAATCTGAAAGCCTGCGAAATGATCACTCACGTTTCTTCCATACATCGTGCGCGAGCTACCGCCGTTCATCGCGCAGCCGTTATTGCAACTAGTATCATCAAAAGCAGTCACCTCGATAGCGGTACGCAGCGTGGTTCCTGCGATCCATCCCGATTTCGATGCCGGTGCAGGGATTGTTTCACAAATAAAGTTACACACCTCTTCAAGATGTAGAGCCCGAATCTTAGTGGAGTCAGAAATTACGCAGAAGAAAGTACAAGTCTCGAGTTCAACGTGCCGATCACGTCTATGTTACAAGAGGCGATCGAAAACTTTACATTGGAGGACGTGCACCAAGCGAATATACAATCCACCCCGACTTCAATGCTGCTGTAGAGAATGTTTCACAATTCAAGTTACAAACTTCTTCGGGATGTAGATCCTAAAACGAAACCCAAGCGGAGTCAGAAATTACATAGAAGAAACTAGGTGTCTCGAGTTCAACGTCCCGTACACATCGATGTTACATAGTGGCTTAGAGTAAGCGTATAAGCAATCCATCCCGATTTCGAGGCCGGTGTAGAGATTGTTTCACAAATCAAGTTACACACCTCTTTAAGATGGAGAGCCCGAAACGTAATCCTAGTTGGAGTCAGAAATTAAGCAGACGAAAGTACGAGTCTTGAGTTCAACGTGCCGATCACGTCTATGCTACAAGAAGGGATCGAAAATTATCCGTTGGAGGACGTAGATAAAGCGTATATGCAATCCACCCCGATTGCGATGCCGGTATAGAGAATGTTTCACAATTCAAGTTACGAACTTCTTCATGATATAGATCCAGAAACGAAATCCAAGTGCTGTCAGAAATTACGTAGAAGAAAGTAGGTGTCTTTAGTTCAACGTCCCGTACACGGCTATGTTACATAGTGGCTTAGAATTGAGAGTATAAGCAATCCACCCCGGTTTCGATGCCGGTGTAGGGATTGTTTCACAATTCAAGTTACACACTTCTTCATAATGTAAGACTCCAAGTGGACTCAGAAATTAAGTGAGACAAAGTTCAATGTACCGTACACGTTGATGTTACGATAGGCGATAGAAAAAGTTTACATTGGAGGACGTGCACCAAGGGAATATGCAATCCGCCCCGACTTCGATGCCGGTATAGAGAACGTTTCACAATTCAAGTTACACACTTCGTCAGGGTGTAGATCCTGAAACGAAATCCAAGTCGAGTCAGAAATTACGCACAAGAAAATAGGTGTCTTGAGCTCAACGTCCCGTACACGTCTATGTTATAAGTGCGAATCGAAAACTTTCCGCTGGAGGGCATGGCTTAAGCGTAAAGAGCGATTTAATGAGTTTTGCTGTTGTATCATCAGTTTCGAATCACGGACGGGACAAGGTATCGATTATATCGAACACTAAAGTCATTGACTTAGCGCTCTAAAACGTCTTGCTGCGGAGTGCACGGCTGCCCCCCGTCGCACGTTCGATCCTCCCTCGAGCGTGGGTGTGTGTTGTCCCTTTAGGCTGGTTCATAAAGTCTGTAAGCACAGAGGCTAATTGTAGTTAAGTCCCATAGATTTACAAACATTTAAAACATTTCTTTTCTAAATATAAAACCTGACGTCGAATTAGGACCATCGAATGAATACAGCTTGTCGGGACTTGTTACGAAAATCGAAGCTCTGGAAATATAGGTGATGATGGGAGACATTTATTACGTCTCGCGGTATTTTTCAGGTTGTAGGGATGTTTGTTGGTGTTTTGTCGCGAAGAGGACAGCTGACAAATTCCCGCTCTCGTTGGGGCTGTTTCGTCAGACCGCCATGCCACATGCAAAACATTGGGAAAGGGCTTCCTTGGGCGGTGGAGCCGACCGGCCAATCAGAGGCGTCCGTGCGCCTGGCAGTTGAGCCCCGTGGCCAACCGCTGGCGGCGCCTTTGAGGTTTCTGCCGACACAATGCTCTGCCCTCCCCTGAGGTTCCGCCAACCCCTTGAATAACAGGTCTGGACTGCGGGTTGAAAAGCCGTCCGCGGCTAGGTGTGCGAACCGACGCCCAATGGCGAAGCGAAGGGGTTGAAAGGGACTCGATCCGCAACAGGCAGGTGGTCTCAGACGAGAGCCAATCCCGTGTCTTCTGGCGCAAGCTGGCCACTTCATACGCCGTCACCAAGGACACTGTACTGTACTGTGCGACAGCTTAAGCGGATTTCGTGGTAGGCCTACATACACGTAGAAAGAACAGTCTCGGTGATTTTCAGGGTAAGACAATGCAGAAAAAACAAAATGATTTCGACAAATGTGAGATTCGGAATACGTCACCAGTCTCTGCTCACAGGCTCTCCTGATTCTACACCTACATCTACATGGGATACTCTACAAATCACATTTAAATGCCTGGCAGAGGGTTCATCGAACCACCATTATACTTTTTATCTCCCATTCCATTCTCGAATAGCTCGCGAGAAGAATGAACACCTGAATCTCTCCGTTCGAGCTCTGATTTCTCGCATTTTACGCTGATGATTATTTCTACCTATGTAGATGGGAGTCAACAATATATTTTCCCATTCGGAGGAGCATGTTGGTGATTGGAATTTCGTGAGTAAACCGCGTCGCAGCGATAAGCGCTGTTATTGTACTGATTCCCGTCCCAGGTCCTCTATCATTTCCGTAACGCTGTCTTCTCTGTATCGTGACAGTACAAAACGAGCTGCCCTTCTTTGAACTCTTTCGATGTCCTCCGTCAAACCCACCTGATAAAGATCCCACACTGGGCAGCAATATTCCAAAAATGGACGGACAAGCGAAGTGTATGCAGTTTCGTTTGTAGTTCTGTTGCATGTTTTAAGGCTTCTGCCAATAAAACGCAATCTCTGGTTCGCCTTTCCCACGACATTATCTACGTGTTCTTTCCAGTTTAAGTCTGAAGTAATAGAAATTCCTAGGTATTTTGTGGAGTTTATGGCCTTCACGTTTGATTTATCTTGTAAACAAAGTTCAACGGATTTATTTTCGTACTCATTTGCACGACTTCACAGTTCTCATTATTTAGATTCAATTGCCAATTTTTACACCATAGTGATATCTTATTTAGATAGTTCTGCATTGGTTTTGATCTTCACATGATTTTACTAGACGGTAAATGACGGCCTCACCTGCAAACAACCTAACACTCCCAAAACCGGATTTCGTAAACCGATTTTCCAATTCCGCTTTTGGATGGTCATGTAAACACTCCAAAACCGATTCTGGAAATCCGCTTCCCAAAAGCGGTTTTCCAGTTCCACAATCGATTTTCGTATCCAAGTAAACGCAACTGGTTTTCAAGCGTTATTGGCTTGTCAGATTGTGTTTTCTTGTTAAGAATTTTCGCCACATATGGAAAGAGCGATATTTTCTAATGTGAAATAAAAGTATAAATATTAGAGTGAACATAAATCTGTGTATTTAAATAAAGAAAAATAGCGATTGTGCTGACTAAATCAGGAACTGAATCAGCTGTTTTTCAGCCGCCATGGTACGTGGATTAAGAAATCCGATTCAGGCTATGCCACGTAAACACGACAGTGAAAAACGGTTTATGAAAATCGGTTCTCGTCTTCCGGAAGATGTGTTGCATGTAAACGTAGTATAAGAGAACTTTCCGGACAAGGGTTCCTATTCAAAATGTTACGTACTCACAACACTCTACACGTCATAGAACGCGGGGACTAAGGCACTTCAGTCACGGTCTGCACGGCCACTACGGTCGGGGGTTCTAATCCCCCCCTCGGGCATGGATATTTGTGACGTCCTGTTCGTAAGTAGTTTGTAAGTTTAGGGACTGATGACCCCGTAGTTAAGTCCCATAAGCTTAACAAACATTTGAATATTTTGAACGTCATAGAAGGTTGAAACGGGAATTTCCCACCACCCTGTATACCAGCGAGAGTGGAAGCTGTTATCAAGGCAAAGGGTGTCTCAAACCCATACTGAATTCTAGAATTACCAATGGAGAGCGTCAATTGTAAGTCGTTTTCAAACAGGTGTTGGGATACTTTTGATCACACAGTGTATGTATGATCTAAAATCCAGGGAGATAAGTTAGTAGCCGCGGTGGAGTAGCCGAGCGGTCTAAAGCGCCTCGCTGCGGAGCGCGCGGTTGCTCGCCGTGGAGGTTCGAGTCCTCCCTGGGGCATGGGTGTGTGTGTGTGTTGTCCTTAGGTGAGTTTACCTAGGTTTAAGTAGTTTGTAATCTACGGACTGATGACCATGCAGTTTGGTCCGATAGATTTACAAACATTTGAACATTTTTGCAGGAACAAACGAACTCCAGCCAACAAGGTGGAGAAACAGTAGTGAGATGTAAAGAAGAGACATCAACACCGTGAGTAGAGTTAAAAACACTTAGGCCTAACGTGCAAAATGTTTTTTTAACTGTTTTTAATCTATGTATCGAAAACAAACTGTACAAACCTTTGTATCATTTGCAGACCACAGAAGATGCTCTTAAAATAAAAAAGCGAAACGCGTCTAGTGTAAAATAAATCTCTTAATTGCAGTCAGCATGAGACAGATTGCCTCTTATAATCAATTTTAACAGCTTCTGCGGAATATGGCCATACAACGAAACATTGTATCAAAATACTTGATCAGGAAAACAATTTTAAAAGCTAAATGTATGAAAATTTGTATTTACAAGTAGAAATAACTAATGCAGACCATCCAGTCTACGCGTGCGAAGCTTGTAAAAAAACTATAAAGACAGTAACCAGAGTAGTGTAACCACCACTGAATAGTCGGGTGTCGAGGAACCTCTACATGACACATATTAGACCTCTGATGACGTACGGTGCTCCGTGCTGGGCATACGCGGCGCCAACACGGCTGCGCCGCCTGCAGCTCATACAGAACAAGGTACTACGCATCATTAGCAACGCTCCACGATACACACGCACCGTGGACCTTCACAATGAATACCGCCTAGAGCGACTCTCGGCGGTATTCGAGATACTCGCCACACGACTGTACAAGAACTCGAGACAGTCGGACAACCCCTTCATTCTACGCTTGCGGAACTACGATGACAACCATAGGTGGAAACATAAACGCTACAAAACACTTCTCCTCAGAGACTAACCACCTACGGTCGTAGGGAACACCAACTCGCAAACACGATGAACATGGCAAACCCCAGCAGAAAGGGAAACTGACTGGCAATGCCAGCTGAGCCCACAGCCGACCTACAGGCAAGGCAGGGAAACCATGTTCAGCGCACTGAACACAAACAAACCTAAACAGTACCGCTCACTTAGCCAGTTCTATGACCGAACTGCCTAACTATCATGACAAACTTGGCTATATTCACAGTATTCTGCCGCAGCCGACCCAGGAGACTTCACAGGAGCTCAGCTGCAGCAGAACCTCGCAACAACCAGACTGATTCTTTATGACGAACCTAGCACAGTTAACGGTACCGAGAAAATACCCATTGCTAACATTACCAAACCTTGCATGATCTGTCGCAGATAGTATACCGCTATTGCCCTTAAAATCTACCCCACTGTGGCAGAGGTTTTTTTTTCCCCTTGGCTCTTGCCTTGGCACTTTTTTTCCTCTGCCCTTACATAGTTTTAACCATCGTATACCTTTCGATCACTACTACCTCCAGATGCACCGTATTAATGGGTGATCGTGCCCACACGTACGGATAACATCGCGGTTCCCACATCCCGTGATCCACCTCAGCAAAGTAACCAAATTACGGAGGTGACAGTAGAACTTTTGTGATGGTCACCACGTTGGTGTGGGCGTGGAGGGGCCCCATCCTTGGCAAAAATGTAACCACTGGTCAGATACGGCGATGGACACGCTCTTGAAGGCAGCTCCAGTGATAACGATGTGGACGGGAGGTTTTTGCGAGACCGGCCACCCATGGTGTTCCCACGACAGGAGGTTCCAAGTCCCCTCCCCCCCCCCTATACCTCCAGACACTGGCGCTGCCTACAAAAAGCGCTTTGGCGCAGGTCCTGCTCGACCTTGTTAGCTTGCCGCGCCGCCATTGAACCGTTGCGCTGACAAAGCGACGCCCGAGATATCCGCACGCTCCTAATGCCTGCCATTGTGCCCGGGAATTCGTCCCTGCCACGCCGTCCTCCCTACTCCCCCAGGTGTTTTTTTTCTTCTCTCTCTCTCTCTCTCTCTCTCTCTCTCTCGGCCCTTCTTCAGCACCAGACGCCTCGCGTCTTCCTCCGTGAGGGCGCGTTGTCGATGTGGATGTCACCCGGTCGCTCCCTCGTGCCAAATCTCTGGGACGCTGAACGCAGCGCGCAGATGGGGTGGGCGAGATACCATCCAGCCATGCACCCCCTGCTGAGTGGCTGGTGCCCCATTGGTCACGCGGATCTCAGACCGGCCTTCCGGAGGGTGGCTGCTTATAGGGGGTGGCAGGGGATCGGGGGTGGGGTAGCCGCCCCCGGGGACAGGTCCAGCTCAATCGGCCCCCCCTCTGACGGCTTTTGCTGATAAGTTGTGTGGCTGCGACGAGCCGATCCCAGAGGAAATAGCCCCTTCCTTTTCTCCGGCTGCCCTTTTCGACTCGCAGTACCACCTTGTTTTGGCGCCAGCGAAACTTGTGCCAGACACTGCTGGGCATAGACGAAAATGCAAATTTTCAACAAAATATACACAAAGTAGCTGAAAACTCGGTGTTTCTTCTCTCCACCTTTTTCTCTCCCCTGTTTCTGTTAACCCCCTCCCCAATCTCGTCCTCTCTCTCTCTATCAATTTCAAAAATGTTTGTATAGCTTATGGGACTTAACGAACGGGTCATCAGCCCCTAAACTTACAAACTACTTATCAACTAGCTTATCCTAAGGACGGTACAAATATCCATGCCCGAGGGGGGATTCGAACCCCGAGCGTAGTGGCCGTGCAGACCGTGACTGGAGCGCCTTAGTCCCCTCGGCCACCGCGACCGGCTCTATCAATTTCCTGAACTCTATCTACGAAGAATTTCAAATATCTACCAAGTACCATGGTCAGCTGTGAAACGACGAAACCGTACCTACTTACATCGTGATTGCCGTTGGAATATGTTGTAGCGTTCCCTCCGCTATGCACCACAAGAAATTTTATGTAGGCAAAAATGTTTAAATCACATGCAACACATCTTCCGCAAGACGAAAACCGATTCTCGTAAACCGTTTTTAGCTGTCGTGTTTACATGGCATAGCCCGAACATGATTTCCTAGCCCACTTAATATGGCGGATGAAAAACAGCTGATTCAGATCCTGATTTCGTCAGCACAATCGCTATTTTTCTTTACTGAAATACATAAAGTCATCTTCACTCTAATATTTATACTGTTATTTCACGGTAGAAAATGTCACTCTGTCCGTATGTGCAGAATCTTAACAAGAAAACACAATCTGACAAGTCAAGAACGCTTCAAAAACGGTTGCGTTTATGTGGGCATGTAAATCGATTGTGGAACTAGAAACCGCTTTATAGAAGCGGATTTCAAGAATTGATTTTGGTGTGTTTACATCACTAACCAAAAGCGGATTTGGAAAATCGTATTACGATATCCGGTTTTGGGAGCACATGTAAACCGGGTGAATGTCTGTATACCTAACTGCTGAAGCCATCGGTTCCTGAACTTACAAAATAGCTATTCTATGTACACAACCACACCCTAGAGAGAGCTTGATACTCCAACAGGAGCTGTTAAGCAATCCATAACATGGTGTTTCGAACCGCGCGGTCATTTCCACGTGGTTTGATTTAGGCAGAGACCTTCGTTTTACATTGGAAGGACTGTTTTGTTTTGAGGGGTTAAATCTCTGGATTTTCTCGAGGTTCATATTTAAAGTACCCTCCACCAAAAACCATATACTTAATATCCCCGGAATTACGTCTCTGCGCCTTGGTTGTACAGTGGTAGAGTGCCAGACTACAAATCGAAAGGTCACGGGTTCGATCCCCACTAGGTCCTGGGATTTTTATGTCACTTTCCACTTCTTTCATCTCTGGCAATATTGCTCATGTGAAAAATACCGAGTAGCACCGTGGTTCGGAACAAACGTTAAACTGTAGGTCCCCCCATAACTGGCTGGGTAAGTCAGTTCGAAGGTCGGAGGAAGGCAACGGCATACCATTTCCAAACAGGACCATGCCTAGTAAACCACTGTGGTATTCAAACCAATCTTCGGATTGTTGACTGCTTTACCTTTTATACACAAAGTAACATTTTTTTTAGTTCCTTTTGTCCTGTTTTTCCGATAGTTGCTATATTATAATATTATAGTGCAGGTATTTCGGTTATCCTCCTATGCAACTGATTTAATAAAATATTGTATTGCCATATGCATTTCGCCTTTATTTGGAAGGCATCATCAGTGGCCTGTACTATATACATGATTATGTTCTACAATATTTTATATTTACATTTCTCAGTATTTTTAGGTTATGAACAGTTCCGATGCGTTATTTAGGTATAGTACGGATATCTGGATGTTGTACTTATAATATTTCATGGGTTTTGTTTTACATCTGGTGCTCATTGGTCGCTTCCAGCTGTTCTGCTTCAGTTCTGTTCATTTTGCTGTGTTTGTTGTTCCAGCACTTCACAGCTAGCAACACTAGGCAAATGCCATTTTTGTTTGTGTTGTGTTTTTGTTGGTGTTGCCAACTGTTGAGTATGTGTTTGTCCTATCTTTGCTTTGTGTCAGTGTGTGTGTGTGTGTGTGTGTGTGTGTGTGTGTGTGTGTGTGTGTATGATCACATAAAACAGACACACACATATCTTAATATACATACTATCGGAAACGCTGCATTAAACTGTGTAGTAAGCTGGACCAACATACTTCAGTTAAGTAATTGTATGTTCTCAGGATACAAAGAATTGTTGTTAATCTTTTTTGACGCAACCACCCTCCTACTTTAATGTAATGCAGCGGGTATCTCTTTAGCTTTTCCTGAAGTCTTATGGTTTTTTTCAAACATTTCGGACAGAAACGATAAAAAATTATGGACGATACGATTACGTCTCTACTATTGTTCAAATGTTTGTATAGCTTAAGGGACTTAACTACGGGGTCATCAGTCCCTAAACTTACAAACTACTTATGAACTACTTACTAACTAGGACGGCACAAATATTCATGCTTGAGGGGGGATTCGAACCCCCGACCGTAGTGGACGTGCAGACCGTGACTGAAGCGCCTCAGTCTCCTCGGCCACCGCGGCCGGCTCTACTATTGTGATAATATCTATGCATCCAACACGTAATATTCTCTCTAACCGTATTTTAACCAACAGCCAAAACTGTTTGATATTTGAGTAGCTAGCTTTGACAAACATGCTCTTCTTTGAACTTTTACCGGTTTAAATTCTCCCACATTTTCATTATCTTTTGCCGTTAAAATATTATCACCTGTCTTTCCAAGGTGCTTTGTCCTCTACTGCTAGTTTATTTTCTTTGCCTGGACTGGTTTACGTAAAATCAAGTGGGGGTGAAATAGCAGATATGTTTGCAAATATCTATGAAACGGTGCGAGCTTTGTATAAAAAACATAAGAGAGTCAGGTTTTTGATAATTTTCTTCTCTACAAATAAGTTTATTCAATTTTTTCTTACATAAAAGTATAATGCCTTATATGCAAATTATATTTCCTGCTGTCAAAAGGCCATCACAAACGGCTCATTTGTAGTGTTAGTAACCTACGTTTTGTCGGGAACATTTGAAAAAGGGAGGTTTCTGTCACCGGCGGACCAACAATTACGTCTGTAATATTTGGTGCCGATCGGTTCAACGGCACGATCTAAGAAGTGGGGACACGTTACAGACAGACGAACTGTGTCCAATCGCTGTTATTGTTGCAAATATCTCTGAAACCATGCGAGATATAGAAAAATAAAACCACCAAGAGAGCAAAGTTGTAGAGAATTTTCTCCTCTACAAATTCGTTTAATCAATTTTTGTCTCAGATGAACTGTTAAGCCGTTATTTTACATTTAAATTTCGAGCTGTAAAAAGGCGATCGCAAAGGCCCAGTTTCAGTGTTACTACCGTAACCTAAAGTGGTCCGAAGGGTGTTTCTTAAATGACTACGTGGCGATGAGTCATCTAAACGAAACAGATACACAAAATACCACAATAATTATAAATTATTTTTACGCTGCTTTAGAACTTTATTACTTTTTTTTTTTTTACTATAAGCTTATTTCAGCCTTAGGCCATCATCAGGTGTTATTACTTATTATATTGTTGGCGTTTATTTGCTGATTTTAAAAAGTGATGTAATGCTAATGGCTAGATGCCATTATAAAGAAAACTAATAAAAATTCGATTAATATTATCAGTGCTGCTGCACATATACAGATAAACAGCAATAGATAAGCATTACATCAGCTTTTAAAATCAATTGGGCAGCAAATAAACGACAACAATATTATAAGTAATAACACCTGACCGCGGTGGAGTAGCCGAGCGGTCTAAAGCGTCTCGCTGCGGAGCGCGCGGTTGCTCGCCGTGGAGGTTCGAATCCTCCCTGGGGCATGGGTGTGTGTGTGTGTTTGTCCTTAGGTTAGTTTACCTAGATTTAAGTAGTTTGTAAGCTACGGACTGATGACCACGCAGTTTGGTCCGATAGAATTACAAACATTTGAACATTTTTGAATAACACCTGATGATGGCCTAAGGCCGAAATAAGCTTATAGTGAAAAAAAAAAAAAAAAATAATAAAGTTCTAAAGCAGTGTAAAAGTAATTTATAATTATTGTGGTATTGAACATTGTCACTGAAAGACATACTCTACACTGCGGGCCCCAGAGAACGGTAAAAGATACACAAAACTTTGGAACTTTGCCGCAATTCGGGATGTGAATAAGCACGGCAATGCCTAGCCTGTGACTGATGCGTAACTTTTGGGACGACGCTCCGATGCGTCGCTGAGACCTTCCCTCCAGCGGCGAGGTGGTGGAGAAGAGTTCCCTGGAGGGTGTCGGCCTCCCCCGCACCTGGAGCGCTCATTCTCCAGCCTTCCAGCCGCTCCAGCGACACTATTTTTTTCCCCTACCCCTACCCCTCCTCCCTCCGCCAGCTCCACTCGCCTGGAGTCCAGCTCGCCGCTCCGCTTCTCCAGGCAGTCCCCGGCACGTCTCCCGCAGTCGGACAAATGGCGTCCATCACTCTCCCTATGTATATGTCCCACTCCGTCCCTGTCAAAAGCTACCTGTCCTTCGGCAGGGAATGCCATCGGGGGCAAAAAGAAGTCGCCGGCAGCCGTTTGGTTGGCGCGGGGGTGAGACGGGGAGGGGGTTTGGTTGGCGCGGGGGTGAGACGGGGAGGGGGGGAGGGAGTGCAACAAATAGGCCTGATCCGCCGTGCCGCCTCTCCTCATGACCACGCATTTTTTACAACTTTTTTTTTTCTCCACTTCTTCCCTTCCCCTTGTTTGCGCTACCTTGGTTGCTGTGCATTAGTCACAAACTGATCTGGAGAACACACTGCTCTAAAACAGGAACTCTAAAAATTTACTCTCTCTACTGTCTAGTTTCCAGATATATATAATGTTCAAATGTTTGTTAATCTTATGGGACTTAACTACGGGGTCATCAGTCCCTAAACTTACAAACTATTTATGAACTAGCTAACACTAAGGACGGCACAAATATCCATGCCCGAGGGGGGATTCAAACCCCCGACAGTAGTGGCCGTGCAGACCGTGACTGGTGCGCGTCAGTCTCCTCGGCCACCGCGGCCGGCATATATATAGGATGTCCCAGCTATCTTGTCCACCCAAAATATCTCTGGAACAATAACAGCTACTGGAAAACTACTTTCACCGGTATCAATGTACGGCTGGGGCCCATGAATGTACATATTTGGAAACATTCTAAAACGGAATCAAATGTGTTTTTTAACACAAACTTTTTTTTTATGGACACCCTATATGTTTTCTTCAGCAATCCATAGCATGCATGAGAAATCACATAAACAATGGCGTTGATTGCATCGCAATATTCCAGTTACATCCCGAGACATTGCGACGCGAAGTCGACGCTTGAAATACGCGAAACGCGCGGCTAGCGCACGTTCTGAGACTCATGCGAGAACCCCATGCTGCTCAGGACGAACGCTAGCCGCGCGTTTCGCGTATTTCAAGCGTCAACTTCGCGTCGCAATGTTTCGGGATGTAATTGGAATATTGCGAAGCAATCAACGGCATTGTTTATGTAATTTGTCATGCTATGGATTGCTGAAGAAAAAATATAGGGTGTCCATTTAAAAAAAAACATAAGTTTGTGTTAAAAAAACACATTTGCTTTCGTTTTAGAATGTTTCCAAATATGTACATTCATGGGCCCCAGACGTACATTGACACAGATGAAAGTCGTTTTCCAGGAGCTGTTGTTGTTCCAGAGATATTTTGGGTGGACAAGATAGCTGGGAAACCCTGTGTATATATATACAGGGTGTTACAAAAAGGTACGGCCTAACTTTCAGGAAACACACACAAAGAAAGAAAATATGTTATGTGGACATGTGTCTGGAAACGCTTGAGTTCCATGTTAGAACTCATTTTAGTATTTCTCTTTAAATGTAGATTGAAATAATTCGTGCAAACAATTGTCAAAATAACCAAGTCTATAACATGTGCCTTTACAAGTACGACACAACATGTGGTTCATGCACGATGGAGCTCCTGCACATTTCAGTCGACGTGTTCGTACACTTCTCAACAACAGATTCGATGACCGATGGATTGTCCAATGAAATGTGAAAAAAAATACCAATTCTATGAAGTTACAGAGTAACATGTCGCATGATGAAGAGTGTTCACAGTCGTTCTTAAAATATAGTAGCCTCCTGAGGTTTTATACAATGTGCTTCCATTCATCTGAATGGTGGATACATTTTCGTTAAAAATATTGTCGATAAGTGATTATTGACTTACATATAAATTCATTTCTAAACTCAAGGTGTAAAATAGCATGGAAGCACATTATATAAATCCTCAGGAGGCTAAGTACTGTATTTTACTAACGACTGTGAACATTCGTTCATCACGCTACAGATTACTCTGTAACTTCATAGAACTGGCATGTTTTTCATATTTTTTTCCATTAATGTTTTGGCTATTATACTTTGTGTTGAAGTTGCTTACATTCCATTGTAAACTGTGTTAACAGATCTGAAGATGGGCAGCTGTCCCGAAACCGGTCATGTTCTAGAAAGTAAAAGCGATCTGGAGACTGATATTCAAGAATTTTGAGCATTATTCTCTCTCTCTCTCTCTCTTTCTCCGGTTTTTTTTTTTTTTTTTTTTTTTTTTTTTTTTTTTTTTTTTTTGTGGAGTTTGGATGGCGGCGAGAGTGCCGAAACTAGTTATGTAACAATAAAAAATTTCACTATCAAGGAAGATAGCATATTTTTGGAAACATTTTCGTTTCACTATGTTTGGGTCAACAGCACTCTTATTTAAATTTATGAATAAACAACACTCTAGAGTGCATTAATTTATTTTATTCAACTAGTTTCAGCCTTATTTAGACCATCTTCAGGAATTTTGACTCCATCGATGTTGTGGAGCTGGCAGGTAACTGGGAGCCTTCCAGTGCGTCACTGCCCAGCTCCACAACATCGATGGAATCAAAATTCCTGAAGATGGTCTAAATAAGGCTGAAACTAGTTGAATAAAATAAATTAATGCACTCTAGACTGTTCTTTATTCATAAAGAAGATAGCGCCCTGAAGATGTGCGAACTATACGGGAAGAGAAATAACCACGACTTTCGGGAAGTGGATTGCGTTTAAGTGGAGTTTGAAACTCGCAGCCGTGGGGAGGGGGGGGGGTAGGAAAGGGTAAAGGGAGGGGGAAAGGGAGAAGGGGGGGAGACACACGTGGAAGCAGAGGATCTAGCGCACGGGAGCCGACGTCTGCGTTTCGTCTCTCCGGAAGCGATTGTGTGAGTAGCTTTGGTTCGTTTCACGTCCGAAGTGTCTGCGACAGCGAGCTACAAAAACTCCGGGCGCGGTAGCCGGCCACGATACTGTGTGTGTGTGTGTGTGTGTGTGTGTGTGCGTGGAGAGAGAAAGTGGTGGGACATTAAGGGCAACACACTCCAAGGAGCCACTGCACTCGACCTACACACCAACCTCCCAGAGCACCCGAAATAAAGTCCCTGTGGAACGCGGCGGGTGTTGTGTCTAGCACGCATAAACTTCTCCTGGGTTGTGACGAGTAATCGATCCGAAATTGACAGGATCCGTAGATAATTGTAAACAAAGCATTTCATCGTCGTGTATGGGGTTCGCGAACGCGTACCTTTCCCGATATCGAGGAAAGATACTTTCACAGACGTTGCTTATGTGCCCACATGGTAAACGGGAGAGCACCGATAGCGAAACGATATGTTCAAATGTTTGTAAAGCTATGGGACTTAAATGCAGTGCCATAGGTACGAAACTTACATACAACATACACTAACTTATTCTAAGAAACACACACACACACACACACACACACACACACACACACACAAAACATGCCCGAGGGAGGACTCGAATCTCCGACGGCGAACGGCCTCGCGCACCGCAGCAAGGCGCATTCGTGCGCCCTGCTATTTCGCCGCGGCGGTAGCGAAACGGCCAAAGTTTGCACGAAGAACAATGGGGAAAAAAACCGAACACACATTGGCAACGGACCGAACTACCCAAAGAACAAAGAATACAAGGGGAAAAAATGTAAGCCGCGGTGGAGTGGTAGAGACGTTACACGGAGCGAGCGGTTGATCGCCGTCGGAGGTTCGAGTCCTCCCTGGGGAATTTGTGTGTATGTGTTGTCCTTAGCATAAGATAGTTTAACTAGTTTGTTAGCCTAAGGACTGACAACCGTAGCAGTTAAGTCCCTTAGATTTTCAAACATTTGGTTCCTTGCAAGTGCCATGAGCAATTTCCTTCACCAACCTTACCTTACACTGTTACAATAATGTTTGCCTCATGTGAAGGTCTTTTCTAAATTTATATCGCACAGTTTGTTCTGAAACTTTCATAATTCACTGCATTTATTGACATAACATGCAACTTTCATAAGAGTCTCGTGTTCATAGGTATTTTCGTGTTACTTACGTAAGCCTATATCACAGAACATGACGAACATATGCACAAGCGCGGGAATAAGCGTTTTAATAGATCTGAAGGAAGAATTCCACTCTTTTGATTTCGGTAAGAGTGTGATATCAGAACCTGATGCCGCCGCCAATTGTCGCTGCAGCGCGCTACGGTCGCTTGTAGCTGGTTGAGGCACACGTCACGCCTCGTGTGCTCAACTCGCGCCGTCTACGAGCGTTCAGCCGCACGTTCAACTCGGCACGTTGACCACACACGTTCAGACACACGCTCCGTGTGCCGTCGGCTTAAGTCTGTTTTCTGAATACTTTGTCCACGTTACAGTTGGTGCGCTACCAGAGAGCTACCAAACCCTCACTGCCAGCTGTCAGTAGGAGTTAGTAGGGCCAGGATGATGTTTTTCAGGATGTGGGGCCCTCGTGGACCGCACCGGCTAGATGCCCAGAGGCCCATAGCCCAGATGGGTCCCAACTGCAGTGACGCCACACTATGGGGGCTGGGCGCGCGCCTGTTTTTGGTTTTCTTGGAATGCCTGTGCAGTCCTGAGAGTCTAGTGAAAATTTATTGTCGGGAGATATCGCAGCTGCCCTTGTAAGTGTGTATTTACAATAATTTGTCCAAGTTACTGCTGGTGTGCAACCAGAGACCTAGCAAACCCTCACTGTCAGCTGTCAGTAGGCGCCAGTAGGGTGCGGATGATTTTTTACAGATGGCCCAGAATGCGGGACCCTCATGTACCGCCCTGATCAGACGCCCGGAGGCCCATAGCCCGGATGGGGCCCTACTGTAGCTACGCCATACTACTGGGGCTGGGCGAGCGCCTATTTTTGGTTTTCTTGGAATGCCTGTGCAGTCCTGAAAGTCTTGTGCAAATTTATTGTCGGGAGATGTCGCAGCTTCCCTTGTAAGTATGTATTTACAATAATTTGTGTCCGCCTCCGTAGTCTAGTGGACAGCGTGGTGGGTTGCCACGCAGGGGGCCCGGGTTCGATTCTCGGTCGGGTTGGAAATTTCAACACCCGGGAACTGGGTGTTGTGTAGTCCTCATCATCATTCCATCATCATTGACACGCAAGTCGCCGAAGTGGCGTCACATAAAAAGACTTGCACCAGGCAGGCTGAACACGACCCCAGTTGGGGTCTAACGGTCATTACTGCCACACGATCATCATCATCACAATAATTTGTGCAAGTTACGGCCTGTGTGCGACCAGAGACCTATCAAACCCTCGGAGCCTGCTCTAAGTAGGCGCCAGTAGGGTCCGTATGATTTTTGACAGGTGGCCCAGGATGCGGGGCCCTCGTGTACAGCACCGACCAGACGCCCGGAGGCCCGCAGCCCGGACGGAGCCCAACCGCAGCGACGCCACACCACCGGGGCAGGGCGCGCGCCTGTTTTTGGGCAGCGACGGCGCTACGTCAGCCCGCGGCGCTCCCTCCCACATTAATCTTCCTCACTGTCTCTCCCCTTTTCCTCTATCGCTGCTCCTCCCCCTACCCCGGGCTCTTCTTCCGCCCGCCGACCCTCGGGCCTACATGAAGTTCGGGGCTGCGCCTCAGCCGGCCTGCCTCGGCCTGCGAGGGGGCGGATTAAATTCACATCGATCGCGCGCGGCCGGCACACCGTGCTCCATAACTCACGCCGCCGCCGCCCCCGCCACCTGCTAGACTCCGCCGGCCAGACTGCGCTGACGTCACTCACCGTCACTGCCCGCCGGCGTCCGCACCTTCTCCGTCACGTCTCGTGCCGAACTCCTTGCCACACGTCTGACAGCTCAACCCTCCTACAGGTAAATAAAAAATATCGCCGCCCAGACCTGTGAAATCGTGAGCTGTTCCAGAGCTCACTTGTTGAATCACGCACTGCAGAACAGCCACCGGGCGGAAATACGTCACCCAATTGCTCAAATACAACTGGGAAGGCTTTCACGTCTAAAGTACATCCATACTCAGCGAGACACTTCACGATATATGACAAAGGCAACATTGCGCGCCGGCCGCGGTGGCCGAGGGGACTGAGGCGCTTCATTCACGGTCTGCACGGCCACTACGGTCGGGGGTTCGAATCCCCCCTCGGGCATGGATATTTGTGCCGTCCTTAGGATTAGCTAGTTCGTAAGTAGTTTGTAAGTTTAGGGACTGGTGACCCCGTAGTTAAGTCCCATAAGCTATACAAACATTTGAACATTTTTTGGAACACTGTGCACCCTGTCACTTCCTCCTATTACACTGGCGAAAGGTACGTGGGAAAAATGATTGTCTTTGTGCGTATATGTGGACCCTAATCTTTCTGAGCTTATGGTCCCTATGGTCGCCTCGCGAGATATACTTAAGAGGAAGCAAAATATTTCTTCACTCTTCACGAGACGTACGATCTCAGAAATTGACAGAGCTCGTATCGGGATACAAAACGTCTCTCTTGCAGCGTTTGCCACTAGAGTGCCCTAATTATCTCCGTGACGCTTTCACGCTTGCAAAATAAGCCCTTAACAAAGAGTGTTGCTCCCCGTTCGATCTTCTCTCTGCTTTCTGTTAACCCTACCTGGTACGGATCCTATACTGAACAGCAATACTCAAGCGACGGCCAAACGAGAGTTTTGTACCCTACCTACTTTGTTGATGGGCTACATCACGAGGATTCTTCTAATGTATATGTTCGTACGATTTCAAATCGTCCCTTACGTCTATACCCAGATATCTTATGCAAGTAACTGCATCCAAGGTTTGTACTACTATTGCGTCACTTTACATCTACATAAATACTCATCAGATCACATTTAAGTGTATGGTACAGGGGCAACCGCGTTTATGAGATTTCTCTACAGTTCCATTCTCTAATAGCGCGGGGGGATAAAAGACTCCTGAAACTTTCCGTTTTAGATCTGATTCCTCTCATATTATTAAGATGATCATATCTTCTTGTGTAGGTGTGTGCCTACCAAATGTGTTCCCATTCGGAAGAGGAAGCTCGTGAAAAAAATTTCCCAGATGTCGCCGCAATGAACAACACCTTTGTTTTAATGATTTCCACCCCAACTCGTGCATCATTTCCGCGACTCTCTTTCCCCTACAGCGCGGTGATAAAAAAAGGAGATGCCCTTCTCTGAACTTTCTCTACATTATCTATCAGTCTCACTTGCTATGGATCCCATAATGGGCAGCAATAATCCAAAATAGTAAGCACGAGTGTAGTGTACCAAGTTTATTCAGTAGAATTGTTGCATCTTCTAAGTGTTCTGCCAATGAAACGGAGCCTTTGGTACTCATCCCGTACGACATTTTCGATGTGTTCTTCCGAATTTAAGTTGCTCATAAGTGTTATTAATACGTATTCAGTTGAATTTCTGCCAGTACATTTGACCGATTTATGATGTGAATGAAGTTTCACGGAATTCTTTTAGTGCTCACATGGCTAGCTTCACACTTATCGCTATTTAGGGTCAAGTGCCAATTTCTGCACGACGCGTATCTAAATCTTTTCACAATTGCTTTTCATCTTCTAATGCCATTACTAACCGACAAATGACAGCATCATCCGCGAAGAGTCCAAATGAGTTGCTCACATTGTCTTCTAGATCGTTTAGAAAGATAAGAAACAGGAGGGGCTCTGTCACGCAATTTCATTAGAACACGCTTTTGAGCGTGTATCCGGAAACGTGGAAATATGGAATCGATTTGAGATCCCTTGTCGACTGCATTCATCACTTCGTGTGAGTAAAGATCTACGTGTGTTTCACAAGAACGATACGCTGTATGCGTGTTGAGTAAGGGACAATAGATCGTTCTCTTCGAGTTAGTTTGTAATGTATGAGGACCGCGGCGGAATAGCCGTGCGCACTGAGGCTCCGTGCTGCGGATGCGCACGGCCCTTCGGAGTCGGCGGGTTCGAGTCCCATTTCGAGCATTGCTGTATGTGTTGTCCTTATGTTAGTTTAACTTAGTTTAAGTAGTTTGTAACCTAGGGACTAATAAACAAGCAGTTGAGTCCCATAGATTTACAAACATATGAACATTTTTGTAATGTCTGAGGAAAGTATAGAGTCTAAAATCCTGCTTGGAAGCGACGTCATTAATATATTTTCCTCTAATTTCTCGGATCGCTTCTATTGCTTTTCTTTGCAGTCTTTCGGTACGGGTCTTCCACTGAGCGTGCGGTTGTATATGGAAGCTAAGTGATATACAATCCGGACTGGGAGACTAGGTGATTTAAGCATTTTGTATGCCAACTGACAGTCGAAGAGTTTGGTTTTATTGTACTGTACTTTTCATATTTGGTTTTTGGAATAAGAAGGAATAATTTTTAGTGGCGAAATATTAAAATATGTAATAATTTTACTTACGGCCTCGGTGGCTTAGTGTGCTGATGCTAACAACGATCTTGGAATGCTCTTCGAAAATATAGTCACGTCGAATGAGAGGGAATAATGTTTCGTTTCGACCGTGAAATATACATAAATATTACTTACGGCTTCAGCAGTGTAGAGTGCTGACGTTGCCAACGACGTTTGCATGCTCAGTCACATCTAATGAGAGAGTATAATTATTGTGTTGACCGAGAAATCTCCCTCTATATAAAAATTTTATTTGCGGACTCGGTGGCGTAGTCTACTGATGTTGGCAACGACGTTTTTATGCTGCTAGAAAATTCAGACACATCGAATGAGAATGAATATTTTTTAGTATCGACCGCGAATTATTAATATACGTAAAAATTTTAATTACGGCCTCGGCGGCATAGTGTTTAAATGATGACACCGATCTTGGAATGCTGTCGGATACTCAGTCACGTCGAGTGAGAGGGAATAATTTTTCGCGTCGACCGAGATATATATATATATATATATATATATATATATATATATATATATATATATATCTTTTTTTCTTTTTTCTTTTATTTATTTATTTATTTTTTGCTTACGATGTTGGCAGCGTAGTGTGCTGATGTTAGCAATTACGTTAGGAACACAGTCACATCCAATGAGAGACTGTCGACCGTGAAATCTCTCTATATATAAATTTTACTTGCGGATTCGGTGGGCAACGACGTTTTATTGCTCTTTGAAAATTCGGTCACATAGAACCAGAATGAATAATTTTTCGTGTCGACCGTGAAATCTATATATATATTTTACTTACGATGTTGCCAGCGTAGTGTGCTGATGTTAGCAACGACGTTTGAATACACAGTCACATCGAATAAGAGAGAATGTCGACCGTGAAAACTCTCTCTATATAAACTTTACTTGCGGACTCGATGGGATAGCATACTGATGGTGGCAACGACTCTTAACGCTCTTTGAAAATTCAGTCACATCGAATGAGAATGAACAATTTTGCGTGGCGAAATCTTAATATACATACAAATTTTACTTACGGCCTCGGCGGCATAGTGTGTTGATGTTGGCAACGATTTTGCGAAGCCGCGGTGGAGTAGCCGAGCGGTCTAAGGCGTCTCGCTGCGGAGCGCGCGGTTGCTCGCCGTGGAGGTTCCAGTCCTCCCTGGAGCATGGCTGTGTGTGTTGTCCTTAGTTTAATTTACCTAGGTTTAAGTAGTTTGTAAGCTACGGACTGATGACCACGCAGTTTGGTCCGATAGATTTACAACCATGTGAACATTTTATTTATTTATTTATTTATTTATTTTTTTTTTTTTTTTGAGAAACCCTAGGGTTCTGCTGCTATGGTCATCAGTTCCTAGACTTACAAACTACTTAAACTAAGTTAAACTAACCACACAGTCTTGCCACTGGGAAGACTCGAACCCCTGACGGCGAGCAACCCCGCTCTAGGCAGCGAGGCGCCTTAGACCGCTCGGCCACACGGTGGCTGCAGTACGTACGACAGACAAAGAAGACAGGGGGCTGAAGAGATTCTCGCTGACTCATTCGCTGCTTTTGTTCCAGGAGACACAGGACGAGGCAACTCCGCCACGGAGCGACGCTATGAATCGACACAAAAGGGAACCACGACGCCTCGATCAGGGGGTTGGTTTAGCAGTCGGCAATTGTGTCTTCCGCTGCCTCCGATCACTCAGCTCACAGAGCTGAATTACTTCCTGTTTTCCTCCACCCTCTAACCCCCTGCGCTGAGACCTCCCTTACACTCCGCGACGCTTCGACCCCCCCCCCATCCCACAGGGCAGGGCCTCGCTCCTCCCCCCTCCCCTTCTTGTTTTCTGTAACAATGCACTTCGGAAAATCAGATTACTTCGATCCCGCGGAACGAGATGAGATCATATATCCCCGTCCGGCGGCGGCGTGCCATTCGTCTTGTCGCCTTATCCACGCCGCGTCCTCCTCTTTTTGAGTCGTTGCACCGCGGGAGACGCTCGCGAAAGAAACTCGTCGTCGACGAGGCGTCGATACCGCTGCCTCCGACGTCCTTCGTTAGCCTTCCATTTCGTTTCGGCACTCAACGTCCAGAGAAAAGACGTGGAAGAAAAGACGTTGTTTACCTCCGCGTCAACAGTGACAACAGCAGGGGAGGGAACAAAAAAAAAAAAAAAAAAAAAAAAAAAAAAAAAAAAAAAAAAACCACACATTTTACTTACGGCTTCGGCGGTGCAATGTGCTGATGTTGGCAACGACATTTGATGCTCTTTGAAAAACCATCAACATCGAATGAGAGGGAATAATTTTTCGTGTCGACCGAGAAATTTCTCTCTGCCCACAGCCACAGGAAGGTCATGACACAAATTGAAATTTCTGGGGAGAGGGGATGAGAAATTAGTACTTTCTGCTAGCCTCGGGGGAGGGCTTTAAAAAACAATTTAGAAAAGTGAAACAAAAGATATTTAATTTCAATATTAAATGGCAAAACTGGACGTAATATCTCGGGTGTATTGCCGACGACGTTTGAATTCTCTTTGAAATTCCAGTCACATTGAATGAGAGGATATAATTTTCGTATCGACCATATATATATATATATATATATATATATATATATATATATATATATATATATATATATATACTTTCGGCCTCAGCGGCGTAGTGCACCGATGTTGGCAACGATGTTCTATACATCGAATGATCAAATGAGACGGAATAATTTTTAGTGTCGACCGCGAAATATTAATACATGTAAAAATGTTACTTATTGCTTCAGCGACATAGTGTGCTAATGTTGGCAACGACGGTTTACACATCGAATGATTGAATGAGAAGGAATAATTTACAGTGGCGAAACATTAATATACCGGCATGCAAAAATTTTACTTACGACCTCGACGGCGTAGTGTTCTTATGTTGGCAACGATGTCCTATACATCGTATGATCAAATGAGAAGGAATAAATTTTAGTGTCGACCGCAAAATATTAACATACGTAATAGTTTTACTTACAGCCTCGGCGGCGTAGTGTGCTGATGTTGGCAAGGACGTTTTAAACATCGAATGAGACGGAATAATTTTTAGTGTCGACCGCGAAATATTAATTAATGCAATAGTTTTACTTGCAGCCTCGGCAACGTAGTGTGCTGATGTTGGCAACGATGTTCTATACATCGAATGATCAAATGAGACGGAATAAATTTTAGTGTCGACCGCGAAATATTAATATATGTGATAGTTTTACTTACGACCTCGGCGGCGTAATGTGCTGATGTTGGCAACGACGTTTTACACAACGAATGATCGAATGAGACGGAATAAATTTTAGTGGCGACCGCGAAATATTAATACATGTAAAAATGTTACTTATGGCCTCGGCGGCGTAGTGGTCTGAAGTTGGCAAGGACGCTTTACAGATCGAATGAGAAGGAATAATTTTCAGTGTCGACCGCGAAATATTAATATATGTAATAGTTTTACTTACGGCCTCGACGGCGTAGTGTGCTGAAGTTGGCAACGACATTCTATACATCGAATGATCAAATTAGTAGGAATAAATTTTAGTGTCGAGTGCAAAATATTAATATATGTAAAAATCTTACTTACAGACGGAATAATTTTTAGTGTCGACCGCGAAATATTAATACATGTAAAAATGTTACTTATCGCCTCGGCGGCATAGTATGCTGATATTGGCAATGGCGTTTTACACATCGAATGAGAAGGAATAGCTTCTATTGTTGACCGTAAAATATTATTATACGTAAAAATTTTACTTACGGCCTCAGCGGTATCGCGTGTTGATGCTGGCAACTATCTTAGAATGTTCTTTGAATACTTAGTCACATCGAATGAGAGAGAATAATTATTGTGTCGACAGTGAAATCTCTATAAAAAATTTACTTGCGGACTCGGCTCATTGAATACTCAATAACAGCGAATGAGACAGAACAATTATGGCGTGGTCCGTGAAATCAGTCTATATATAAGAATTTTATTTGCGGCCTCGGTGGTGTAGTGTACTGATGTTCGCAGCCACGTTTTAATGCACTTTGAAAATGTAGTCATACCGAATGAAAAAAGTTTTGCCTGTCGACTTCGAAATGTTTATTATTATTTGCGTACATTCCACTTCAGGAGAGCGCTAAAAACACAAAAATCTAGATTTGTATTTTTGGTTTGAAATGGGTTTTGTGGTGAGCTCCGAACAGAACACGGGCTTACGACTGGAGTTTTTGAAGTCCAGAAGAAAGAAGCAGGCGCACCGACTCAGCGAACAGATGCTGAACAGAGTACCGGTGAATCTCACACAGACGTGTCTGGATTTTTGTGCTAGTTTTTGTCCGCCCTGAGTATTTCATTTCCCCACTACCACCCATATCTGGGAGGCTTTCTATTTACGGCCTCATAATTGTGTAACTGTTAAAACCTGCAGCGAAACTGCATTTTCGCCACTGGCTGCTGTCCGTCATTAAAACTGAAACATTAAAATCTCGGAACCGTTATCTCCGAATGTTGTTCGCTGTTCCGTTGGAAACAGTTCCCGACCACAGAGCGCTACATCTTTTCACGAAGCATTCGTTTCTTACTTTTTTTTACGTTCAGTGCGAACACGCGGGCGCGTGTGACCCAGTTGGCTTCGTCGGCCATGGCTCGTCAGCTGATTGGCGCCTGCTTCAAATTGCCGGGCGGTGACGTCACGCCGCCAATATGGCCGCCGCTGGCGCACGGCTCATGGTTAGCCCTCGCTCTGGGCAGAAGCGCGAAGGCCTAAAGACACGTCTTGTCGGCCTTACAGTTCTCTTGCGGTGCGAATTAAAGCAATACCGATACAAGGACGCGTCTAGAGTTAAATTTCCGTCCGTTAGCGTCACTGGTGTTCTCCTCCTCTAGTCGGTAAACATAACGGAATATCGAAACTATGGTTGTGCCTCGCTGACCGAGTGGTTATACCGACTCGATAGCTCAGCACGCTTGTGTAAAGATGCAATTCTGCATTAAAAATGTAAATATATGATTGTGCAAAAGAGTTAATCTCCGAAACTTCTCGGACGACTGCTTTGAAATTTTGAAATAACGTTACATTCTATAGACGGCATCACCTACTAAGGCGGCCCAATTTTCAACCGTCCTCTCCATTTCCCTCCATTAGCGCAATGACAGCCAATAATATTCATTCTGAAATTGAATTTGTGAGTGTGTTACGCGTGGAATCCTTTCTTTTCGTCCCACAGTTTATATTCAAATGATAACGTAAACAGCCACCCCAGCAATTCGAGATATTATGCTTTCAAATGTTCAAATTTTTGAAATCTAAGGGACTTAACTGCTGACCGTGGGAGTCAATAATATATTTTCGCATTCGGAGGAGAATGTTGGTGCCGGCCGCGGTGGCCGAGGGGACTGAGGCGCTCCAGTCACGGTCTGCACGGCCACTACGGTTGGGGGTTCGAATCCCCCCTCGGGCATGGATATTTGTGCCGTCCTTAGTTCATAAGTAGTTTGTAAATTTAGGGACTGATGACCCCGTAGTTAAGTCCCACAAGCTATACAAACATTTAAACATTTGGAGTCTGGTGCTGAGCGACCACATTAAAATTATTAAAACAAGGAGGGACAGCTATCTACATCTACATCTACATGGGATACTCTGCAAATCACATTTACGTGGCTGGCAGAGGGTTCATCGAACCACCGTTATACTATTTTATCTCCCATTCCATTCTCGAATAGTGCGCGGGAAGAAAGAACACCAGAATCTCTCCGTTCGAGCTCTGATTTCTCGTATTTTATTCTGATGATCATTCTACTATTGTAAGTGGGAGTCAACAATATATTTTCACATTCGGAGGAGAATGTTGGCGATTTGAGTTTCGTAGTTAGCACACGCCGCAGCGATAAGCGCCGTCGACGTAATGATTCCCATACTAGATCCTGTATCATTTCCGTAACGCTGTCTCCCCTGTATCGTGACAATATGAAACGAACTGCCCTTCTTTGGACTCTTTTGATGTCCTCCGTCAAACCCACCTGATAAGAATTCCACACTGGGTAGCAATACTACAGAAAAGGACGGACAAGCTTAGTGTATGCAGTTTCCTTATTAGTACTGTTGCATCATATATATATATATATATATATATATATATATATATATATATATGTGTGTGTGTGTGTGTGTGTGTGTGTGTGTGTATGTGTGTGTGTGTGATGTCTGTTCCCAAAGAACAGACGTCAGTTCTGATCCTGCAGTTGTTATTCTTTCACATTCACAGAATATATGACATCAACTGCGAATGGGCAAAGCTGAAAATGTGTATCAAGCCGGAATTCGAATCCGGGTCTCCTGCTTTCTAGGCAGTTTCGCTGACCCCTACACCACTGGGGACACAGTGATCACCGCACCTGCAAGGACTACCGAAGTACGCCTTTCATGAGATACAAATTCCCAGCTTCACCCTGTCCACAGTACTCAAACTCGTAGTTTTGAAAGTAATTCCCGTAAGAGTAAGGTACACAAAATTGCCCACCCCTCCCCGCTAACGAAAGGATCATTCAAATCCAATAGATTTCGGGAATGCAGCCGCGTAAAATTCACTTCTTCTGCTGATATTTCGTACCTTCCGGGAATCTTCAGAGTGAGTCAAGTGAATTTTACGCGGCTGCATTCCCGAAATCTATTGGACTGTACATTACGCCGTGAAAAGTTGAAAATGCAGATCATTCAAATGTTCAAATGTTTGTATAGTCTATGGGACTTAACTACGGGGTCATCAGTCCCTAAACTTACAAACTACTTATGAACTACTTACTAACTAGGACGGCACAAATATCCATGCCCGAGGGGGGATTCGAACCCCCGACCGTAGTGGCCGTGCAGACCGTGACTGTAGCGCCTTAGTCCCCTCGGCCACCGCGGCCGGCGAAAGGATCATTTCCACTCACCGGCGAATATTACATATATACATGTGTCGTCTGTTCCAACAGTCGATATTCTTTCATATTCACAGAATGTAAGACATCAACTGCGAATGGGCAGGGTGAAGCTGGGAATTTGTGTCTGACGGGGGGGGGGGGGGAGGGGGGCGTACTTAGGTCGTCCTTGCAGGTACGGTGAACCCTGTGTCCCCAGTGGTGTAGCGATCAGCGCAATTGCCTAGAAAGCAGGAGACCCGGGTTCGAATTCCGGCTGGGGGTACACATTTTCAGCTTTGCCCATTCGCAGTCCATGCCATATATTCTGTGAATGCGAAAAAGATTTCATAGTAACAACGCGAACAGACAGGTTCGCAGAATTCTTCCGTGAGGTACGCCCGAAGTTTTGTCCACAGCACGCCGTGCCACGTGCTGTGGTGGTCAAGAACCAACATTCCTACTTGCCCCAACGGGACCAGTTTTAGTTCAAGACGTCCGTGCTCAATATCTTCCAGCTTGTTCCTCAGCCCGGCTCGCGACGGTCCATTTCTGAGTCTGCAAGTTTTTTTTCTCCTTAACATCTTCTACCTTCCCCCCCCCCCCCAGTTTTTTTTTTTTACCTCCGCGTATTTACCTATTTTCGTTCAGCACCTCTAATTAACGAGGCCAGGCGCGGAAAAGAGGAATGACCGTCACACGAACACACACACACACTTAGACCGGTCGCCGGAATAAATAATTCTAAATCAGCGGCGGAGGTTTTGCTGTCTGTGTGTGTGTGTTTGCGCGACTTCTCACGGAAATAGTGCCCCAGGAACGCATGCTGAGGACTGGCGCGTGTGTAAAAAGAAACGCCGCCGAAGAAGCAGAGACGGACGGCTTCCCCGGCCATTATAACGACATAAATCCGCAGCTCCCACTAAATCCAGTCAAAGGCCGACCGGGGCAGATATATGGCGCCGGGGGGGGGGGGGGGCAGCAGCTAGCGAGAGCGTTAATTGGCCAACTCGGCTGTGGGTGTCGCGTGTCCGGTCGGCGCCTTTAAAAATACCCCGCGCGACTCAGACGCTCACTGTGGGGAGCGGACAAAGTATGCCGAGTTCCACAAGGCGCTATTCTAGGACCACTTTTGTTCTAGCTGGTTTTTCTCGGCGCCGAGTCTGAAGGATTTTCATTCAGGAGCGGTTATCGGACTTGGATTACAAATCAGTACATCTAGCTACGCCCTGTTCCTGCTGAATGTGCCTGATGATAAGGGTAATCGACATCGAGAAACGTAGCAACACGTGGAAATGGTAAATGTACTGCCGACGTTAGAAGAAATTGAAGTGCGTACTGCGTTGCTGGCATGAGCACGTGGAACTTAAGAGCCGAAGTTCCCAAGCCTGATTTACAGTTCGCATTGTTACGATTCATAGGCACTTTCAATATTAGTAACATAAGAAACGCTCGCTGTCGGGAGCGGACAAAGTATGCCGAGTTCTACAAGGCGCTATTCTAGGACCACTTTTGTTCTAGCTGGTTTTTCTCGGCGCCGAGTCTGAAGGATTTTCATTCAGGAGCGGTTATCGGACTTGGATTACAAATCAGTACAGCTAGCTACGCCCTGTTCCTGCTGAATGTGCCTGATGATAAGGGTAATCGACATCGAGAAACGTAGCAACACGTGGAAATGGTAAATGTACTGCCGACGTTAGAAGAAATTGAAGTGCGTACTGCGTTGCTGGCATGAGCACGTGGAACTTAAGAGCCGAAGTTCCCAAGCCTGATTTACAGTTCGCATTGTTACGATTCATAGGCACTTTCAATATTAGTAACATAAGAAACGCTCGCTGTCGGGAGCGGACAAAGTATGCCGAGTTCCACAAGGCGCTATTCTAGGACCACTTTTGTTCTAGCTCCTTTTTCTCGGCGCCGAGTCTGAAGGATTTTCATTCAGGAGCGGTTATCGGACTTGGATTACAAATCAGTACAGCTAGCTACGTCCTTATCCTGCCTGATGATGAGGGTAATCGACATCGGGAAACGTAGCAGCACGTGGAACTGGGAGACGTACTGCCAACGTTAGAAGAAATTGAAGTGCGTACTGCGTTGCTGGCATGAGCACGTGGAACTTAACAGCCGAAGTTCCCAAGCCTGATTTACAGTTCGCATTGTTACGATTCATAGGCACTTTCAATATTAGTAACATAAGATAATCCAGCAAATATTCGCGTGTTTTACGTGAACTGTAACTACCACAGTTATCTGTATGGGTTAAATTTACCTTAAACTGGTCATAAATGTTAAGTATATTTTTGTAATCGGAAATCACTGGCAAAGCATGTATGAGATTGACGTTTGTTTTGATTTGTCATAAGAACTGTGACAAAGATCTTAAACATAGAAGACGATCTTATCAGCATTTGTACGCAATGATTGTAACTTGCTACTAAAATGTTATTTTGTATAAAAGACATTAGTAGGCACAAAGAATCAAATAATAATGCTATTACATAAATATCTGTTATTTAAAAATTAAATATTGGTTTGTACCTTTAAAAGAAAGGGCGTAGCAGTTGTAACTGTTACTTTCAATTTCATTTGTATAAAAAATCTTTACTAAACACTAAAATATAATTTATATTGTAATTTGAAGTATATTTTCTATTTAAAATTCCAAAATAATGTTAATAGAAACTTTCTGAACGTCACGTGATGTCACATGACGTGACGAAACGTGACGTAGCCGCCTTATTGAATGGTACAAAAACCCTGTTGGCAGATGCCAAAGGCAGAAGGAAAATGTGTGCTGTATTGGTAGTACCGGTGGTAGTAGCAACAGCTGTGAAACCTAGAGACTATGTAGGATGTATGGTATGAGTATACACAGTATAAAAGAATTGTAAGTGCAAGTGACTTTTGTGTTTTTGACTGTGCTTCAAATAAATTTGTTTGTCTTCTCAACAAAGTAGTGATCTGTGTAGAGAACCTGTTAGACTATCCAGTTAATTTACACTTATGTATGGACAAATTTCTGAGGATTTGCAGTGAAATGTCGTTTTGAGTGCGTAACTTAAATATAGAGCACCGGAGCAACATTTCATCATACACCTACTCAGTTTCTTTAATAAGATAAAGCACGC
This sequence comes from Locusta migratoria, assembly GCA_026315105.1. Classification (NCBI taxonomy): domain Eukaryota; kingdom Metazoa; phylum Arthropoda; class Insecta; order Orthoptera; family Acrididae; genus Locusta; species Locusta migratoria. Next base: position 4,429,809 of record CM048754.1, on the reverse strand, counting down.
CCGATGATGGGACAACAGCCATGTACTTTTGCGGGTACGTTAAACCCCAAGATTCCTTCCTTTTGCGGGTAATCAGTGTATTACGTTTCACCGTAATACGAGGGCTGTAACTTAATTAGAGACATCTATTTATTCACAACCGATACAAAAGCGTTACATGTTTGCTCCCGTCGGGGGAAAGTCGGGAACGAGTTCGCACTTAGTAATTAACTCCTTATTCATACAAAATTATTGCTGGTTTATTGATTAACAACCTATATCAGCTACAGCTATCAGCTATATATCACAAATCTTAAAGATTAACAAACATAAAATTGGGCTCGTTCGTACTGTTAGTCGCAACGTCGAGAAACTGTACGCAAGATGTGGTCAAAGAGTATGCGTAAAAATAAATAAAAAGTGCCATATCTTCATGCCACCATTTCGAGCAGTTGTCACACTAACCAGTCTCCCACGATAGGTTCCTTGTAGACTTCACCACGCTCTGGGCAGCTCAAAACATGAGACGTATCCTTGTATTTGGCGCTGTTTGTTCCTGAAGTTGATGGGATGAATAAATACAGATTAGGATAAGAGAATCTGTTTCTTTGTTTCAGTTCAGTTTTTACACACAGAGTCTCATTTTAATTGAACTGTAAAGACCTTTCTCTTTGGTTAGTAACACAAAAGCTGCTTGATTATTTTACTAGCTGATTATAAACACTCCATTTCCACCATGGATAGGGGATTTCTTGTCAGAGAGGACACAGTTCGTAGTAATCGATGGTAAGGCATCGACTAAAACAGAGGTGATATAGGGCGTTCCACAGGGTAGTGTTATTGGTCCTCTGCTATTCCTTATTTACATAAACGATTTAGGGGAAAATCTAAGTAGCTCTCTTAGGTTGTTTGCAGATGACGCCGTCATTTACCGTCTAGTAAAATCATCTGAAGATCAAAACCAACTGCAGAACGAACTGAATAAGATATCAGTATGGTGTAAAAATTGGCAATTGACTCTAAATAATGAGAAGTGAGAAGTCGTCCACATGAGTACGAAAAGAAATCGGTTAAACTTTGTTTACAACATAAATCAATCAAATGTGATGGCCGTAAACTCCACAAAATACCTAGGAATCACTATTACTTCAGACTTAAACTGGAAAGAACACGTAGATAATATCGTGGGAAAGGCGAACCAGAGACTGTGTTTTATTGCCAGAACCCTTAAAAGATGCAACAGAACTACTAAAGAAACTGGATACACTGCGCTTATCCGTCCATTTTTGGATATTGCAGCCCAGTGTGGGATCCTTATCAGGTGGGTTTGACGGATGACATCGAAATAGTCCAAAGAAGAGCAGCTCGTTTCGTATTATCACGATACAGGGGAGACAGCGTTACGGAAATGATACAGGATCTGGGATGGGAATCATTACAACAACGGCGCTTATCGCTGCGGCGTGGGCTACTTACGAAACTCCAATCGCCAACATTCTCCTCCAAATGCGAAAATATATTGTTGACTCCCACTTACATAGGTAGAAATGATCATCAGAATAAAATACGAGAAATCAGAGGTCGAACGGAGAGATTCAGGTGTTCTTTTTTCCCGCGCGCTATTCGAGAATGGAATGGGAGATAAATAGTATAACGGTGGTTCGATGAACCCTCTACCAGGCACTTAAATGTGATTTGCAGAGTATCCCATGTAGATGTAGATAGCTGTCCCTCCTTGTTTTAATAATTTTAATGTGTCGCTCAGCACCAGACTGCAAACGTTTAAATGTTTGTATAGCTTATGGGTTTTAACTACGGGGTCATCAGTCCCTAAACTTACAAAGTACTTATGAACTAAGGACGGCACAAATATCCATGCCCGAGGGGGGATTCGAACCCCCGACCGTAGTGACCGTGCAGACCGTGACTGATGCGCCTCTGTTCTCTCGGCCACCACGGCTGGCACCAGACTCCAGATGGAGTCTTCTTCATGTAGGTTATTCTGTTGTCGTTGTTGTTGTTGTTGTTGCCACAACTAATTCGTATACTTAACCACCAAAGCGCAGTAAATGCGTGTCCGGCGAAAAAACAATCAGCGAAGCCTGCCACGCGTCGTCGAGTTTTTGTCGGGGACCAGGTGTCAGGATACAACGGCCGGGCTTGATTACAGTCATAACGAATCTCTCCACCCTCTTATTACGGGGCCTAGCCGTAACGAGGCACAACAACATCTTAATCGCGGTGCCCTCGAGTGCCGCCGGCTCCGAGGCGGAGCGGCCGTGAAATCGCGACCTCGCGCGCCGCCCGCCCCACCCGGCTAAACTGGCGACCGTGCCAGGACGCGACAACGACAACAACATCCCAGCGAGGAGGGCCGATGTCGCCGATGTTTAAACATGCAAATCCGCCGAGGCATACATCAGCGTCACGGAATAAACCTGGAAATCTCGGCCCGGCCGCGAAAGCTCCCGTCTGCGCGGGCGCCGCCTCTCGTTTGCATACTATGAATCGCATTATTTCGTTTATATGGAGCGCCACGGGCCGCTCATTGACTGCATGCTAATGTCATTAGCCTGCGACCGGTTCTCTCTCTCTATCTCTCCACTTCCCTCTGCACTTTTTCATCCTGCTTTATAACCTCCCTCCCCCTTACTGCTTCCCTCTTCCTATGTACACAATCGCGGCAGCTGGTCCTTTCTTGTTTTTTTTTTTTTTTTATTATTATTTTCTTTTGTCGTTTGGGACGCGCAGTAAGCGAAGTGGGAGGGGCGGCTTGTACCGGTGGTATAGAACTGCGCATGCGCGGAAGATTTGACCGGTAGCGAACAGCAAACGGGCTCAAGTAATCCATCTCTTTGTGGCGATACATAATAATTTTGCAATTTTCAACCAATCATATGTTTTGTAGTTAGAGAACGGAATATACTCCAACTCAGCTTATTACCCTTATTGACGTATATTTCAATTGAATGTGTCACGAAATGTGGTATAAAATTCCACTTAAGGTCGGAAACGGCCCATGTTGTTTTTTGTTTACAATTACAGTCGATGTATTTGAAAGATCCCTAAGAAGAAATGGCTACTGACGATTAAGAGTAATTTTATCCACAAAATGCTTGGAATACCTCAATTTAACACAAATAGTTTATATATATTATAAGAAACGTAATATTCTAAAAACCTGAGTTTTCATCATACAATGTAAGCTTTCACGGCTGGCGTCAACTTCATTTAAAACTTCCGGGCTCATAAGCCGTGGTCGATTTGTAAAACTTTCCCTTTAGCAGAGAAGAATCGAGTGTCATTTCGCTGGTGTAAAGCAGAAGTCCAAATTCTGTCTAATTTAACAGCTTCCTCTTTCCTGTTAAAATTATTGCGATGTTTATAGATCTCGATTGCTTCTCTATATATGCGCGCATGATAGTGCGAAGTTTTTGAGATGACACAAGTCTCATTAAATTTAATTTCGTGGTTGCCTTCTTGGTTTACATGTTCCGCTACGGCCGATTTCTCCGTGTGCCCCAGGCGGCAATTCCTTTTGTGTTCGACCAGACGAGTGTTGACGCTTCTTTTTGTAGTTCTAATGGAAATCGGAGAAATCAGCCGTAGCGGAACATGTATACTAAGAAATTAACTTTCATGAGATAGTGGATAGAAGAACCTAGTAGTTTTACCCAGATTTATAAACATTTTGTAACAGCTGACTTTTTGTGAGTGTTTACAGTACTATTTGCACGAAGTGTTCAGCTTACTCTCTGAGACAGTTCATATTACGTGAGATATGAAACCGTGCGGAGTAGAAATCGGAAAGAATGTCATTTCGATGGCCCACACTATCAGATCACTGACCAAGTGGCAAATAAAAAATATGTTTTATTATTGGCACGGGATTAACCCACTCAAGAGGGATTTCTTAAAATTTATACAGATAGTTCTTCTTTCGACCACATAGTGTTTTATTAGTCGTGGTAATATACGAATAGATATATTTTTCCATTTCTGCCCTCACTTGGTGCAGTTAGGTCCTGGGACACTGGTGACCTAACAGTCGTATTGCGTCGGACACTAGTGCCCTGCTAAGCTTACTGAGTGGGACATAGTTTGTCCTTCCAGTACCCAGCAGCAACAAAAGATACTAAAATATTAGGTGAGGTGATTCAATTGCGATCATTTCGGATAAATGTAATCGTAACTGGAAATATACTGAAAAAAGAAATAATTTTAACTATGGCATTTGTTCTTGGATGTTTAATGAATATCTAACACAAATATTAGACAATTACAAATGTTGGTATAAACACAAAAAAGGTTACAGAATTGATGAAAATCGATCGAAAATGTACCACACTAGGTACAATTGTGATTACTGGTACAATTTTCGTTACTGTTATCTTCCACATAAAAAGCATTTCCTCCCTCGGGTAGCAACGAAACTTCGTGATACCAAACAATACATTTTTGGCAGAGACTCTAGTCACCGTTAGCTACTGATTTATAAGACTGCGTTAGACTAAGTACCTTAACTTACCTCTTCACAGGAATAAAATTAAATCTCCGTACCACAAAGAACGTACTTTCCAACTCCCACTCGTATATTTATAACAAAATGTTATTACACCAGTCAGTAAAAAATTGTAGAAAATGTTTACTATCAAAGATTTTTACACATGTCTGAGTCGTTATAAAATTACATATACGATATGGTGCAAAGCACATTTCTCATAATGAAACATTTGCAGATAGTTTTTGTAGTTGTTTTGTTATTGTTACTGGAACGCGAAAAACACCATCTTCTTGTAGGTCCTTCTTCAGGAAAGTATAGAACTAGTAATTTGGATACCAATATCACAGGAGAAAACAGCGATCTTCTACAGCTACATCCATACTCCGCAAGCCACCCGATGGTGTGTGGCAGAGGGTACCTTGAGTACCACTATCGGTTCTCCCTCCTATTCCAGTCACGTATTCTTCGCGAAAAGAAAGATTGTCGGTATGCCTCTGTGTGGGCTCTAATTTCTATGATTTATCTTCATGATCTCTTCGCGAGTTACACGTACGAGGGAGCAATATACTGCTAGACTCCTCGGTAAAGGTATGTTCTCCAAACTTCGACAAAAGCCCGTACCGAGCAACAGAGCGTCTCTCCTGCAGAGTCTTCCACTGGAGTTTATGGATCATTTCCGTAACGATTACCAAATGATCCTGTAACGAAGCGCGCTGCTCTCCGTTGGATCTTCTCGACTTCCTCTATCAATCCCACCTGGTACGAATCCCACACCGGTGAACAGTATTCAAGCTGTGGGCGAACAAGTGTACTGTAACCTACTTCCTTAGTTTTCGGACTGTATTTCCTTAGGATTCTTCCAATGAATCTAAGTCTGGCATCTGCTTTACCGACGATTGATTTTATATGGTTGTTTCATTTTAAATCACTCCTAATGCCTACTCCTAGATAATATATGGAATTAACTGCTTCCAGTTGCTGACCTGCTATAGTGCAGCTAAATGATACAGGATCTTTCTTTCTATATAATCGCAGTACATTACACTTGTCTACATTGAGATTCAATTGCCATTCCCTGCACCATGCGTCAATTCGATGCAGATCCTCCTGCATGTCAATACATTTTTCCTTGGCGATATTTGATTTGTAATAACAGTCTTTATTGCGAAGGCAAATTTTTTTTATTTTGTTTTACACGTTTCAAACTAATATAGGTCATCGTCAGAAACTTTTTCAGTGGTCAAAGCGGACACCTAAAGAAGCGTTAGCAGCGGGCCGCGGAATTGTGTCGTTGTGAAAAAAATTTATTGCATCAGGGAGATTAATTACATCGAGGAGTCGCAGGAATTTGCTTGTGATTACTTGGTAAGAAAAAAAAAATTGAAGTAATATAACTTAAAGGGACTTCGTATTAATGTACGGTATTATGAAGAAGTATTTTAATGTTTGTTATTGCGAGATGAGAAATAGCAGGTCGTAAATTGAGAGTGGACGAGTTGTCGTTAGTTAGCAGGGTAGGAGAGATGAAGTGCGTGTTGTGGCAGCAGGGAATCCTGCGCGAGGAATTCTGAGGAATCGGCCGCTTGGAGAATTCCGGACTCGTAGGCAAACGCGGATCCCGACAGGCGGCAGGGACCGAAATCCGCGAAACCGACGCGTGGCGGAGAGAGAGAGAGAGAGAGAGAGAGAGAGAGAGAGAGAGAGCGAGAGAGAGCAAAGCAGACAGAGACAGAGAACAGCGAGGCGAGGCGCGGCGCATGCATAAAGCGGAGGCACGCTTTGCATGCCAAAACCAGAACACCGCTGTTGCTGTCACGGCTTCCGACCACGCCCGTGGCTTCCACGCAATACGGAAAACCCGCAACCCAGACTTAGCCAGCTATCCCCTGTACTGTACCCCGATACCTGCAGCGACCCCAAACACCGAAGGCTCATTTGCCGCCTTTGCGCATTTAAAAATATACTTTGTTAAATGCGATCGCAGACAGCCACGCCCCAATTGTGCGACTGGATTCACGATTTCCTATCAGAAAGGACGCAGTTCGTAGTAATTGACGGCAAGTCATCGAGTAAAGCAGAAGCGATATCTGGCGTTCCTCAGGGAAGTGTTATAGGTCCCCTACTCTTCCTTACTCTTCCTTCTGTTTATGAACGATTTAGGAGACAATCTGAATAGCTCTCTTTGACTGTTCGCGAATGATGCTGTAGTTTATCGGTTAGTGAAGTCAACAGAGGATCAAAAGCAACTGCAAAGCGACTTAGAGAAAATTTCTACATTGTGCGAAAATTGGCAATTGACATTAAATTAAGAAAAGTGTAAAGTAGTACACATGTCCACTAAAAGAAATCCGCTGAACTTCAATTACGCGATAAATTAGTCAAACCTTAAGGTTGTAAATGCTACCTAATACCTAGGAGTTACAATTACGAACAACTTTGACTGGAGAGAACACACAGAAAATATTGTGGGGAAGGCGAACCAAAGGTTACGTTTCATTTTCAGAACACATCGAAGATGCACCAGCTCCACCAAAGAGACTGCCTACATCACACTTGTGCGTCCTCTCCTGAAGTACTGTTGTCCCTTGTGGGACCCTCACCAGGTGGGACTGACGGAAGACATTGGGAAGGTTCAGAGAAGGGCAGCTCGTTTTGTTTGATCACGTCACCGTGGGGAAAGCGTCACGGAAATGTTGCACGAATTGGGGTGGAAATCATTAAAAGAAAGACGTTATTCATTGCGGCGTGATCTGTTTGCGAAGTTTCAATCACCGAATTTTACTTCTGAATATGAAAATATTTTGCTAGCACCCACCTACATAGGGAGACATGACCATCCCAATGAAATAAGAGGAAACGGACGAGTTAGGTGTTCTTTCTTCCCACGCGCTATTAGAGAATGGAACGGTAAAGAAAGGGTAAGAAAGTGTTTAATTAACCCTCTGCCAAGCACTTAAATGTGATTTGCAGAGTTTCTGTGCAGATGTAGTGAGGCTAATACTGATCTGGGATTCACACAGTTTTCACTTTATTTTTCACCGTATATACTAAGATAACCTTTAACATGCATCAGCTAGGACATTGTGTAAGCTATATCCACTGCTAATTCTGTTTGTTCATTTAACAAATTCATTTTTTTTTCTGGTAACACACATACTTAGCATTACAAACCAATTGCCAACCTACAATCATAATTAATGTTCTACAGACCTCTTGTAAAATAATACCTATTTATAAATTTATAATGTGAAAAATTTAACATAAAAATCTGTATCTGTTTATATATGTATATTAAAAACATATTTATGTAGATAAAATTAAACACCTTGATTTGCATAGAGAATCTTAGTAATATAGAAGTGGAACATCTTCATTGCTGTAAGTTTTCGAGTTGTTGTTATTGCACCATGTGCTTCAAGATGGGAAGTTTTTGTGTTGTTGATTATTTATACCCATAAATGTGCTCCGGGACAATTATCATACTGCAGCAGACTTATTTGTACACCAGTCAATTGTTAAATTATATGTTTTTAAAAGTTTCCATATTTTTACAGCCTATGTTTTGATCTTAACTGGCGCAGGCCTTGAAATATGTACAAAAAAAATCATAGCGGCACCTGATGATAAACCCTCAGGGCTCGAAACGTAATGTATGAAATAAAACTCAATTTGTGGCTGAAGGCGAGTTCATTTTATTTTACTAAATGTTTTAGATCCGATGGTAGTATCAAGTTTGTCTAAATTCGATATGCGAGATTAACACAAAATTACAACAATAATAATAGTAATAATGATGATGCCGATATTTCCGTTGGGTACTTCCTTTTAATAATGAACAGAGCGCCCGGATGCCTAACCACGTGTAATCTATATTCAGATTGACAGCAGGACATGGAAAGCTACAAACTTGAGTTCAAACTGAACCGATCTAGAATCTCGCCACGTACTAAATCATGTTCTAGTTTGGCCCGATTTAATTGATCGACGCCATAACACTTTTTTTCCCCCCTGGGTTGCCACTCATTTTGAAAATTGTGTTTACTGTCGCGGCCGCAAATTTATTTAAAAACTTGAAAGAGTGGCAGAATATAAACGACTCGCCTTACTCAGCAAATAACGAGCGACAAATTAAATGCGATGTAAACTAATTTCATCGGCTGATAATTGTCGCGAGCGATATTTATGGCGGCAATAAAATTACGCACCAGCTAAGGAGGCCAGAGGGACGCTATTAAAATAACAAACGGCCTCCGATAATTTAAAATCACTGGTTAATTAAAAAAAAATAAAAAAGGAAAAGAAGAAAAAAATAAACAAGTACAAATTATCGCCGACATAACAACATTAAAAGCGAATGAATATAAATTAGCGTTAAGTATCAATTTAGATAGAATAATTATATTGCTGACTACATAACGACCAGTGTAGATTTTATGGGAAGGATTATTATCAGTAGCGGGCGTGAAAAATGACAGTCCTACGAGGAAAGATAAAGTAGGTGGGGAGGATAAAAAAAAATTGGGCAGTTGAATGAGGAGTTATGAAACAGAGGCGTCTGGTTACGGGCGCTCGACTGTCGTAATTGAAAGTGGCCGGTCGGGGAGCGAGAGATTACGGCAAAGGCTGCGCAGAGCTAATCGTTTATGGCTCAGGCTTGTTTGTTTTATTTCGCTGTTTCCGTGTGGCGGTCACTTTCACGGGCCGGGCGTATCGCGAGCTGGTAATCTTAATGGCCGCCTTTTAAAAGACCCACCGCGACGGCTTGAGTGAGTAGCTGGCGAGCTCACAGCTGCCTGCTGCAGAGCGACGCGTGCTTCGCCTCGAACAGTAGAGGCGAACCGAAATCACTCTGAACTGAGAAGCAGTCGTTAGTATAGCCAAAAAAATGTTTATCTCCCTTACGGTACATAGTGTGTGCAAAATATTTGAACATTTTGTCAGCATACTGTTCAGTACCGTTCAATGGAAACAGGAAATATCTTAGGAGGGGGTAGAAAAGGCGAATTGCAAAAACTCTCTGACTTTTCAGATTTACCATATTTCTGAAAATCGTTTTCTTGGTTGCTATGTTCTAGAAATATGATTCAACGCGATGAATGTAAAACTGATCCAATCCTCGCCGTGTTCAATCCATATATTTACATACTGATATCACAGTCTAACGTATATGTACAACTGCTATGAAAGTTTAAGTCTCACGCTTGGAGCGACAATAGCGCATCTAACGGAAAGAGAGCCAACCGTAAGAATAATAATTGTGTTCAGTGATATTTCTACTTCATTAATGAAATACTTATTACTTATTATATTTCAGCTTTCCATGCTGCCGTCCATTGTCCAGAGATATGAATGATCATGAAACAAATTTTTAAATGGCGAAATAAATGATGAATGATGTAAGCTACATCATATTCATGAAGATATGCCTATTTCTAACACGCTTCACAAACGTATTTAAAAAAAATACTACTGACACATTTTCATGCGGTTTTCACAGGAAATTTAAGCTAAGATTGGGGCAACATATAGGCATGGTTTCATCAAAATCAGATCAAGGAAAACAGATACAAGTAGTTAGCATTTTGTTGAGGATGCATTACTTTTCCTCGCGACCACACACACTACTCTGGATCATGTTTCGATTAATACAGTAACTGAAATTATTATTTTTGCCCGTATTATAGTGCATTTACTTCTTCATTACACTGTAGTGATAGAAGTTCTTTTTACGCATCGACCAAGTTTTTTCACGCTATGCATTTGCCTGTAAGGTATCACGCGAAATTTACTTTTCTGTTTAATGTTTGTATACCAGTATAATTTCAAGCTTTGCTACTTAAGTTGAATTTTAAAACACGTTAATCTAACTCCATGGTAGTAGCAAATATTTGAACGATTGGTGTAAATTTACGGGGAAATGTTTGCGCATCGAGAGGAGCATAAGTTTATATGTGAATTTGCATTCAGACAGGGACCGTAACACAATTGGAACGGCGACAATTAGAGAGATTAAGGTAAGTTAAGTGTAAATAAATATATCGGTTTCCATCAGCAAACGTTATATGTCGAAACGTAAACAGTATATTGTCTGTAGCTTACCAATACAAAGTCCTTGCTACTGATGCTCACCTGAAAGAAAAAAGAAAAACAGGTTATTAGTAACAGTTATAGAGGTAACAAAAATATCAAAATTTAGTTTGCAATTTATACTTCGGCTGGTTCTAAATTAAATGTAAGAGAAATAGAATCCATTAGTTTTGACTAATCCAGTTTAATGCTTCATCTTACATTATACATTTAGCGGGAAGAATAGGTGTGGTAAACCATACAGAACGAATGTCTAAGTTTCACGATAGTATTTGCTGCCAAAGTTGCTACCACATGTGTTGTACTACCATTAAAAATAGAAATAGAAATGACGCGCACATGTTCCTATCACGATCAAAATCTGTGTAACATCTTACATGCAATGCTGGACTGTTTTGTTTTAAAAAGTTTTGTATCTAAAAATGAGATTTGTAACATCATCTCAGTGCCGATACAGTGTTTTGTAAGGAGTGTCACTACTCATAACAAGCAGTTATGCAGTTCAAAAAATGTTCAAATGTTTGTAGAACTTATGGGACTTAACTACGGGGCCATCAGTCCCTAAGCTTACAAACTACTTACGAACTAGCTAACACTAAGGACGGCACAAATATCCATGCCCGAGGGGGGATTCGAACCCCCGACCGTAGTGGCCGTGTAGACCGTGACTGGAGCGCCTCAGTCTCCTCGGACACCGCGGCCGGCAGTTATGCAGTTCTTCCGAGATGTAGGTTGCGAAGTAATTTCCTCTTATAATCGTATATGAGTGACATGTTCAGTAGACTTTTGCACTTTTGAAACAGTTATATTTGGCCACGTATTTAAGCACATATGTTTAACATGTACGACACTAATGCGTTATATATCCCGAACTGCAAGAAAAGGGAAACAAAATACAACTAATAGGCATTCTATATCTCAACACGGTGACTAATACCATAATAAAACGTATTAGTGTCGTACTTGTAGAAAAAAAAATTCGGTATTGTGTTATTTCTAACCATATTCATTATTATTATATCTGCCTAAATGATTTTTATGTTTCAGCAGATTAGTTGTTATGTTTGTTGACTTATTTGTATCCTTGCAAAATTCGCTGCCTTTAGCCAAATTTCGCGTTTTACTGCCAAATAGAGTTCAGTTTATTTTTATGACACTTTCGATTTGGCATTAACGTCGTTATGTTACGACAAAATCAGTGCAACTTTTTCTTAGATTGCAAGTATTTAGGCAAACTCTGCATTAAATTGCTGCGTCTTGCGCTGTTATTTTTGCGGAATTTGTTGTTATATTTTACGTATTATAGTGTTGTTTGTCGTTCTTCTCTTTTGTTTCTTTCAGTTTGTGTCAGGATGATCCACCTCAATGCTTTTTCTTTGGTTCTTCTTTCTTTTTCCTCCAGCATTGTTTCATCTTTTCACAATGTATCCTTTTTCTCTCCTCACACCGTTTACACCCTGACTTCTTCTCCCACCTGCTTAGGAATCCTTCCATTTTTATCACTTTCTTCTTGAGAAGGTCTCTGTTTCTTCGCATCTTTTCCACTTATGTTGTTTCTTTCAAAATTTATCCTAACGTCTAGAAACGAAACTATTATTGACTGCCAAATTCTTTTTTGCAACAACAGTGCTTTTTTTATTGGCTTTTCGTTTTTCTCCAAATTATATAAGTTATTCGATGTTTTTTATTTTTATTTTTATTTTTTTTATTTTTTATTTTTTTTCCCACATTCGGGATCCTTTTTCAAATTCTCTTTTTTTCTCTAAATTGCAGGATTGTTTCCTATTTTGCTACTGTTTTCCTTAAATTCTTTGTTTTCGTTACACATGTTATTATTCATGCTATTTGAGCGCTATTTTCATTTTCATAAAAGCTCTATTTCTGTTGCATATTTCCCACTTACGTCGTTTCTTTCCAAATCTCTTCTAACTTTTTGATACCAACCTACTGTTTACTTCCAAATTAGTTTCCTTACGAAAACCGTCGATTTCTGTTAGGTTTTGTACGTTTTTTTTTCAGTTCTGAAAGTTTATGTATAATTCGGTTTTTTTTCCATATTGAAGACTTTTTCTTTCAAATTCTCTCTCTCTCTCTCTCTTTTTTTTTATCTTAAATTCCGTGATTGATTCCTGTTTCGGTGTTTTTCCCAATTTTTTGTCACATGTCATTATTCCTCCTAATTTTCGTCGTCACATCAAAGGTCGTCACAGGGTGAAATGTTGTATTCTGCTCTGATCATACGCGAATACGAAAATACGATTTTAAAATTCGATAATTATGGATTACGACACAGATTTTTAACTTTGTATACGTCTCGAAAGATCTCAGGATTTTCCCGTAAAACGCGCCATTTTTTGCGTTAATATCCTCGTTTCTGTTTTCGCTCTTAATTAAGGTGTTTTATCATAGATTTTGTACTCGTGAACGTTCACGTTTATTCGGTAGATCGTACGGCTTACAGGACGTTCACTGAGTGTGAACATAGAGACCGGCAGTCGGCTACGTGGTAGAGTTGTGGCGATTCGTAACTGAGTCGTTCATTTGAACGAATACAAATAAAGAACGTAAGAATCGAATCGTGATCCGGAAAATCGTCGTTGAAAGAATCGCCTGTCTCGCAACGATTCCAAGTTCTAACGATTCATGATTCAAAGGCGACTGCCGAATCATGCCGAATCGTGCCGAATGATTACGAATGCCAGGGAGAAGTCTAGAGGAGGGAGGAATCGTCATTCTAAAGAATGTGTCTCGCAACGATTCCAAGATCCAACAATTCATGATTCGAAATCAAGTGACCGAATGATTACGAAACCCAGAAAGCGCGTGAGAAAAGGAAGCACAGAACGAAGATCGTGAGCCGTTCACAAATTACAGATTACAGAAACGAAACGCAGTGAAAAATAGACAGCTGCCAATACATACGACTACACGTCGCGAACGAATCGTAGGAACAGATTCACAAGGTTAGATTCCAACATCCATGACAGAAACATGTACTACCATCTACGAGCTCGATGTAGAAGTAAGAATCGTGCCAATGCAGACGAAAGAATCGTTAACGGATCGTAGGAATCGATTCACAGTGTGGGATTTGAATCGCAAGAATCGATTTATAAAAAAAGAATCGCGTTCCCCAACTCTAGTACGTGTAGTGACGGAACAGCTTCAGCTGAGCGAGCGCAGAGTAGCAAAAGGCCTGGCTTGCGAGCCTTTTCAGCGCCGGGTGATAGCATCGGCCGGTGGCGAGTCTAGCGCGGGAGGCGCGAGCCGGCTGGCCGGCGAGCCTGCGGCCATCGATCTCTGCCCGCTGACGGCGTCGCCGGGGGCGGGAGAGGAGGGGGAGGGGAGACGACTCCACCCCCGCCGCCCCCGCTCCACCGTGACCGGAAAGGAACTCCTCCCTCAAGGAGCAGGGTGGCAGTAGAAGGTCGCCTTGCCGACAAAGTAAGTACAGGTGGAACGCCGGGATAATTACGGGCCAAACGGTGTTTGCTTTTATATAGGGTGACCAGATTTGGAAAACCGAAATACGGAACACATATGGGTAGCGAAGATTCCGACCGAGCGAGGTGGTGCAGTGGTAACGCACTGGACTCGCATTCGGGAGGGTGGTGGTTCAAATCCACCTCCAACCATCCAGATTTAGGTTTTCCGTGATTTACCTAAATCACTCTAGGCAAATGCCGGGATGGTTCCTTTCAAAAAGGGCACTGTCGCTTTCCTTCCGCATCCTTACCCAAATATCCGAGCGTTAGCTCCGTCTCTAATGACCAAGCTGTCGACGGGATGTTAAACCCTAAGCCTCCTTCCTTCCTTCCGAAGATTCCGAAACAAAATGTTGCCTTCCCTGCAGCTTCATTAACACAGACATAAATAGGCGACTTAACAAACACACACAGAATAGTAATAAAGGAAGTCACTATTTCTCAACTCCTCCCCCACAATAAAGGTAATGTGTCATTTTGGTGCTTCTCGTATTTACATTTGCTTGTCTCGAAATCACTTCTTTTCTATTACTATGTGTTTTGTTCAGAAAGTGCGACTTTTGAGTATAAAAGAGTTACCATAGCACGAAAAGTATTTAACTGCCGAAACAGAGAAATTATGTGTGTGTGTGTGTTTTTGGGGGGAAGGTTTAAACGGTGATAAAATGTGGAAAAGTTGTCCGGAAAAGAGGATAATCGGGAAAGACTGAAACAGTTTTTTCCAGTGAACTATCAATACCGTTCGTCCAATTGCGATAAAATTTTGTACATTTCATGTTGAAAGCAAGAGGAAGGTTCGCATCAAATAAATTTTTGGAAAATTCGCCCGGAAAGTAGGAAAATGTAGGAAAAACCCTAAGCGAATTTTTTTCTATGAATAACAATCAGTTACCACATGGTTGTAAGAGCATTAATTGAGTTCAGCATGACAAGGTTTGTATGGCATAAATTTTTCTGAAAAATCTATCAGAAAATGATAAAATTTGAGAAGAACTGAAAGTGCGTTTTTCAGTGTGTTTTTGATTGAATTCAGCACTATAACTGACTACTCGCACGACGGAGAGGGGTAATTCCTTTTTCCAGAGAGTAATTATTGTTCGATATTTCGCTTTATAAATTTCAAATCGAAAAATATCTTAAATTACACACTTTATAAAGTGTCTTATCCGGTACTTCAGTTCACAAGGTATCTCCCCACTAGATATCACAACAGATTCATTGGTTTATGTAATGATATATAGGCAAATCGGTTCATCCATTTTTAGGGATACTAATTCACAAACTTTACTCTTTCAAAGTACATTTGTGAACGCACCCAACACAACAACGAAATCATTATTTTACATGTTTTACATGTAAATTTTCATCGCAGTTTTTCCATTTTTATCACCGTTTAAACCTTCCCTGAAGTTCCCCGAATGTGACATGAACATTATCCTGGACGTGTGTGCGTGATTTGTCCACTCCTTCCGCCCACTATTGAACCGATACTTGGACTATCTGATGATGCCTTTATAAAGCTACTGGGTCTAAAATACATATGATTTAAATTAATGTGGTTTATATTAAGAGGTAAGTGATACGAAATTCACCGGGTCTTCTAGTAATTAATAAATAGCATTAGGAATGCGAAGAACATACAATTTATTATCTAATTTACTGAACTGAAAAAACTGAACACATTACAATAATCAAACAATAAAACATTACTAAACATTATAAAATATTACAAATTAAGGTGGTAAACTTGTTATTTCGAATAAACAGGGTGAAAACAAGTAAGGCAAAGAGCAACTGTGAAAAGTACACTGTAACACTTATGGTAGGTGTGAAATATACCAACCACCATCCTATGCAGGGCTAAGAGTCAATAGCCAATTATGTGCAGAGAGATGGCAGAGAAAGCGATGGAGAGAGAGGGCTGGAGGGGAGTAAAGATTTCGAGAGTACAGAACAAATTAGTAGCCAGGCAACGCCAGATTTTCATCTAGTCTTGACGATTATATGTACAGTCTTGTTTATGTTGTTCTAGCTGAAAACCCGGCGTTGCCCGAGTATTTATTTATTTATTCCTGCTATTTTTCAGGTGTATATTCATTTGTATAAAGCCATATGTCTTTAAATCCTCTTGGGAATACAATTAGTTGTAAAGAAGTAATAGATAAAAAGTTGGTGCGTGATGGGGCGGTTTTCCATGAACGTTACAGTTTACGCGCCCATATCTCATGAACTACGTGTCGTACTGTGATGCAATTTGGAAGGTGCACTCAACTATATGCGTGTATACTGTTTGTAAAATTTCCTGCGGCTACAATTTGTAGTGTAGAAATTATAAATTGTAACGTCATACCGAGAGCCGTAGTTTTAATCCATGAACAGCGGTACGTTACTGTTTATGAGCTCGTATCTTATGAACTGCGTGTCGTACTTCAAAGAAATTTAGTAGGTACATTCACCTATATGTATGTATACTGTCTGTAAAATTTCCTGACGCTACAATTTGTAGTGTTCAAACTATAAATTGTAACGTAATACCGAGAGCCGTAGTTTTACTGCATAAACAGTGGAAAAGTAGTAAGCGAGAAACTTTTTTCCCTTCATCATTTTACTATGGTTGCCAGCGAGAAAACGTTTAATAAAGTTTTGAAATTATGTTCAAAGTTTGTTGCAAGTCGCTAAGTACTGTCATTCTCATACAGTGTATTTCGAAAGTCTCGCCGCATTATATGACATTTTTTGCGATTTCTATTGGTTATGGCGTAATATCTTTTGAACCATATGCCGTATGTGATTCTTAACCATGCAGCAATTATTACCTCACGGTAAGGAATGTGTGTACCAAATTTGGTTGAAATCGGTCCAATGGTTTAGGAGGAAATGAACAGCATTGTCGCAAAATGCAGCAGTTTTTCGCGCATCTAATTGTTTATGACGTCATATCTCGTGAACTATATACCGTATGTGATTCTTACACTTACGGCGACCGTCCTCATGGATTGAAGCTTACGTGTACAAAATTTCATAAAGATTGGAATAAAACTGTAGATTTGTATGCAACACGTTGAAACTTACGGACACTCTGATTTATATATTAGATTCTACTTGGCCAGCAGAGTACGACTCCCCAGTTGAGAACCGTTCTCGAGCCACAGTTGGACTCCAGACTCAAAACTGGTCACCTGCGGGGTTCGGGACGCACGGCCCGGGAGTTCCTTCGCCGCTGAAACAGCATTCACCGGCGTGCGTGCGTGTTTGCTCGTGGCGTGGGGAGCGGTAGACCGCACAAAGGCGGAATTAGCAGAGGACCGGGTGAGGATAAAAAGCGAGACGGCTGCCTCCTGAGGATACGCAGGGAGGACTCTGCTTGTTAGCATGGGCCGGCTAGGAGCGCCGTCAAAGCCGCTACAAATCGATATGGCGTGCTGCAGGCAGGCTCCGAGTCCACGATGGGGAGCATCGCGTCTCGGCAGAGATTTATGACTCTGGGCTGCCGGAGTCGAACCGTTACTGGTCCCCCAACAGCCTAGCTTCAGGACGCAAGTCACTCAGGTGCTCCCGACTTCGCGTAACCGCGTATTCGCGAAAAGCCCGTTTTAAATGATGAAGGTCACCTCGGTTGCACAGTGATAGAGTGCCAGCCCACAAATCCAAAGGTCGCGGGTTCGATCCCCGCCAGGTCCTAGGATTTTTATCTGTCACTTTCCAGTTTTTCACCTCTGGCAATATTGCTCATGTGAAAAATACCGAGTAGCACCGTGGTTCGGAACCCACGTTAAACTGTAGGTCCCCCTATAACTGGCTCGGTAAGTCAGTTCGAAGGTCGGAGGAAGGCAACGGCGTACCACCTCCAAACAGGACCATGCATAGTAAAGCACTGTGGTGTTCAAACCAATCTTCGGATTGTTGACTGTTTTACCTTTTTAGGAGCAACACTAGGATCCTTTCTTCCAGGAGTACTAGTCTTGCACGTTACGCAGGAGAGCTTCTGTGAAGTTTGGAAAGTAGCCAGACTACAAATCGAAAGGTCGCGGGTTCGATCCCCGCCATGTCCTAGGATTTGCATCTGTCACTTTCCATTTCTTTCACCTCTGGCAGTAATTGCTCCGTGTGAAAAATACTGAGTAGCACCGTGGTTCGAAACCCACCTAAGAACTACGAGTTTTAGTACTGTGCGCAGGGCGAAGCTGGGAATTTGTATCTGACGGGAGGCGTGCTTAGGTAGTCCTTGCAGGTTGTGGTAATCACTGTGTCCCTAGTGGTGTAGGGGTCAGCGCAACTGTCTACAAAGCAGGAGACCCGGGTTCGAATCCCGGCTGGGTGCACGTTTTCAGCTTTGCCCAATCGCAAGTTGATGTCATATATTCTGTGAATATTAAATAATAACAACTGCAGGATCAGAAGTGACGTCTGTTCTTTCGGAACAGACGCCACATGTATATATACCACCTAAAACTGTCCCCCTATAACTGGCTGGGTAAGTCAGTTCAAAGGTCCGAGGAAGGCAATGGCATACCATATCCACTGTGTTGTTAAATGATGAACGAACTTGTAATAATTAAAGAACAATATGTATCATATGCCACAAGGTTAAGCTTATCTTTAAGGGAGTGGAGGCGCCTTATTTCAGAATTGAGTAAGACACTGGCGCATTTGAAGAGTGCTTTAGAGGGGAAAACATTTTTTGTAATATATTGATAACAAGATGCGTTAATGGCAGCCGTCTGTCGTTTGAACGGCTGCACTAGTATGATCGCGCTAGTAACGAAGCGCGATAATTATAGAGATAAAGAAATAGGGCCAGTTCTAAATTCGGTACTGTTGGGTTCACTGCGCATGCGCGAGCTAGTAGCTGTCAGCTGCAGTCACCGCTCCAGTTAGTCCGCCATTTTCCTTCATATTTACGAATATTTTACGTTTTGTCAAAGTTTACGATCACAATGTAATTCTAATGGCGGCATTCACACTGTCGTCACCGGACCTTGCATTTAAGATGAACATTAACAAGCGCAAAACTAGGGTAATGGAGTGCAGTGTGGTGTTTCGGGAAACACCGCCTTCATGACCTAGGTCGTGAACTACCTTTACCTTCCGTTCTCATCCCTTCTTCTTCCCTTCTCTCCCACCTGATGAAGGAACTGTGTTCCGAAAGCTTGTCCTTTCTTTCCCCTTTTTTCTGTTTCTTCATTTGTGTTACTATCGGCGGTACAGCACAAAGGTAAGTACTGGCCAGCCATTCTATCTCGTTTAAATAATATTTATCATCTCTGAGGAGAATTTTCATCATTATTCGTATATATATATATATATATATATATATATATATATATATATATATATATAGGGTAAGGTGGTACACTTTTGATCATTTCGGACAAATGTTACTGTAACTGGAAATATATTGAGAAAAGATGTAATTTTAATTATAGCACTTGTTCTTGGATGTTTAACTAATATGCAACACAAATATTAGACAATTACAAATGTCGGTATAGATACAGAAAAAAGTTACAGAATTGAGAAAAATCGATCGAAAATGTACCACACTAGGTACAATTATGATCACTTGCTAGTAGAATTTTGACTAAGGGCATCTTCCACATAAAAAGCACTTATTGCGTCAGGTACCAAACATTGCATTTTGGGTGGAGAATCTAGTCACCCTTAAATAGAAAATTTATAAGAGCTCGTTAGACTACGTAGCTTCACGTACCTCCTAACGGGAAAAAATTTATTTCTACTTAGCACAAAGTGGTGTATTCTTGGAAAAGACAGGAGGAGCTGTAGAAACCTGCTACGCTACAATGCCACACAACGAGACACTACGAGACTGACAAATGGCGCGAAAATTTATGTTGATCAGAATTGTACCTATATCGAAATTGTACCACCTTACCCTATATATATAGGCCCTATATTGTGTGTGTGTGTGTGTGTGTGTGTGTGTGTGTGTGTGTGTGTGTGTGATTCGGAGAGCCACCGCGCGCGTTCGCAATCCGGAAGCCGCACACGCTCCGACCGCCCTGCTCGGCTGTGCCTGTCTGTGATAATGCCCGTGGCCCGCGGCGCGGCCTATCTATTGATTCAAATGGAAAATACGCGCGCGGCCGGACGCGCAGAGAAGCCGCACGGCCGGCGACGGGCTGATATATCGCTCTTCCGAAAGGGATATTTTTATAGCGCTTTCAAAAGCTTTCCCACCCCAACCCCCACGTGCGCCACCGCACCCGGCGACCGCACCCCCTTCCCGCCGTCGGAACCACCCCCTCTATCTGACACCTACGTCAATACTTTTTTTATTTTTTTTATTATTATTTTTTTTATTAAATATCGCCCGCGTATTGTGTTTGTGCACAGTACATATATATTCAGACTCCTCCGGTGCGACCTTCATTCACCAGGTACCGCCGTCTAGCCCGCAGCGCTACAAATCAAGACGAGCGAGGGAGGGGGATTCAAACCCACCCACCCCCCTCCCCACCGCACCCCTACTGAAAACAAAAGCGTGTCGCCGCAGACGGGACGCGAACCGCGCGCGCGCCCGCACTTTCAATTGTCACCCGCCGGTGTCACGTGACCCCGCGTCCTCGGCTGCCGATTGGTCGAGGTTCGGCCCGCGCGCGTGTGTTAGCCGCCGATTTGCTGAATTATCGACGAAGCCCTGGCGGGCGATACGTGATTTATATACTACATCCGGAGCCAGTATTCCTGGTCCTTTCCATTCGGCGTTTCTCCGCTCGGCTGTGTACCAATTTGTTCCGAGCGATTTATATACACACCCCCTGAACGGCATGAAAGGGAAGAATGGTTTCGGGCTCTATCTCTTTGCGGTCTCACACCGATTCTGATGGATTCTTAATAGTGTTTTGGTCTAGAGCCGAACTGAATACGTGTGCGGCGTGTATGATGCAATAACAACAGAACAAAAAGCAATTTTTGGTCACTCGTAACTGGCATATCGCCAGCTGTTTCGCTCGGGAGACTACATGGTCTGCACCATGGACTGTGGTGTCGCACAAGTCCAAAGTGCGCGCCAACTACTTTCGCCGCGCGCCGCCATGCACGCACGGCGCGGCGTTCTTAAGACGACAGCCACGAGCGCCCTCTGCTGCAACTCCGCTCGTGGCCACCACTGAACGACATCGTTCACTTGGAACTGAGATAGGAACCAGTTAACACTTCGGAATCAAGTAGGCACCACTGAACACTTGGCTATCGGATAGGCACTAGGCAGGCCTCTAGCTCAACTATGTATCAGCATTCTGCAGTACTGAGCTATGTAAAAGTTAAGTATTACTAAGTCTCTAAGAAATATATATCTCGATCAAATTTACTCTAGTGTTTCTAGCTTCTGCTGTCCCACTGGCTGGTCAACGACGAAAACGAGACACAAAAGAGGCAACGAGGCTGGGACACAAAATGGACCAGAGATAACATACCTGGTGATCAAAAAGTCAGTATAAATTTGAAAATTTAATAAATCACGGAATAATATAGATTGGTAAAAATTGACACACATGCTTGGAATGACATGGGGTTTTATTAGCAAAAAAAAAAAAAAAATAAGAAAAATGTTCGTCAGATGACGCTTCATCTGATCAGAAAAGCAATAATTAGCACAACAAATTAAGACAAAGCAAAGATTACGTTCTTTACAGGAAATGCTCAATATGTTCACCATCATTCCTCAACAGTAGCTGTAGTCGAGGAATAATGTTGTGAGTAGCACTGTAAAGCATGTCCGGAGTTATGGTGAGGCACTACCAGTTCCGATCGGAAGATTCACTTGAATGCCAGTCTTGTTTAAACAAGTGTATTACAGCACCGTTGCCTACACTGTTAGCGAAACATTCAACACCAAATTAATCGAGGGTAAAACCTATGACCTAGAAGGAACTTACAGTTAGTTGTGAAACCTTGTCGTCTGCTGCGAATCTCATTAATGTTTTTACTCCGTCATTCTTTAACTTTATTTTTTTCGTTCTAATGAAACCTCCTGTCATTCTAAGAATGTGTGTCATCTTTTACCTCTTTATCTACATTATTCCGTGATTTATTAAGTTTTCAAATTTATTCTGACCTTTCGATCACCCGGTATAATCCGCTTGTCCTTATCTCTGCCGTGTTATGGTTTGAAACCAACATCTAAAATTTGCTTGTAGTGATGTGTTTGAATTTTCGTCATTATGAGCAACAGGTTTTCTCATTTACACGTAAAATAAGGCGTTGGTTTTAAAAAAATAAAACGAATTCTTGTCTTCTTATTACCCACTAGTCTTCTTTCCTCTTCCCTCTCTCACTCTCCTCCTCTCCCCTCTCTCTGTCCGTCTCCTCCTCCACCTATTACTTTCCCTCCTACATACATGAAAACACACATATATGCGCCAAGTTTTATGGTGACTGATCAAACGGTGTCAAAGTCGCAAGATGCCCTCCGCCATGCCAAATTCACTGGCTTGCAGATTATAAAAGTCTCCTTCATGGAAACATACATTTATGTGCTGACTTTCATGGTGACCAGTCAAACAATTTGGATGTTTGTTGTAACATACCGTCCACCATGTATCTACGTAGGCTTACGAATGGTAGCCCAGGTATTAATGTATGGTATGAGCTGTCTCCATTCAAAATCTAATTCAGATTTGTCCATCCTGTTCACCATGAGGGAGCAACAAGCATATTAACCCATTTACTAAATAAATGAATAAATAAATCAAAATTGAAAAAATACAGTTGTGATCTTGGCAAGACTACAATAACACACTGTGCAGACTCGGTTAAAAAAAAGGATTTTAATGAGAAAAACGATTACGACAGTGCAATAGTGAAATTAGTGCAAAAATCGCCTCATGTTTAGTTCTTTATTATAGTCGAATATGAAATCTGTTAACACTATATGCATTATAAAACGCGAGCTGTTTAAAACAAAGCGAACAGTTTAAACAAGGCAATAGTCTTGAATATTGTTTGAAATAAATTGACTGCCTCTGTGGCAAAGAACAGTTTACTGTAATTGATTGTTAAAAGCCACATTTTTAGCAAACCGGCAAAAATAACTTTTAATGTTCTTCAATCCGACTAATTCTTGATCTTGCATGTACATTCGATAATGCGTCGTGTGTCCAAATCACTACAATATTATAACAATAATAGATATTTCAGCTTGATGGTTACCATATAAAATACATATATTTTCAATATAGGATTTCGATTTCGTTCACTGAATCAATATCCTCAGTATAAAGACCAAGGAACTCATGTACAACAGCACAAGTTTTTTTAGCAGCCAAAATTTATAAAATGACCTATCAGGTGTGCATTACATGGCCAACTCTATGCTTGATCTCTGCTAATATCGTGGAAAT
Source organism: Locusta migratoria (assembly GCA_026315105.1). Taxonomy (NCBI): domain Eukaryota; kingdom Metazoa; phylum Arthropoda; class Insecta; order Orthoptera; family Acrididae; genus Locusta; species Locusta migratoria. The sequence continues at coordinate 4,406,392 of CM048754.1, read as the reverse complement.
AAAATCAGGAAACTGAAATATTATCATATTTTATTATCCTTCCGCGATTTTGTGAATAAATTTACCTAACAGTTCCTAGTCACAGAAATACGTTTTGTTTTCATATGACGAGACAGTTGTACACGAAGACAAACAAATGCGCCTCGATGCGGAGCGCGCGGTTGCTCGCCGTCGGAGGTTAGAGTCCTCCCTAGGGCATGGTTGTGTGTGTTGTCTGTAGATTAGTTTACCATAGCTTAAATAGTTTGTAAGCTACGGACTGGTGACCACGCAGTTTGGTCCGATAGATTTACAAACATTTGAACAAACAAATGCAAATATTACGAAATGTAAATAGTGATCACGTGGAGACTACCCTAACACCCTCCCACTACAACTCAGACGGTTCTGCGCATGCGCAACTTGAGTGCACCAGAAACATTTTTCCGGGTATAATCTGGTAGCTTGCGGTTACTGCTCGAACAGCAAACAGCCACTAAGCAAGTAGCCTGAAGCAAGAGAAGGTGCAGCTTGAACTTCATTTTAGCTCTGCGCATGCGCGAGTAGCTCGCTGGCAGCTGCTTAACCAAACCAATCTAGCAAACAACACACTTTTCAAGCTTATTGACAACCTAACATAAATATAAACCCCCCTTTCATAAAAACACAAATCGTCGCGGTGGAGTAGCCGAGCGGTCTAAAGCGTCTCGCTGCGGAGCGCGCGGTTGCTCGCCGTGGAGGTTCGAGTCCTCCCTGGGGCATGGGTGTGTGTGTTGTCCTTAGGTTAGTTTACCTAGGTTTAAGTAGTTTGTAAGCTACGGACTGATGACCACGCAGTTTGGTCCGATAGATTTACAAACATTTCAACATTTTTGAAAAACACAAATCGCGATACCCTTATCTCCTCCCACCCCCCACTCCCGCCACCACTACAACCCAATTCAGTGGGTGGATGAGGGGGACAGGACCGCCCCCCCCCCCAGAAAAAAAAGAAAGAAATTGTATAACAGCAATCTAGTAAAGATAAAAATTGGAAACTCGGGGTGTTTTACCATAAGCTTTCATTGGATGGTAGTGAATTAATCTTCGCCGGCCGCGGTGGCCGAGGGCACTGAGGCGCGCCAGTCACGGTCTGCACGGCCACTACGGTCGGGGGTTCGAATGAGGGGGATAGGACCGCCCCCCCCCCCCCCCCCAGAAAAAAAGAAAGAAATTGTATAACAGCAATCTGGTAAAGATAAATATTGGAAACTCGGGGTGTTTTACCATAAGCTTTCATTGGATGGTAGTGAATTAATCTTCGCCGGCCGCAGTGGCCGAGGGGGGCTGAGGCGCGCCAGTCACGGTCTGCACGGCCACTACGGTCGGGGGTTCGAATCCCTCCTCGGGCATGGATATTTGTGCCGTCCTTAGTATAAGGTAGTAGATAAGCAGTTTGTAAGTTTAGGGACTGATGACCCCGTAGTTAAGTCCCATAAGCTTAACAAACATTTGAACATTTTTTGAATTAGTTTCTTCAACGGGAGTGGTAGATGGTAGTCTGTCTGGAAACTGACTAAAATTTAGCTCGTCAAGCAGATTTATACCCCCCCCCCCCCAAAGCCAAGTCCTAGTTACGCCACTGACCCAATTAAACCTGAATTTACTCATCTGAAAATCTGGGGAAAAAAAATCATCTTAACAAACTGTTCACGACATTAAAGTTTTCTCTCTCTTTCTATCTCTCTCTCTCTATCTGTCTCTCTTTCTCCCTCCCTCTCTCTCTCTCTCTCTCTCTCTCTCTCTTTCTCTCTCTCACACACACACACACATGTTGAATTAAGTCGTATTCATGTATTATAAATATATAACGTTGGCAAAACTCACAGACCACACGAAAAATGTATCAAATGTGTGTATAGCTTATGGGACTTAACTACGGGATCATCAGTCCCTAAGCTTACAAACTACTTATGAACTAGCTAAGACTAAAGGCGGCACAAATATCCACGCCCGAGGGGGGATTCGAACCCCCGACCGTAGCGGCCGTGCAGACCGTGACTGGAGCGCCTCAGTCCCCTCGGCCACCGCGGCCGGCGGCACCGAGGAACCGCCCTCTCTTTACTGATGACGCATCCCCCTTTTGACGGCTTCTCCGTCACCCTGATAACCGCCTTCTCCGTCTCTCGCGCGCTAGCCCTCCTCGCGTTCCCAGAGGCCTTGCCCAGCTGCCGCAGAAAGATTCCTCGCTGCCATCTGCCGCAGCCCCCTTTATGAAATCCCACCCCTCCGACGCCGAAGCCGCCCCAAACCGAGAGAACTTCTTCTCGGCATTGGCGCACCATGCCTGCAGCTGTTGTATCGCCCAACACTGGCCATCTCGTATTTCCCGATACAACACAACAGCCACTGTGCCCTTCTCCGACGAATCGCTTACAACAGTTCCTCCCCCCCCCCTTCCCCTCCTCCCTTCTCATCCATCACGCCTGTATTCACCATTTTACGTAACACTGTTGTTATTCCAGCACGTGGCGAAACCTATCTCTGTTTCGTTCAGGTGAGAATACATGCCTCCACCCGAGGTCTTTACCGTTTCCTGATTCTACTGCTTCACTTATTTCTATAGGGTGTCTCAGAAATGCGTTTCTATCTACATCTACAAAAAGCTGGTAGAAGCCCACCTCGGGGAAGATCAGTTGGGGTTGAGGAGAAATGTCGGAACACGGGCGGTAATACTCACTTTACGGCTTATCCTAGAAGATAGATTAAAGGAAAGCCAAACCTACATTTCTAGCTTTTGTAGATTTGAAGAAAGTTTTTGACAATGTTGATCGCAATAAACTCTTTCACGTACTGAAGCAAGCAGGAGTAAAATATAGGGAGCGTTAGGTTATTTACACCTTGTACAAAAACAAAACCGCGATTGTCAGAGTTGAAGGGCATAAAAAGGAAGCAGTGGTTGGGAAGGGAGTAAGACAGGGTTGTACTCTTTCTCCATTGTTATTCAATTTGTACACTGAGCAAGCTATAAACGAAGACAAGGAGAAATTTGGAGAAGGAATTAAAGTTCAGGGTGAAGAAATAAAAACATTGCGTTTTGGCGATGACATTGTAATTCTGTCAGAGACAGCGAAGGACCTGGAAGAGCAATTGAGCGGAATTGACAGTGTGCTGAAGATGCATATAAGATGAACATTAACAGCAGCAAAACTAGGGTAATGGAGTGCAGTCTAAGAAAATCAGGCGATGCTGAAGGAATTAGATAAGGTAACGAAACAATAAAGGATGTAGATGAGTTTGGTTACTTGGGCAGTAAAATAACAAATGATGGTCGCAGTACAGAGGATATAAAATGCAGAATGGCAATGGGTAGAAAAGCGTTCTTGAAAAATTTGTTAACATCGGACATTGATTTAAGCCTAAGGAATTCCTTTCTGAAGGCATTTGTGTGGAGTGTTGCCTTGTACGGGAGTGAAACGTGGACGATAAACAGTGTGGACAGGAAGAGGATGGAGGCTTTTGAAATGTGGTGCTACAGAAGAATACTGAAGATCAGGTGGGTGAATCGCGTAACTAATGAGGAGGTACGGAACAGAATTTGGGAGAAAAGGAATTTCTTGCATACCTTGACTAAAAGAAGGAATCAATTGGCAGGACACATTCTTAGACATCAAGGAATTGTGAATTTAGTGTCGTAGGGAAGCGTGTGGGGTAAAAACCGCAGAGGAACACCAAGAGATGGATACAGTAAGCAGATTCAAGCAGATGTAGGTTGCCGTTGTTATGTGGAGTTGAAGATGCTTGCTCAGGATAGGGTATTGTGCAGAGATGCATCAAACCAGTCTCCGGACTGAAGACCACAACAACAACAATCACATTTAAGTGCGTGGCAGTAGAAGACACGTATCGAAGATAACGAAGTGGTCGGAACGTCGTTGGATGATATTGGCGGACATTGGTTCCTTATCAAATTTTGTCTGCAGAGTCCCATAAACTTATAGCCCAAATTTTTAGTACAACGTTCTGAAACACTAGATACACGCTGGAAAATTATAACGTATCCTTAGACCAAGACTCGTCTATTGGATTATTACCAATGACGTCACATCATGGAAAATGGTAATATGAGGCAATAGATAGTAAGATCTGATTATCGCCTTGGTAAAAAATATTGCGTAGTTATTCGCTGACTCCCCCGCGTATAAAACAGTCAAACGTCCAACTACGTTAGAAATAAGTAGATGCGTAATATAAGGTAAGGTGGTACTAATTAGATATAGGTACAGTTGGGATCAACTTAAATTTTCGCGCCGTTTAGTGTTGATAGCATGATGAAATAACGATAATATTTCTTTTCCACTTTGTTTCAACTAGCTCGTCAAAAAAAAAGCTTAGTGGTTGGCCATCGTGTGTAACAATAATAATAATCGCCAAAGACTTCAAGTATCATCAGGAAGTAAAACTTAAAATGTTCTAATCAACAAAATAATTTCGCATTCGGAGGAGATTGGAGTTTCGTAAGTAGCCTACGCCTCAGCCATAAACGCCATCGTAATGATTCCCATCCCAGATCCTGTACCATTTCCGTAACGCTGTATCCCCTGTATCGTTACAATACAAAACGGGCTGCCGTTCTTTGGGCTCTTTCGATGTCCTCCGTCAAACCCACCTGATAAGGATGTCAGCAATACTCCAGAAATGGAGGGACAAGCGTAGTGTATGCAGTTTCTTTAGTAATTCTGCTGCATATTTTAAAGGTTCTGCCAATGAAACGCAGTCTCTGGTTCGCCTTTCCCGCGACGTTATCTACGTGGTTTTTTTCCAGTTTACGTCTGAAGTAATAATAATTCCTAGGTATTTTGTTTAGTTTGCGGCCTTCTAATTTGATTTATTTATCTTGTAAAGCCGGCCGCGGTGGCCGAGGGGACTGTGGCGCTCCACTCATGGTCTGCACGGCCACTACGGTCGGGGGTTCGAATCCCCCCTCGGGCAAGGATATTTGTGCCGTCCTTAGGATAATCTAGTTGATAAGTAGTTTGTAAGTTTAGGGACTGATGACCCCGCAGTTAAGTCCCATAAGCTATACAAACATTTGACCGTTTATCTTGTAAACAAAGTTTAACGGATTTCTCTTCGTACTCATATGGACGACTTCACACTTCTCATTATTTATAGTCAATAGCAAATTTTTACACCATAGTGATTTGTGTTTAGATCGTTCTGCAGTTGGTTCTTAGCTTCAGTTGATTTTACTAGACGGTAAATGACGGCGTCATCTACAAACAACCCAAGAGAGCTGCTCAGATTTTCTCCCAAATCGTTTATGTAAGTAAGGAACAGCAGAGGACCAATAACACTACCCTGTGGAACGCCAAATATCACCTGTCGATGCCTTACCATCGTTTACTACAAAACTGTGTCCTTTCTTTCCAAAACTAAATTCTGCTATATTTACCATTAGAACAATATCTGAGATAAGTGATTTTTCAACACGAAAAGTAGTCTATTTCGCTTACTTTCACTCACTTATGACGTACGGCATTGTTTTTTGGGGTAACTCGCCTGATGCAAAAAGGATATTTCTGGCTCAAAAACGGGCGGTTCGAGCAATGTCTGGTGTAAGTTCGCGAACGTCATGTCGACCCCTTTTCAGTAGTCTGGGAATTTTGACTCTGGCGTCACAATACGTTTTTTCTTTAATGTCGTTTGTTGTTAATAATATCAGCTTATTCCCACGAGTTAGTAGCTTTCACTCGGTGAATACTAGACAGATGTCTAATCTACATTTGCACCACACCAACTTAACACTTGTGCAGAAAGGGGTGCAGTATTCTGCGGCATCCATTTTCAATAAGCTGCCACAAGAACTAAAGTATCTTAGCACTAATCCACATGCTTTCAAATCTAAATTGAAGAGTTACCTCGTGGCTCACTCCTTTTATTCTGTCGAGGAACTCCTAGAAAAGTTAAACAATTAAGCTAATTCATTTTTTTCCTTATTGATTCTTTTCACTTTGTCTTAAGATTGTCGTGTGCAAAGGACTACTTAAAATTTTTCTATTACCATTCTTGTGTAACAATGTATTGACTTGTTCCATGACCATGGAATCTTACTCCTCAAGTGGGTCCTATGGAACAGAAAAAACAAATAAATAAATAAAAAATAAATCCCTTATCCATTCGCAAGTTTTGGGGCGATATACCATAACATCGCAATTTGACAGCAAAAAACTGTTTACGAAATTCGAGCTTCGTCTTCCGAAGGATGCGTTGCATGTAAACGTGGTGATAGGGAGCTACCATGTGAAAAACCTGTCTCTGGGCAGAACACAAATGATAATGATGATGATGATGATGATGGCTTACCTCCACACCAGCAAGTCCGCGCAGCTGTTCGGACACGCCGCCTCGACGTGAGACTGCCACCTACGCACAACTTCGGTCTTAATCTCCCGCCTGAGAAAAAACTGTCCGACTTCTCAAGGTTCCACCTGCTCACCTGGGTCTCCTGTCCACTTTCGCACCCTCCGCTTTCTCCCCGAGCAACCTCTCCCCCCCCCCCAGGTAGACACACCTCCGCCCACCCACACACGGTGACAATGGGCGTCCGGTTTTTGTGACAGAGCTCAAAGAAGAGCGACTCTCTCTCTCTCTCTCTCTCTCTCTGTCCACCTACTCCGGTCTGGCGGTCGCTCCAGTTCCAGGGGCGTAATGAGCCATTGTCCAGAGAGAGGCGGCGCAACATCTCCCTCGGCCATCGCTGGAATGCTGCTGGAACAATAATACCCTTACTGGAGTCGCCTGTTACTGCCGCAAACGTCTGGGAACAACGTGTCAATTAAGGCCGAACAGTCCCTCTAAACACCTTCCGATTTGTCGGGTCTAATTTATCGACGGTACGATAAATTGGATGTTTGGAGGCGCCTCCCGACCAACTTTGCTTGTCGGATGGTTTAAGGGGCCTTGCCGTCCGATTTCAAATATTCGTATAGTCTATGGGACTTAACTACGGGGTCATCAGTCCCTGCGGTGGCCGAGGGGACTGAGGCGCTCCAGTCACGGTCTGCACCGCCACTACGGTCGGGGGTTCGAATCCCCCCTCGGGCATGGATATTTGTGCCGTCCTAGTTAGTAAGTAGTTGATAAGTAGTTTGTAAGTTTAGGGACTTGATGACCCTATAGTTAAGTCCCATAAGCTTAACAAACATTTGAACATTTTCATCAGTCCCTAAACTTACAAACTTCTTATGAACTACTTACGAACTAGGACGGCACAAATATCCATGCCCGAGGGGGGATTCGAACCCCCGACCGTAGTGGCCGTGCAGACCGTGGCTGGAGCGCCTTAGTCCCCTTGGCCACCGCGGCCGGCCCGTCCGACTTCCTTGCTGCGATCGTATGCTGTCTGCACAGCGAACACGCGAAAATAAAAACAGTTCCACAAAACGGACACCAGAACAGGTAGGCGCTGGAATCGCTGCATGCAATACATCGGAAGGTGTGTAAGCTGCTAAAAATTTGTTTATTAGTTTCTCCATCACTGGATGCTTGCTGTTGCCACAACTGTGGTTCTAAACTGACGCTGTAGGTTTTTGTTAATGATAAAAGCCAGTCACGTAATGAACAAAATGTAAAAGTGCAAATTAACAGACCATCTTCCTTTAGTTCAAATGTCCAGAGACGTATAATGTCTTAGTATGTATTAAAGATGTTAAAGCGTGTGTACTGGCCGTAAAGGCCGAACCGACAGCTAACGTATTTGCTTTGCAAGACGTACTAAATGCCAAAGTCTCAAAGGTCGATTCCTGTCTCAAAGGATCACTTCTAAACCCAGATGTATATTATGTAGGACACCGGAGGGAGTATAGCGAAAAGTACTTTATATACCAATGCCTCGCTCCTCCTCTTTTCCTCTTCCAGTAGGAAATCAAGTGCCGCAAAATGAGAATCGTTGAATCACTAAACTTTAGTTTTACCTTCACTGTCTTTTCGTGTGATGTTTTCACTTGAATCAGCCAAATATTTCGAAAACGACGCATACTTTGAATAAACTTTTCCAATTGAAAAAAAGAGGAACGCCTGTAGGTGCTACAACTATCAACGAAACTAAGAGTTAAGAGTTAGTTGCAAGATGAGTTCCACATACGACGAGTTCTTCAATGAACTAAAAAAACGATATTGAACTGCAGTAGAGGCACTGAATTAAAATTTATGCCGCATCTGCCTAGTATGCAGGAGGTCCCCGGTTCGAATCCCGGCCACGGCATAAATTTTAATTCAGTGCCTCGACTTCAGTTTAACACCTTCAATACATATCAAGACGAAATATGTCTCTGGACATTGTTTGTTTTAACTAAAAATAAGATGATCTGTTAATTCTTACTTTTACATTTTGTTCATTACGTGACTGGTTTTTATCATTAACAGAAACCTACAGCGTCATTTTAGATGCGTTAGTTCATCGTCAGCTGTCCATCCGGAACACACATTAGTACTTCTGTTAACATTAGCCGCCGTGGAATGCTCGAGTCCTATCTCGGGCATTATGGAGAACAGGGGTCTTGATGAATAATTCAATTTAAAATGAACTGCAGTTGTTCATCGCACCTCCACAGTCGTCTGCTCCAACGAGGTTTGAAAATGATCTGCTGGATACGTCGAAACTGGTCACCCAGAGAAATGTATGCGATCTGGATTGATTTTAAATTGATTTTACACATTAATACGCTGCCCTTGGGTCGTATTCCGCAGGCAATATTGATATAAATGTGCTTGTTGACATAACAAAATGGGAGCTGTTGACTTTTATCAGTTCATTAAAATAAATTAAAAAAAAATTTAAAAAAAAATCAGCTGAGTGCAGGATTTAGGTTACGCTTTACACAGAAAAGGGGACACATAGGATATTCCGAGCCGCGCGAGAATGAGGGCACTGTCTGAGGCGCAATTTCTCGGACTGCGCGGCCGCTCGCTCCGAAAGTCTTAAGTCCTCCCTCGAGCCTGGTTGAGTGTGTGTTGTCCTTAACACGAATAAGTTTAAGTCGAGGTAGTGATGACCTTGTCAGTTCAGTCCCTTTCGACTACAAACTTTCAACATTAATATTGTGAGGCGTCACGTGAAGAAGAGTTCGAGATCGAAACGTGTTGCGTCAATTTTGAACTACTAGTTACCATGCACATAGCATGAAGTAATACTTGTTTCGAGAATGGTGCTGCCATTGTAATAAATATATAAATAAAATTCTAGTCTCATTATTTGTCTAAAGAACTACCACAGTTGACGTTAACCCTTTCCAGCACAAATTTTATTAATTGGTGAACAAAAGTATTTCCTTCCATATATCTATTCATAATGATTATATATATAATTTTTTAGATTCTTTACTGAGTATGGCATCATTGGGAAGGATATGTTTCCTTCAGCGTACCTGAAACCTTTTTCAAATTGTTTACTACTAATTTAGACATTTTACAATAATTTATTAATGAAAGTTTCTAATTACCTTGATATAATAGGTTGAAACTCTTGCTGTTTGTACTCTAACTTAGACATTAAGCAAGAATACATATTTCGTCAATGCGTTGTACCCTAATGCTACTGCCGGCCGCGGTGGCCGAGGAGACTGAGGCGCTTCAGTCACGGTCTGCACGGCCACTACGGTCGGGGGTTCGAATCCTTCCTCGGGCATGGATATTTGTGCCGTCCTAGTTCGTAAGTAGTTCGTAAGTTTAGGGACTGATGACCCCGTAGTTAAGTCCCATAGACTATACAAACATTTGACCATTTTGACCTAATGCTACTCTGTTTGCTCGAAGTAATGGTAGCCAAGCTACACGCAATGAATTTTCGGGAGGTCTGCAGTGTTGTTTATAATCTTTGGTGAAAAGGTTGGGCGTAGAATAAAAGTTAAAGATGACGATGGCACATGGCATCATTGGGCTGGAAAGGGTTAACTACTTCATTTAATTAATCGAACTGAGTTTCAGCAGTGACAAAAATCATTTCGGTATCTGTTGTTCCTCTGTTTCAGATGTCGCTGAAGACCTTCCTGACCCGACTTTGCAACATCGTCTGCGGATGCATCGAGGAAGAATCTGTAACTCGTCAATAATCCCAGGCGCTTGGTTTTCAGTTCATATGAGAATTGTTATTCACAAGAAGAGATCAAGTTTCCACTGATAATCGACAGCACCAATCTACCTTCACATTTGCTTTCACGTCTGCATTCACGCCTCTGTGGCTCAGTCTCAGTATGATTTGAAATAATGGGAGAGTAAATGAAAGACTTATTAAGAACATACACTTGCCTGACAAAAAATAAAAAATAAAATAGAATAAAAATAACAATTAAAAAAATTACCAGCCTGCTTTGCGTTACTGTGGACAAGTGAAGTTAAAGAAATTTATTGTTTTCTCTGAAGATCATTTTTCATTATAAAGCCTGTAAATTGACCAAATAAGACCACACGGTTTAACGATTCTAGAGCAGGCAACGTGTAACTTCCCTCGAGAAAAGCCGCTGTTTTCTACATCCTGTACAGCTGTTCCGCGGCTGTTCTGTTCGTTCGTCTCCTCCTCTTTCAACCAGTATTCATCGCCGTCTCTGTCAATCTGGACAATTCCTTCGTCCTGTATTACATATCCTCCGATTCCCATCTTTATCCACCTCCTCCTCATCCTCCATTTTAATTTTTCTATTGCCGTAACTAATAAAAAAAAAGAAAAACAAAATTTTGTGGTAAGTACGACGACTAGTCACAAACTTACTCTCTGAAAAAGTAACAGGAACAGCGAAAAGAAATAACAATATTTACAGACTTCGTTGATGCAATGTTTTGATATCCACTGCCGATATCAATATCGACCTTAGAGATGACGGCGTTGTACCTCTCCGGTATGTGTGTTTTACTGCAAACACACCGTTTACAAATGCGTGTAACATGACACCGTCATCTCAGCCTGTTCCCACTAACGCTACATATATGGTGCTCATTAGCAGCTTCTCTTTCATTTCCTCGTGATGCTCCAAAAACGAACAGTAATACTGTTCATCCGTTGTCCCTGTTTAGAAAACATACTGTCACCGCTACGTTAGACCGCTCGCTCACAAGTGACTGTTGTTTCCCTCGACTGTGCGCACGCCGGTGACGTGGGACGGGCGAGTCCATTTGCTCGGAGGTCAGGTAGGTATGTCGACAACGTGTGCTATCAGTGGCAATAGCAGATTACATTGCATAGTATCCCCACAGCACTGTTGCCACTATTAAGTTCCAATCCTTGTATTTTAGGACTTTCCTGTATACCCGATTCGCATCCATTTTTAGTAGTTGCCAAACAACACGGGGTTCGGAATTTAATACCTAAATTCGATAACTCAGTATGCATGTTCGCGTATTACTTTCTATGTCTTTTACTCGGATATGCTATGCTAACGTTCTGAAAATGAAACTTTTGATGACCTGCGCGAAATATTTACCGAAGACACGGAAGCACTGTTTCCTTTCTTTCATTCTTTCGTGCACATTACTGCTGTAATATGACATTACCGACCACATATTCCTATACGAAATCTGCTTATTTCGGTGTGGCCTACCTGCCGTTTCATTTCTGACAAATATTTTATGACCACCCAGTCTATCCAATTGTCATCCGTTTTTAGTAGTTAGGAAGCATTACGGGGTTTGCATCTTAATACCAAAATTCGGTAACTCAGTTTACGGGTTCACGTATTATTTTTACGACTCTTACTCGGACTTATGATGACCTCGGTGGAATATTTAGTGAATTCACGGAAGTACTGTGTGTGTGTGTGTGTGTGTGTATGAGTCGGCTCTTAATTTTTGCTTTTCAGCAGACGTCAGCAGCACGTGAGGGCGAAGTTGACACAGACGTCCCTCCCCCCCCACCCCTCTATCCAGGGGTGTCCACGCCTCAACGGCCCGCCAGCTGCCGCCGTCTCCATGGCAACGGGCAGCCATGCCGGGTCTGATTTACGAGCCACTGTGCTGTGTTGAGCTCGCCCGCCGCCTACGCTAAAAACTCATCCACTCTCCGCACATCTGCGTCTTCCGGCTACAAAACACCCGCGGCGGACAAAAATGTTCAAATGTTTGTTAAGCTTACGGGACTTAACTGCGGGGTTATCAGTCCCTAAACTTACAAACTACTTATGAACTAGCTACAACTAAGGACGGCACAAATATCCATGCCCGAGGGGGAAATCGAACCCCCGACCGTAGTGGCCGTGCAGACCGTGACTGGAGCGCCTCAGTTCCCGCGGCCACCCGCAGCGGACAACCGCCGGAAATCCGCCCTACATAATTCTACGACGGTAGTCTCCCATTGTTAGGTTTGTGAGGTCTATTGGCCCACTTTAGGTTACGGTAGTAACACTAAAAGTGGGCCTTTGCGATCGCCTTTTGACAGCTCGAAATTTAAATGAAAATAACGCCTTAACTATTCATCTGACACGAAAATTGAATAACCGAATTTGTAGAGGAGAAAATTCTCTACAACTTTGTTCCCTTATGGTTTTTTTCATATCTCGTAGCGTTTCAAAGATAATTGCAAAAATAACAGCTATTTGGGATGTCTGTCTGTCTGTCTATCTGTCCGTAACGTATTCACTGTTTTTAAGACCAACCATTCAACCGATCAGCATCAAATTTTACAGACATGATTGTAGGCCGCCAGAGACCAGATCCTCCCTTTTTCAAATTTTTCGGACGAAAAATACGGTAGTAAAACAAAAAAAAGTAGTTTGTAATTTAATTGTAATTGCAAACGAACCGTTCATCTGACACGAAAATTGAATAACCTAATTGGTAGAGGAGAAAATTCTCTACAACTTAGCTCCCTTATGTTTTTTTCATATCTCGTATCGTTTGAGTCATATTTGCAAAAATAACGAAGATTTAACACCCTCCATTGAATTAATGAAAACCAGCCGTTCGCAGAGTCACGTGACATTCCTCGCGTATTTGATGATTTTCTTATTGTAACGTACACGTTGTCATTTCAAAGCAACGGCACACTGAGGAATTAACAAAAACACATCGTTCTTCGTACGATAAATGATAATCTAATTCAAATTCGAATGTTTGTAAATCTATCGGACCAAACTGCGTGGTCATCAGTCCGTAGCTTACAAACTACTTAAACCTAGGTAAACTAACCTAAGGGCAACACACACACACCCATGCCCCAGGGAGGACTCGAACCTCCACGGCGAGCAACCGCGCGCTCCGCAGCGAGACGCTTTAGACCGCTCGGCTACTCCACCGCGGCTGAAAGTTATGAAATGCATTATTGATAACAGTTTCACATGAAATATTTAGGTTCTGGATCCTGACTATGCATTAAAGGGTCTTTCAGAAGAATCTTGTTAATGTAATTGAAATGTTCAAATGTTTGTAAATCTATCGGACCAAACTGCGTGGTCATCAGTCCGTAGCTTAAAGGTAAAGCAGTCAACAATCCGAAGACTGGTTTGAAGACAACAGTGCTTTACTAGGCATGGTCCTATTTGGCCACTGACTTACTCAGCCAGTTATAGGGGGACCTACAGTTTAACGTGGGTTCCGAACCACGGTGCTACTCGGTATTTTTCACATGAGCAATAGTGCCAGAGGACAAACGACTTAAACCTAGGTAAACTAACGTAAGGACAAACACACACACCCATGCCCCAGGAAAGACTCGAACGTCCACGGCGAGCAACCGCGCACTCCGCAGCGAGACGCTTTAGACCGCTCGGCTACTCCACCGCGGCTAATATAATTCACAAACAAGTAATGAGCATTATCCATTCTTTAATTTTTTTACGGTGGGCGTAATGTATCCCTCCCTCTTAGTAAAACACGTTACTAAAAACGGGCCGGCCGCGGTGGCCGAGTAGACTGAGGTGCTCCAGTCACGGTCTGCACGGCCACTACGGTCGGGGATTCGAATCCCCCCCCCCCTCGGGCATGGATATTTGTGCCGTCCTTAGTGTTAGCTAGTTCGTAAGAAGTTTGTAAGTTTAGGGACTGATGGCCCCGTAGTCGAGTCCCATAAGCTTAACAAACATTTGAACATTTTGCCGTCTTAGTTCGTAAGTAGTTCATAAGTAGTTTGTAAGTTTAGGGACGGCTTGGTATTGCGAGGATTAATTTCCACATTAATAAAAATCGTCTGAACAGACAGTGAAACAGCCATTTTTTCGTGTTTACAGGTGTCCAGGAGAACATACGCCAGCGCTGTACTGGAATGCGGGCGTATGTTTCGAGGCTACGCCACAGAAGCCACCCGACACGACAATTTAAAGCAGCCTGCTCGGAGCACGTGGTCGTACTACTACTACTAACACAGTTAACAAAACCCCGAAGCGCGCCGCGCCGAGGATACATATGCGCCGCTTAATCCTATCCGAGTTGTAAAACCTAGCAATGATATAATAGCTCAATCAGAATTCATTACGGTTATTAAAACGCGATTCCAGCGGTGGCGTCAGGGGAGGGGGAGGGGTGTGTCGGTGACCAGCGGTGGAACGCGTGCTGGGGTGGGGGGAAGGGGTAGTTGGAGGGGGTTGGAGAGGGGGTAGGGGGTGGGGGGGTGCGTCCCCCCGGTTGAGTTATTGGCCGTAATTTCACTCACACACAATGAATTCCCCACCGCCGCCGCAGCCCACACTGGCACTCCCAATTATTGCAATGTTATCGACACCGACGTCAACGCCTCCCGGCGGCCACTCTGCGAATTAATAATCGACGCCGCGCGTTCCGTCTGGAAACAACGCCAGCGAGCGCGCCCGAGCTAGCGACAATAACGTGGCGTCGCTTCGGTTTCTCTCTCTCTCTCTCTCTCTCTCTCTCTCTCTCTCTCTCTATCTCTATCTGTGTCTCTCTTGTGAGAGTCGGGAGCGGAGGAATTTTCATCGGGCGGGACGGTGAAGAGAAATGCCACGGGCGAGGCTCGAATTGCTACGGACTGTATGCGTGTGTGGGTGAGAAAGCGCGCATGCGCACACGAAACGAACGCAGTATCTGCGTGGTTTCAGGGAGTGACTACGAAACATGTACGAGGCGTAAAAGAAAATATCAAACAATAAATTATCTACATCTACATACATACTCCACAATCCACCGTAAGGTGCGTGGCGGAGGGTACACTGTACCTCTACTAGGCATTTCCTTTCCTATTCCACTCCCAAATTAAACGAGGAAAAAAATGCCTATATGCCTCCGTAGGAGCCCTAATTTCTCTTATGTTGTCTCTGTGATGACTACGCGAAATATAAGTAGGCGGCAATAAGATCGTACTATACTCAGCTTCAAATTCCGGCCCTCTAAATTTCCTCAACAGAAATTCACGAAAAGAACGTCGTCTTTCTTCCAGCGATCCCCAATTGAGTTGCCGGAGCATTTCCGTGACACTCGCGCATTAGTCGAACCTACCGGTAACAAATCTAGCTGCTCGCCTCTGAACCGCCTCTATGCCTTCCTTTAAACTGATCTGCTGCGGGTCTCAAACACTTGAGCAATACTCAAAACATGGTCGTACAAGCGTTTTATACGCGGTCTCCTTTACAGGTGAAGTACATCTTCCCAAAATTCTCCCAATAAACCGAAGTCGGCTGTCCGCCTTACTCACAACTGTCCTTACACGTTCGTTCCATTTCATATCGCTCTGAAATGTTACGCCTAGATATTTGAACGACGAGACTGCTTCAAGAAGCTCACTACTAATGCTGTATTCGAACATTATGCGATTGTTTTTCCTACTCATGCGCATCACCTTAAATTTTCTACATTGAGAGCTAGCTGCCATTCTTCACACCAACTAGAAATTTTGTCCAAGTCATCCTGTATGCTATTACAGTCAGTTACAGACGACACCCTCCCATACACCACAGCATCATCAGCAAACAGCCGCAAATTACAAGTTACTCTGTCAATCAGATCATTTATATAGATCGAAAATAATAGCGGTCCTATCACACTCCCCTGGTGCACGCCTGACGATACCCTCGTCTCTGATGAATACTCGCCGTCGAGAACAACGTACTGCGTTCTATTACTTAGGAAATCTTCCAACCAGTCACAAATCTGTGAACCTATTTCATAAGGTCGTATCTTCGTTAGCAGTCTTCGGTGTGGCACCGCGCTGTTCAGAGACTTATATTGTCTCGATATATATCAAAGCTATTGAACTGAAAAAGAGGCACTGAATTAAAATTTTGCCGGCCGCGGTGGCCGAGGGGACTGAGGCGCTCCAGTCACGGTCTGCACGGCCACTACGGTCAGGGGTTCGAATCCCCCCCTCGGGTATGGATATTTGTGCCGTCCTAGTTCGTAAGTAGTTCATAAGAAGTTTGTAAGTTTAGGGACTGATGACCCCGTAGTTAAGTCCCATAAGATTTACAAACATTTGAACATTTTAATTAAAATTTTTTCGTTGCCGTCGGGATTCGAACCCGGTACCTCCTGTATACTAGGCAAGCGCTACAATCCACTCAGCCACCACGATCTAATTAATATGGATGTCTTCGGTTTCTCTCTCTCTCTCTCTCTCTCTCTCTCTCTCTATATATATATATATATATATATATATATATATATATATATTGTGAGGGTCATGGCGGAGGAATTTTCATCGGACGGCGGACGGGACGGTCGCCCGCGGCTGCTGTGAAGAGAGATGCCACGGGCGAGAGGCGAATTGCAACGGACTGTATGCGCGGGTGAGAAACAGCGCATGCGCACACGAAACGAACGCATAGTAGACAGTAGCTGCGCGGTTTCACAGAGACAGGAGTGACTACGAACCAAGTACACGAAAATATCAAACAATAAGTGATGGGCCCGGGAGTAAATCACGGTAACTGACATTCTAGTAGTATGCACTTTCCACACATATATTGATATATATATATATATATATATATATATATATATATATATATATATATATATATATATATATGCAGATGTGCCTAGTTAGCAGGAATAAACAAGCTATATTCTGCTTCCATCTCTGAAGATTTTTGAAACTAACTCATGTATTTATCTCTGCATGAAAGGTACTACATCGTATGTGGCGTTCAGTAATTTCTGGCCAAAATGTCACTTACCATGTTTTACTCCTGAGCCCCTTAAATGATTGTACAAAGACATATTTTCTCTCGATATATATAAAAGATACTGAATTGAAAGGGAGGCAATGGATTAGAATTTGTGCCGTGGCCGGGATTCGAACCCGGGACCTCCTCATATGGTTACCAAATGTTTTTCACACAGTAACTTTCACGGGAATAATATTTTCTTATTGCACTTATGCAAATACATCTTCAGCTGTCATAATAACATCTTGCAACAATTTTTTCGTTTTGCTTTTTTTTTCTACGAAAATTAAAGAAGATTAAAAATTGTGGTATACGCAATAGATACAGGTATATTTGCATATCAGTGCAAGGCGAGAATTATTATAGGGCACTTCAAATAAATAATATGTTACCACAAAACTTCCATTTACAATTTACAAATACGACTAATGACGATCCAAGTGAAATTCTGTAGTCCTAAACTTTCTCCACAAACAAAGAGCAGAGCCTGACCGGATGTTTGCAGCCAAGAAGAAAGCAACGTCGACGAGAAAAAGAGGTAAAATTTTTAATTAATTCTCACCAAATTACGACAACTCTTCTACTAAATTAGTATATTAAGCAGCACGTATCATAAATAACTCAGATTTCCCTTAATCGCTGTCAACATAAAATAGCATTAAACAACGCGCAAGACGTTTCGCCCGGAAAATCAGGACACACCTTCAGGCTCCATGGAAGAAACGCAAAGTTTTGACACCAGCAAGGAACGCCGTTGCAAACCATTTTCTTCGACCAAACTGCGTGGTCATCAGTCCGTAGCTTACAAACTACTTAAACTAAGGTAAACTAACCTAAGGACAACACACACACCCATGTCCCAGGGAGGACTCGAACCCCCACGACGAGCAACCGCGCGCTCCGCAGCGAGACGCTTTAGACCGCTCGGCTACTCCACCGCGGCAATTATATCTCCGTATAACAAAGTGGTGTATTCTTGGAAAAGACAGGAGGAGCTGTAGAAACCTGCTACAGTACAACGCCACACAAACACTAGTTCTACCAACACTACGAGACTGACAAATAGCGCGAAACCGTATGTTGATCGGAATTGTACCTCTATCGAATTTGTACTAAATGTTCAAACGTTTGTTAAGCTTATGGGACTTAACTACGGGGTCATCAGTCCTTAAACTTACAAACTACTTATGAACTACTTACGAACTAGGACGGCACAAATATCCATTCCCGAGGGGGGATTCGAACCCCTGACCGTAGTGGCCGTGCTGACCGTGACTGGAGCGCCTCAGTCACCTCGGCCACCGCGGCCTGCCATTTATACTACTTTAGCCCACAGCCGCTTGTGTGTGTGCTATATAGCTTCAAGTCACCGACATGTTGGCGAAAAGCAGACACCAAGTTAGTGGAATCGACTGAATTGAGCTGTCGGTTCCATCACCACGGAGTTTGCCCATCGCCAAAATTTCTCGGTGCGTTGTGGCCTGAAGGTCGTGTGGCACACACACCTATAGCAGTTGTATGTTAAATAAACATCATTCGCGATCGAGACTAGATTTTTAAATAGTAATATTTGTGACTGCAGATCGCAAACTTTTGAGCTTATTAAACGACAGTAGGGTCGAGAAAATTTATAACTTCGGTAGACGCCCTGGAAAGCAAAAAAGGGGCGATATATATTGATCCCCGCAACGACCCGAGAGGAAGCCCTTCTTTATTACTGGGACAGAAAAAAAACCACCCCGACAGCCCCTGCAAGCAGTTTTTAATATTTTAATTTTCATATCCCCGCCATTTCCTTCCTCTTTTGCTATCGGCAACGGCGCACCCCAAGTAACAGATATAATCTTGCCTCATTTCACGCCGTTCTAAGTCCTCACGCTGCGAGCTCGGAGGTCCCGATGGAAGATTACACTAGTCCGCCGTGGGTGGTTACTAAGGCGTGTGGATGCACTTGTATCGTTGTGTATGAGAAAGAGGAAAGAAGTAACACGATTGTAGGGGGTTAGGGTGAGATATTGGGCGGGGGGGGGGGGGGAGAATAGAAGAAGATAGAGAGAATTGGCGGGAGAGGGAGGGGGGCGATTTTGCGTAAGCACGTGGTAGCGCAAGGGGGATGCAACGCCAGCCATCTGTCAAATTGTCTCGGCTAATGAAATTTTCTCTCCGGTAGCCACGCGCTCACCCAGGGAGAGAGATTTCTCGTGTACACGGACGGGAGGCGTCTTAGTGGCGGGAGCCGGAATCCTGATTCACGCCGCATATTTTTTAAATCTGTCACTCGACAGACCAGAGGGTTCTGGAGGGTGGGGGAGGGGATGGAATATCAGCGGTTGGGGGTGGAAGCGATGCCAGGCGACGTCGCTGATTTATAGGCGTCGTTAATTGCTTCGCAGTGACGTGACGCACCTCAGAGGGGTGGCAACTGGGGGATGCAAAAAGAGGGAGGCGAAATGAAAAAGCCGGCAGCGTCCGGTAGGAATCTGCGAGCACGGAGCGATGCCTGGCAATATGGGCTTGAAGCAGGTTTCTCTCTGCGTGATCCAAAGTGTCCAGGCAACTCTGTCTAAAGAACCCTACACACGCTCCGATTTATCGTACGACCAACAAGATGTCCAACGAACCAACCAATTGGTAGCAGCCTACACACGTTCCGACCAACTGCACGCTGCGGTACCCTGTTCAGGTGTCTGTCTGTGGAACTGTTGTTGTTTTCGCGTGTTCGCTGTGCAGACGACCTCAGGCATGGAAGTTGGTCGGGAAGCGCTACACACGGTACAATTTGTCGAGTGAATAGGAGATCGGGTGGTCAGGCGCAACCGACCGGCCGACAAGGAAAGTTGGTCGGGTAGCGCCTAAAACCGCCCAATTTATCGCAAAATGCAACACCCAGAAAGTCCGGAGACATTGCGTATCGAATCCATCTCGTTTGGGTACCGAGTCAATCTCACACATACCGGTCCTACACTTCTGGCCATGCAAAATGCAACACACAGAAAGTCCGGAGATGTTGTCTGAGTATTGAGTCCACCTCGTTTGAGTACCGAATCAATCAAAATCAATATGTTCAAGTGTTTGTACAGCTTATCGGACTTAACTACGGGGTCATCAGTCCCTAAATTTACAAACTACTTATGAACTACTTACGAACTAGGACGCCACAAATATCCATGCCCGAGGGGGGATTCGAACCCCCGACCGTAGTGGCCGTGCAGACCGTGACTGAAGCTCCTCAGTCTCCTCGGCCACCACGGCCGGCCCGAGTCAATCACACAAATACCTGTTCTACACCTCTGCCCATGCAAAACATAACACCTTGAAGGCTGGAGAAGTTGTCTATCGAATCCGTCTTGTTTGAGTATCGAATCTATCACACACATACTGGACCTACGCTTTTGGCCATGCAACATGAAACACCCAAAAAGTCCAGAGTCGTTGCCTGAGTATCAAATCAATCTAGTTTGAGTACCGAATCAATCAGACACGTACCGGTGCTACATTCCTGGCCATGCAAAATGCAATACCCAGATAGTCTACACGGTGCGAAAATTGGCAATTAACACTAAATAATGAAAAGTGTGAAGCAATACACGTGACTACTAAAAGAAATCCACTGAACTTCAATTACACGACAAATTAGTCAAACCTTAACTTCTACAAAATACCTAGGAGTTACAATTACGAACAACTTACGCTGGAGAGAACACATAGAAAATATTGTGGGGAAGGCGAACCAAAGGTTACGTTTCATTGGCAGAACGCTTCGAAGATGCACCAGCTCCACCAAAGAGACTGCCTACATCACACTTGTGCGTCCTCTCCTGGAGTACCGTTGCCCCTTGTGGAACCCTCACCAGGTGGGACTGACGGAAGATATTGAGAAGGTTCAGAGAAGGGCAGCTCGTTTTGTTTTATCACGTTACAGGGGGGAAAGCGTCATGGAAATGTTGCACGAATTAGGGTGGAAATCATTAAAAGTAAGACGTTATTCATTACGGCGTGATCTGTTTGCGAAGTTTCAATCACCGAATTTTACTTCTGAATGTGAAAATATTTTGCCAGCACCCACCTACTTAGGAAGACATGACCATCCCAATAAAATACGAGAAATCAGATCAAAAACGGAACGATTTAAGTGTTCTTTGTTCCCGCACCATATCAGAGAATGGAACGGTAGAGAAAAGTTATGAAAGTGATTAATGGACCCTCTGTGATTTTCAGAGTATCTATGTAGATGTAGATTGCACAGGTTCTGATGACTGTACTCATGTGACTATAGGTCACTCTGCGTGATCGTGTCAATAAAATTTCCCCCCGCTGGTTCGACAAACTCGTGGTGTTCTTTTTTAATTTTCCAGCAGTGTAGAAACCCAGAATGAAGTAACGCTATGACATTGAAGATGAAGGTGAAGCAATGAATTAAAATTTATGATGCTGCCGGGTTTCTTTATTTATATTTAAATTGATATTTATATCATCTTCGCAGAAATGTTCCATTATGTCCATTGCCGGGGTGCTATTCCGCTGCCTGGAGAGCCTTGGCAGTAGTGGCAATGTTCTATGGAACACAGAAGCTGAATTAAAGTTTGTGTTGTGGAGGGAAGTCGTACTTAGACT
Source organism: Locusta migratoria (assembly GCA_026315105.1). Taxonomy (NCBI): domain Eukaryota; kingdom Metazoa; phylum Arthropoda; class Insecta; order Orthoptera; family Acrididae; genus Locusta; species Locusta migratoria. Next base: position 4,384,718 of record CM048754.1, on the reverse strand, counting down.
ATTCCGAGGCGCAATAATCGTTAGTGGCGGGGTGGTCTAACGGTAAGACGTCTGCCTAGTAATCATGGAGGTCCGGGTTCGATTCCCGTGCTCTTCACAATTTGAGACGGTTCAGAAAAGGGCAGCTCGTTTTGTTTTATCACGTTACCGGGGGGAAAGCGTCACGGAAATTTGGACGATTTGAGGTGGAAATCATTAAGAGAACGACGTTATCCGTCGCGGCGAGATCTATTTGCGTAATTTCAATCACCGACTTTTACTTCTGAATGTGAAAATATTTTGCTAGCACCCACTTACATAGCGAGACATGACCATCCCAATAAAATAAGAGAAATCAGACCGAAAACTAAACGATTTAGGTGTTCTTTCTTCCCGCGCGCTCTTAGAGAATGGAACGTTAGATGTCGGCCGCGGTGGCCGAGGGGACTGAGGCGCTCCAGTCACGGTCTGCACGGCCACTACGGTCGGGGGTTCGAATCCCCCCCCCCTCGGGCATGGATATTTGTGTCGTCCTTAGTCTTAGCTAGTTCATAAGTAGTTTGTAAGCTTAGGGACTGATGACCCCGTAGTTAAGTCCCATAAGTTCTACAAACATTTGATTTTGAACGTTAGAGAAAGATTATGAAAGTCATTAATGAACCCTCTGGCAGGCATTTAAAGGTGATTTGCAGAGTATCTATGTAGATGAACGGAGTATAATTTCGGAGCTAGGGTCAGATTTGATCTCCAGTCAGCGATGTGTATACAGTCGACCCTAGACGCGCCTCCTACATAAGAAGCCGCTCTGCTATCACGACTACGGGATGCGCCATCGTCGCAGGCTGTGTGACCTTTGTCTTCTCCCCCGTCGCCACCCCAGAGACTACCCCCTTGCATTGTCGCGGCTTTCGCCTCGCCGGCGGTAACCTGCGCCAACCCCTGGAGACTGTTGTCTTGGCAATTGATCCACGGCTTTCAACCCCGCCCTCGCGCCGAAGCCCACCCCTTCGGCGCCCCTCGGCGGCAGCCAATGGCGTGCGTCGCCACCCCCACACCCACCCCGACCGGTAGCCGCGCAGACCTGGAGGAGCGGGGGCGGTTTTCTTCGCTAATCCCGGCAATATAGCGGGCCCTACCACTAAGGGTCCCTCTGAGCAAAGGGCCAACACCCCTGAAACATCTCCCCTAGCGCCTCTACGCCGAGGTCGTGAGAAATATTTTTCACTTGCTGGCGACGGTCGCGACGGTATTTCGCTGTATGGCTGCAAACTCAATTGAGGTTTGAGTCCGCCGAAAGACGGACCTGACCCTGAAGCATGCGGCTATCCCGAAGACTGTACTCCGTTCACATAAACGACAGAAATGATCAACTGTTTGTAAAGCTATGCGACCAAACTGAAGTGATCATCGATCCCTAGACTTACAGACTACTGAAATTACGCCGCGAGGGAGTAGCCGAGCGGTCTGGAGCACTATGTTATGCATCGCGCGGCCTACCGCGTCGGGGGTTCGAATCCTCCCTCGGGTATGGATGTGTGTGTTGTCCTTAGGTTAGTTTAACTTACAAGGAAAGCAATTGAACTCGAACACATATACACCAAAATCGTATGAGAGATAATGTAAAGATCCCTTATTGCACTAGTGATACTCCCACACCTGCAAAACTCTGTAGTCGTCCGTTAGAGGCCTCAGCGTGTGCCATACCGCATTGCACTTTGACCTGTCGGTTCGCCAGTAGGGACGGTGCAGTGTGCCTCCGAAGTTGCGTTTTGTGACGTTATTTGTGTGGTGAAGCGTCAGATGGGGCGGCGATTGCTAATCAATCCTGCTAATGTATTGCGATTAGTTGAGATGAAGTTACGAAGAACCCTTCTTCGTGAAGATGAATCATTTGCATCCTTTCTCGTATCTATTATGGTACATAAATTTGAGCATAAGTTAGCAGCTGTTGTTACAAACTCATAATAATGATAATAGGAATGATAATGACGAACAACTCATTGCAAGCGATAGTGCTACGGTAAGTGCGGGAAGAGGAGATGGAAGCTGTGGCAGTGAATACCAACAGTCTTTCGGGAAGAAGGTTAAAGTTGCAACTATCATCACGGCTTTTGATGAAAATTCGATAGAGAACATGTACGATGATTATTACATAATTTATAGTTAAGATATCTGCATTACGTTTGGCGTCTACAATTACATCTACAGTGCTATCTAGAGCATGGTTGCAGAGCTTTGCAGAAAAAACGACACCCACCAGCACATTGAGGTGTACGTAGAGATCCTGTAACCAAACGTTCATACAGATATGTCTGTTCGAGCCCATGTACTTTCCTTGTAAGATAAGGAATAGATTGGTGGGACGCATTCTGAGACATCAACGAATCGTCATCTTAACATTACAGTGAAGCGTGTGGGGTAAAAATCGTAGAGGGAGACTGAGGAACGAATACAGGAAGCACATTGAAAAGGATGTAGGTTGCCGAACTTATTGTCAGATAAAGAGAATTGCAGAGGACAGGATAGCGTGGAGAGCTGCATCAAACCAGTCTGGGACTGAAGACCACAACAACAACAACAACAACAACCTGTTCGTATGGACCAGAGTGGTGTGTCTTTGTGTGGGTGTGGTGTATCTTGTACATCTACATCTACATGGGATACTCTGCAAATCACATTTAAGTGCCTGGCATAGGGTTCATCGAACCACCATTATACTATTTATCTTCCATTCCATTCTCGAATAGCGCGCGGGAAGAAAGAATACCTGAATCTCTCTGTTCGAGCTCTGATTTCTCTCATTTTATTCTGATGATCATTTCTACCTATGTAAGTGGGAGTCAACAATATATTTTCGCATTCGGAAGAGAATGTTGGCGATTTGAGTTTCGTAAGTAGCCCACGCCACAGCGATAAGCGCCGTTATTGTAATGATTCCCATCGCAGATCCTGTGTCATTTCCGTAACGCTGTTTCCCCTTTATCGTGACAATACGAAACGAGCTGCCCTTCTTTGGACTCTTTCGATGTCCTCCATCGAACCCACCTGATAAGGATCCCACACTGTACAGCAATACTCCAAAAATGGACGGACAAGCGTAGTGTATGCAGTTTCTTTGGTAGTTCTGTTGCATCTTTTAAGGGTTCTGGCAATAAAACGCAAGTCTCTGGTTCGCCTTTACCACGAAATTATCTACTTGTTCTTTCCAATTTAAGTCTGAAGTAATAGTAATTCCTAGGTATTTTGTGGAGTTTACGGCCTTCACTTTTGATTTATTTATGTTGTAAACAAAGTTTAACGGATTTATTTTCGTACTCATGTGGACGACTTCACACTTCTCATTATTTAGAGTCAATGGCCAATTTTTACACAATAGTGATATCTTATTCAGATCGTTCTGCAGTTGGTTTTGATCTTCAGATGACTTAACTAGACGGTAAATGACGGCGTCATCTGGAAACAACCTAAGATAGCTACTTAGATTTTCTCCCAAATCGTTTATGTAAATAAGGAACAGCAGAGGGCCAATGAAACTACCCTGTGGAACGCCGGATATCATCTCTGTTTTAGTCGATGCCTTATCATTGATTACTACAAACTGTGTCCTCCCTGACAGGAAATCCCCTATCGAAACGCAAATTTGGTGCGATATACCATAACCACGCAATTTGATTAAAAGCCGTTTGTGAGGCACGGTGTCAAAAGCCTTCTGGAAATCAAGAAATACCGAATCGATTTGCGAACCCTTGTCGATATCACCCATCACTTGGTGTGAGTAAAGAGATTTCGTTGTGTATTTCTGTTCAAACGGAACTTACTTAAAAAATGTCCTACGTAGAGACTGCAGGCGATGTTTTCCTTCCAAGGTATCACCCTTACTTCTACTAATCTACTACACGGTACAAAGTCGTGACGTTAAGTTTACTTTCTTCCCACTTGCAGTACTCGCAGATAAAGAACATATTCAAAATTTACAAATGTTTGTAAATCTATCGGACCAAACTGCGTGGTCATCAGTCCGTAGCTTACAACCATTTAAACCTAGGTAAACTAGCCTACGGACAAACACACACACCCATGGCCCAGGGAGGACTCGAACCTCAACGGCGAAAGAACATGAAAAGTGGGTAATTGTGAGGTATAACGGTTCCACACCAGAGGCAGCGAATGCATTGCCGCATAAATGACGGCGTCATCTGCAAACAACCTAAGAGAGCTACTTGGATTTTCCCCTAAATCGTTTATGTAAATACGGGACAATAGAGGACCAATAACAGTACCCTGTGGAACGCCCGATATCACCTCTGTTTCAGTCGATACCTTACCATCGATTACTACGAACTGTGTCCTCTCTGACAGGAAATCCCCTATCCAGTCGCAAATTTGGAGCGATATACCATAACCACGCAATTTGATTAAAAGCCATGTTGGCCTGACCGACTGTACAAAAGCAGCAGTGCTCGATGCGACCACACAGTGGTTAACACGGTGGAGGGTTGTCGCCCTGAGCTCAAGAAACCGAACATCGCCGGGCCTACTTGTTTGTCGCAACCTCAGTCTCTGCGAGAGCGGCACCCAGTCGCCTATAATTAACAGCCTTCCTTCTCCCCATTGCGCCCGCAGGGAGCTTAGTTAATTTAAATGGCCTTCTGGGACGCCAGCCACCCACCCCGACAATGGCCGACGCCCGCCGCCTCTGCCAATCGAGGGGGTTCCCCGCGGATCCGGGGAAAGAGCACGGATACAGTGGGGCCAACCCTCCGCCGCTAGCCTAGGGAGACGAGCGTGACACCCGCAGCGGAGATACACAATGGGGAAAGAAGGCGCGCCTGATGGACTGAGACCCCAGCAGGGGGATTTTGGGGGTGGGGAGGGGGTGGTTTCTCCCCCACCCTACAGCAGACTGATTGCGTGCGATGCTATCTGGGGATTTATAGGCTGCTGGGCCATCGCTCATGCTGGCGACCGAAGCCCGCGCGCTGCGCTTGCACTTGACCTGGCATCTAATTCTAATTACAATGGCGCTGTGGAGTCCCCCATCTCGCCACCACCATATCGCTTCGCTTCCGTGCTGAGTAATTTTCTTCCCAGATCGCTTCTAGTCGCATTCTTGTAGCGCGAAAGTAGCTTTCTCTGGCACAGGAATTCTATCTATCTATCTCTCAGACCGTTTTCCCGCGTATGCAGGGTCGGCACTGTGTTAAACTCAAATCTCAGTGGCGGCGGTGGAGGAGAAATGTTCAAATGTTTGTATAGCTTATGTGACTTAACTACAGGGTCATCAGTTCCTAAACCTACAAACTACTTATGAACTACTTACGAACTAGGACGGCACAAATATCCATGCCCGAGGGGGGATTCGAACCCCCGACCGTAGTGGCCGTGCAGACCGTGAATGGAGCGCCTCAGCCACCGCGGCCGGCGCAGTGGAGTAGCCGAGCGGTCTAAGGCGCCTCGCTGCGGAGCGCGCGGTTGCTCGCCGTGGAGGTTAGAGACCTCCCTGGGGCATGGGTGTGTGTGTGTGTTTGTCCTTAGGTTAGTTCACCTAGGTTTAAGTAGTTTGTAAGCTACGGACTGATGACCACGAAGTTTGGTCTGATAGATTTACAAACATTTGAACTTTTTTTTTTTTTTTTTTTTTTTTTTTTTTTTTTTTTTTTTTTTTTTTTTTTTTTTTGGATGCCTTCCAAATAAAGGCGAAATGCATATGGCAATAAAATATTTTATTAATTCAGTTGCACAGAAGGATAACCTAAATATCTACACTATAACAATACCATTACATAGTGTCTCCACAGCAGTGTTGCTACTGTTCACGTTCTAACCCTCGTATCAATATGTCTGCTTCAGGGCAGTACTGTGATTTTCGTTGCACGCTAGTCCGTGATTAGTCACGGAAATAACAGTGTCACGCCTCTCAGGTATATTCGGAGGGTACTACTCTCATTGTCAGCAAAAAAAAAAAAAAAAAAAAAAAAAAAAAAAAAAAAAAAAAAAAAAAAAAAAAAAAGAGTAAAAAAAAAAAAAAAAGGTTAGAGTCCTCCCTGGGGCATGGGTGTGTGTGTTTGTCCTTAGGTTAGTTTACCTAGGTTTAAGTAGTTTGTAAGCTACGGACTGATGACCAAGCAGTTTGGTGCGTTAGATCTACAAACATTTGAACATTTGAAATCTGAATGTAGACAAGTGTAATGTGTTGCGAATACATAGAGAGAAAGATCCTGTATCATTTAGCTGGACTATAGCACGTCAGCAACTGGAAGCAGTTAATTCCATAAATTATGTGGGAATAGGCATTAAAAGTGATTGAAAATGGAACGACCATATAAAATCAATCGTCGGTAAAGCAGATGCCAGACTTAGATCCATTGGAAGAATCATACGCAAATGTAGTCCGAAAATAAAGGAAGTAGGTTATAGTACACTTGTTCGCCCACTGCTTGAATACTGCTCACCGGTGTGGGATCCGTACCAGGAGGGGTAGATAGAGGAAGTAGAAAAGATCCAACGGAGAGCAGCGCGCTTCGTTACAGGATCATGCTAATCGAGAAAGCGTTACGGAGATGATCGCTAAACTCCAGTGGAAGACTCTGCAGGAGAGACGCTCTGTCGCTCGGTACGGGCTTTTGTCGATGTTTCGATAACATACCTTTACCGAGGAGTCTAGCAGTATATTGCTCCCTCCTACGTATATCTCCCGAAGAGATCATGAGGATACAATCAGAGAGATTAGAGCCCACACAGAGGCATACCGACAATCGCTCTTTCCGCGAACAATACGAGACTGGAATAGTAGGGAGAACCGATAGTGGTACTCAAGGTACCCTCCGCCACACGCCGTCGGATGGCTTTCGGAGTATGGATATAGATGTAGATGTAGATTTTGCAAGGGTTAATATTTACAGGGTGGCCGGAGCGGCTTGTAGCGCTAGTGTCGTCTTAGCTGTCAGGCTGTAACAGATTTTACACCAGTGTTTGTCGCGACTGGTACGTTCGACTGTGGTAGAAACTTGTATTACAGAAGCTGCTACATGATATCTAATGGTGTCCTATCTGGCACAGGACCTGACCCGATATTGAATTACCCGATATACAAGGTAAACGAAGGACCTCTCTCTTCGTAGTTGTGCGCAGCTGTTTGCACTGACGAACAAGGGCTGCCTCGGGGAACGCCCTACCGGTGTTCCAGTCCAGGCTCGTTGACGGCAGCTGTCCACGTGTGTCCAGTTGGCGTGCGGCGGACAGCAAGTGTCCGTCAGGGCTGCCAACCTCTCTCATAGCGGGAGCCGGCCTGCTTATTAGGACTGGGAGACTCTCGTCTGCATAAAACGCGATCGTTGCTGTCCGACGCCATCCACGGCCGCATGACGTCGACCCAGAAGCTTACAGTGGCCGCAGACCTTAGCAGAGCAGAGCCACCACGAGACTGCCGACGTAGCCTACGGTAAAGATCAGAACCACTCGACATGACGATGAGTCCTGTAGTCATAGGCGGATCTAAGGTGAGGGGAGGGGGGCGAAGGATCGTTCACCCTCCCCCCCCCCCCCTCTACCCGCGCATCATTTTTTTTATTTTTTATTTATTTTTTTTTTTTTTTTATTCGAAGTTAGCGTGCTAGCAATGCACTGAGTCTTCAAAACCGTGAGACTTTCGTTTGATTTGGTGTGGGGTAAAAAGGGATGGCCGGAACTAGAGGCCTAGAGGCTTTCTACTAAGCCAGAGTTCAGCTGCCGATGAAAAATTTTTCCTTACAGTTTCTGAATTATTTCTGTGGACAGACTATTCGACAACGTAAAAGGTCTACACTAGCTTGCAATGTGATACTTTCGGTTTTAATATTGTTATGTACAGACGCATGTCTCCAGTTCAAATGTTTGTAAATCTTATAGGACTTAACTACGGGGTCATCAGTCCCTAAACTTGCAAACTACTTATGAACTTACTTACGAACTAGGACGGCACAAATATCCATGCCTGAAGGGGGATTCGAACCCCCGACCGTAGAGTCTCCAGTTACGCGGTCATGACATTACACTGTGTTCACTACCTTCAAATTGATATCATAAAAATTTATATGAAGATTGAAGGACACTGTATACACATTAACAGATAATAACAATAAAGTTTTGTAGTAGAAGTAAGAAAGCAAAAAGGAATTTTGAACCATGAAGAAGAATTTAAATGTTCGCCCTTGTTGGGAATCGAACACAGGACTTTCCACTCGACAAACTAACAGGCTGCTACCTGACCAATGCTGCACTCAACTACAGGCGATCTAAGTTTTTGTACTTCTTGAGTCTTATCAATAATTGTACGTTTACACAACTTTTATCATAACAAACTCCCATTAGAAAACTTCGATTTTCAGAATGAAACTTCCACTCTCCAGCGGAGTGTGCGCTGATATGAAACTTCCTGGCAGATTAAAATTGTGTGCCGGAACCGGGACTCGAACCTGGGATCTTTGCCTTTCGCGGGCAAAGGCAAAGGTCCCGGGTTCGAGTCCCGGTTCCGGCAAACAATTTTAATCTGCCAGGAAATTTCAACTTCGGTTTTGGTTTATATTTATGGAACTGATGCTGGGAAACAGCATCTTTTCGTGCTACGCAAAATACACTGCCAACTCAAAATAAATACGGCAAGATTCATCTCCAAAATGGCGTCTGCTCGATTCGAAACGTCCAACCGGAGGTAGCCAGAGGCTCCGAATGAAATAGAGCGAAATCTCCGCCTCCGGAACAACCGCTCCGTTTCCAGCACTAGATTAGATAGAGTACTTCCAACACGGAGGCTTATCGACAATCACTTTTCCCGCGTACCATACGGGACAGGAGTAGGGTTGGGGAATGATAATAGTGCGCACAGTAACCTTCGCCACACGCCATGATGGATGGCGATGTAGTCACACCTGTGAACCACCTGACTTCGTCGAACATCGGTAACAACATCTTGGCACAGGTTTGGCGAAATTCGGCACGTCCGGCTGGTGAAGTGGGAGACGTGGACGAATTTTCCCGCAGCTACTGGTTACCCAGTCGAGTGAACACCCCGGATTCCGGCGTCTCCCTAGTCCGGTAGCAGCGCGAGACGAGGATTAATTAGGAGGGAGGCCAAAGCCCCTGGCAGGCAAAGCGCCTCGCATTATGTTTTTATTTCGGCAAGAATTGGACAAAATTTAATTAAGGGCGCACGCGCCTCCGCCCCCCGCCTCCCGCGGCCACGGCAGAGACGCGGCCGCCTCCGCCCCCCGCCCCCCCCCCAAGCAAGGATTAACCGGTCACGTCTGGCGGAAAAATCCCTCGGCAGCCGCGCGGCAGGTATAATGCAGATTGATGACGGAGGCAGTGAGGGTCGAGGAGGAGGAGGAAGAGGTGAGAGAGGAAATTAAAAGAGCTGGCGACGTCGCGACTAGCCGTTAATTGTAATCAGCGATCGGACGGAGAGAGCTCCTTGCGCTGAATTCGCAAACAAGTCGATGCGAGACTAAGGTAGTCGCTCTAGCCACGAAGTGTTGCTAGACGGCTCAATTTCTCACGAAGCAACCATTCACTGTGCGTTAATTGTAATCAGCGATCGGGCGGAAAGAGTTGCTTGCGCTGAATTCGCAAACAAGTCGATGGGAGATTAAGGTAGTCGCTCTAGCCATGCAGTGTTACTAGATGGCTCAATTTCTGACGAAGCAACCATTCACTGTATGAATTTTCAGCTATTCTCCTTTGCTCTTTCTTTAGAAATAGCCGCGGTGGAGTAGCCGAGAGGTCTATAGTCGAGCCGCCGAAAGAACGACTCTGACAGCTAGCGGCTATGTTGCCAATGCTGCTACGCGGCTGTTTGTTGTTACGCCGTGCCAGTCGCCGGCATACGAATATCACGTCCGAATATTTTGGAACCGTTGTTATGTACTACTATAGTGTGAACGACCGATAACAACCACGAAGTGATGAAAAACTTTTTGCAGTTGAAATGAAAGGTTTAGAAATATATGTCGAGATAAAGTAAAGTTTCATATCTTCCAGTATTCCATTAAATATAATGTATAATTTAGTCTTCAGCCAAAGGTTGCTAGTTGAATAATTTTGTTTATATATTTCATCTTCTATAACCATTTTCCACAAACTCGCTGTTATTATTCAGACACTGTATTGTGGCAGTCTGTCGAGAGGGTAAACAAATAAGGACTACCACTTTACAAGTAGTAAAATCGCCTCTTACAGTGAAATGATTGGTCTTCTTACATAAAAAGAAGAGTGTTTTTTTTTGCCTCGTTCGTTTACGGTCGCTATTGACTGCCACAGTATAGTGTCCGAGTAATATCAGATCAGTTTCGACAGCCAGTCTATTGGTCACAGAAGTAACTTTCTGGCGGTTAGAGGAAGAAGCCATGTCACACAAGTCTGAAATTAACGACACGTAACACGACACGAACAAAACCGGTAACGATGAACACACGACAGTTGCTTTGCAGCGACTGAAGCATACCAACCCGCGCGACCTTGAGTGGCAGGGTGGCAACGCGGCACCGTTACCCCGGCAACGTTTACCAATTCCAGAGCTCAGGTTGGTGGTTGAGTGTCCCCCCCACCCTCAGCGGCCCACGTGTGAGAACTGTCAGGATCGTTCTTTCGGCGGCCCGACTATAAAGCGTCTCGCTGCGGAGCGCGCGGTTGCTCGCAGTGGAGGTTCGATTCCTCCCTGGGGCATGGGTGTGTGTTGTCCTTAGGTTAGTTTACCTAGGTTTAAGTAGTTTGTAAGCTACGGACTGATGACCACGCAGTTTAGTCCGATAGATTTCCAAACATTTGAACATTTTTTTTCTTCAGAAATTCAAAGCGCTAAGTGAACTGTGTAGGAAAACAACACAGCTTCACTAATAACAGGTACGAGTCATTCGTCGAATGCACTGGCTCACAAGTTCAACTTAAGGAGTGGTTGCCTTAATTTTCGAAATTTCCGAATGGACAATTTAGGCCAGTAAGTGTGTACGTCTTGTCATCTTTTACGTACTCCTAGTTAGGATTACACAAACTCGATGAAGTTTAATACAGGGAGAGCTTCTTGCAAAATGTGGCAAACAAGTCGATGTGAGACTACGGTACTTGCTCTAGCCACGAAGTGTTACTAAAGGGCTCAATTTCTCCCGAAGCAACCATTCAGTGTGTGAATTTTCAGCTATTCTGTGTGAATTTTCAGGTATTCTCCTTTGCTCTTTCTTTAGAAATCCAAAGCGCTAAGTGAACCGTGTAGGGATACGACACAGCTTCACTAATATCAGGTACGAGGCATTCGTATGCGCTTGCTCACAAGTTCAACTTAAGGAATCGTTGCCTTAATGTTCGAAATATCCGAATGGTCAATTTAGGCCAGTAAGTGTGTACGTCTTGTCATCTTCAACGGACTCCTAGTTAGGAAGTTTAATGCAGGGAGAGCTTCTTGCAAAATGTGGCAAAACTAGTGATTTGCAGGATAACGTAAATTTACTGAAATTTTAACTAAAATGTGTCACTTTCAGTTTCGGCCAAAACTAGAACAGGAGTCGAATATTCTGTTACAGTTTCGGTTCCGGGCGTAAATGATGTTTCGCTCTGACTCTGCTGGGTACCTATCTCGCTCTTAAACGGCGAAGAAGGTGTATCCACTTTCGTCACAAAAGTTAAACACATCAAGAGATAACAAAAATGGTGTGAAATCTTCCACATGAATACGAAAAGAAACCCTTAAACTTTATTCACAAGATAAGTCAATCAAAAGTGAAGGCCGTAAATTCCACAAAATACCGAGGAATCACTATTACTTCAGACTTAAATTGGAAAGAACACGTAGATAATGTCGTGGGAAAGGCGAACCAGAGACTGCGTTTTATTGGCAGAACCCTTAAAACATGCAACAGAACTACAAAAGAAACTGCATACACTACGCTTGTCAGTCCTTTTATGGAGTATTGCTGCCAAGTGTGGGATCCTTATCAGGTGGGTTTGACGGAGGACATCGAAAGTGTCTAGAGAAGGGCAGCTCGTTTCGTATTGTCATGATACAGGGGAGACAGCGTTACGGAAATGATACAGGATCTGGGACGGGAATCATTACAACAACGACGCTTATCGCTGCGGCGTGGGCTACTTACGAAACTACAATTGCCAGCATTCTTCTCCGAATGCGAAACTATATTGTTGACTTCCACTTACATAGGTAGGAAAGATCATCAGAATAAAATACGAGAAATCACAGCTCGAACGGAGAGATTCAGGCGTTCTTTCTTCCCGCGCGCTATTCGAGAATACTATAAAGGCACTGAAATATGATCTGCAGAGTATTTCATGTAGATGTAGATGTACTAAGGACCGACCGAATATTCGGTTTCCGTGTCGGTTTCGGCCACTTTCGGGCGAAATATTACTTTCGGGCACACTTTCGGATTGGGCAAAAAATCAGCCGAAATCTTCGGCTTGGCCAATACTAGGTTTCGTCAACTCACGGATGAAGTCGGTCGCGTTCGGGTTTCATTAAAAATGTTCAAATGTTTGTAGAGCTCAAGGGACTGAATTACCGGGTCATCAGTCCCTAAACTTACAAACTACTTATGAACTACCTTATGCTAAAAACGTCACTAACATACATGCCAGAGGGGGGATTCGAATCCCCGACGGGTAACGGCCTCGCGCATAGCAGCACAGCGCCTCAATGCGCTCGGCCGCTCCGACGGGGCCAGGTTTCAACCGCTTCGCGTATAATTGTATTTTGTTGTTAACCCTTTCATTCCGACATTATGAATTTGTATTTCATTTCAGTGTTTTGTGTATTAATATTATGCACTAAACACAGAAAAACGATCTTTAACGTTTTTGACCGAACAGTTATTATTGTTATGTATGTTTTCCATGGACAACAGACATTTGTATCAAGGTATCTTATTAATGGGAATGTTATTTTATAGATTTTTAGGAGTTTCGCATCATTAATCTTCACCACAACACCAAAGACGAGGCAATTCACTGATGACATTAAACGACACAAGCTCCATTCACTCTCATGCTGACAGCCAAATACAGACAGCAACGTATCCTGACCTCCAACTCTGAGTGGTTCAAAATGTTCCAATGTTTGTTAAGCGTAAGGGTCTTGAATGCGGGTTCATCCATCTGTTCCTAAGGCCGGCCGCGGTGGCCGAGCGTTCTGCGGCGCGTCAGTCACAGTCTGCACGGCCACTACGATCGGGGATTCGAATCCCCCCCCTCCCCTCGGGCATGGATATTTGTGCTGTCCTTAGTGTTAGCTAGTTCATAAGTAGTCTGTAAGTTTAGGGACTGATGACCTCGTAGTTAAGTCCCATAAGCTATAAAAACATTCGAACGTTTTCTTATTTAAATTTATATATAAAAATCAGTCTAGAGTGCAATGAATTATTTATCTAGTCATCCAGTTTCGATCCTTATTTTTGACCATCTTCAGGACTGTAACTCCACTGATGTCTTAAGAGTCTTCTTCTAGAAGACTCCGATGCACCTGCCCAGTTCCACGATATCCACGGAGTTATAGTTCTGAAGATGGTCCAAAATAAGGACCGAAACCAGTTGACTAAATAAATGATTCATTGCAGTGTAGACTGTATATCCATTGAATTAACACTGAAATGTAGACAGCCCTTACGGTCATAGAGTGCGGTATCTATAGTCGGAATGCGTCTATCCGAAAAAAAAAAATCGAATCTTTGTAAATCTATGGGACTTAACTTCTTTAGTCTTCAGAGCCGCGGTGGAGTAGCTGAGCGGCCTAAGGCATCTCGCTGCGGAGCGCGCGGTTGCTCGCCGTCGGAGGTTCGAGTCCTCCCTGGGAAATGGTTGTATGTGTGTGTGTTTGTCCTTAGGTTAGTTTACCTTAGTTTAAGTAGTTTGTAAGCTACGGAGTGATGACCACGCAGTTTGGTCCGATAGATTTACAAACATTTGAACATTTCTTTTTTAGTCTTCAGTCTCTAGGCTTACAATCTAAGTAAACTAACGTAAGGAAATAAAGTACAACCTGCCTGAGGGATAATTCGCTACCTCGATACCAGCACAGCATTGTGTCGGCCGTAACTGAAGATGTCGGTCAGTCGCGTCGACGAAACACTGCGCCCGACAACCATATTTACAAGAAGCCGGCGGGAAAAACGTGGAACAAGAGAGATTCGCAGCTCGTCCGAGACGGAACTTGCCCGCTATTCGCTCCGTAAATAGTGCTCGTCCGTCCGCGCGCGAAAACACAGCATTACCTCCTCGTCTTAAGAGCCGAGACTGCCGCATAATTTACGACACTTTTCTTCCCCTGTATTTTTTTCTTACCCCTCCACGGCGCCGGCCGCTTTTCTTGTTTTTAATATATATTTCCTGGCGGCTCCTTTTTGCTCTATGATTAACGACCTTTAACGCACTAAGGCTTTCGCGGAGTAATTAATTGTCGACCCCCGAGCGAGTCGCCAACCCACCCCCACCCCCTGGCTGCCACCTGCCACAGGGGCTGCGCCAACTTGGCACTTGTTTACACGCCGGGCCGCGCTCTTTAATTGCCGAGCAGGGATCGAGAGGCCCGCCCACTGTGTCGCTCCTAATAAGGACGAATGTCCTCGCCAGAGACTGCCCTGGACTCCAACTCACCGAAGCAGGCGGCTGGTTTTCGTCTGCAAGAAACTAGCCAGGTTGCGGTCGAAACCATCACCCAGTTTGTGCATCTCCATTGTTATATTTACATAAATCGAGGTGTTTGTTTTGTGTCCCAGCCTCGTCGCCGCTTTTGTGTCTCGTTTCCGTCGTAGGTGTCGCTGGCCGAGTAGAAAGAGACCGCCGCGGTGGAGTTGCCGAGCGGTCTAAAGCGTCTCGCTGCGGAGCGCGCGGTTGCTCGCCGTGGAGGTTCGAGTCCTCCCTGGGGTATGGGTGTGTGTGTTTGTTCGTAAGTTAGTTTACCTAGGTTTAAGTAGTTTCTAACCTACGGACTGATGACCACGCAGTTTGGTCCGATAGATTTACAAACATTTGAACATTTTTTTTAGAAAGAGACCGACACAGGAATAAAGGATGCACGCGTGTGCAGGTACGGAGGTGACCAGCCAGTGGGACAGCAGAAACTAGAAACACTAGAGTAAATTAGAACGAGATATATATTTCATAGAGACTTAGTAATACTTAACTTTTACATAGTTCTTGACTGCAGAATGCGGATACATAGATTAGATAGAGGCCTGCCTACTGATAATTCCTAGTGCCTATCCAATAGCCAAGTCTTAACTGGTGCCTATCTCATTCCCAAGTGTTAACTGGTTCCTATCTCAGTCCCAAGTGGCCGATCCAGTTCAGTCGTGGCCACGAGCGGAGTTGTAGCAGAGGGCGCTCGTGGCTGACGTCGTAAGAACGCCGCGCCGTGCGTGCATGGCGGCGCGCGGCGAAGGTAGGTGGCGCGCACTTCAGACTTGGGCGACACCACAGTTTGTGCCTATGTTTCACTTTGCAACTAAAACTACACATCGCAAACGAATAGTGTTCGTATATGGTAGTAGGTACCAGTCTCCCTTTGTGCACTATGGTGGTAAAGGGTTGGTAACGATAATGCGGAGGAAGATATGGGAGTTGAACGTTACTGACTTCAGCAAAAACTTCACAATTTAGACGATCTCTCTGTATTGTTGTAGTACAAAGCCTCTCGTAGTAAACCATAACAGTTCGGTGGAAGATATAGTGGTTGAATGTCGTCAGCTTATATAAAATTCGGACTGAAGGCCAGCTATGACTTTTGATACTATAATAGCAAAGAGGTTATATACAGCGAAACGGGAAGCACATTCTTCATTTGTTTTTCTGCAACAAACGTACGAAAATGTTCAAATGTTTGTACAACTTATGGGACTTAACTACGGGGTCATCAGTCCCTAAGCTTACAAACTACTTATGAACTACCTAACACTAAGGACGGCACAAATATTCATACCCGAGGGGGAATTCGAACCCCCGACCGTAGTGGCCGTGCAGACCGTGACTGAGGCGCCTCAGTCTCCTCGGCCACCGCGGCCGGCGTTTGCTTATGAACTATGTTCAACGTACGTCGGTTGGTGTATTCAGTTTCGTACCCCATTCCTTCGAGAAGGCATCAAGGGACTAACGACCACAATATGTTTCATGAATTTCAATTTAATACCTCTACACGCTGCTAAGACTAAGGGGAACTCTAATGCAACAAGGATTCTGATTCTACCGATCGAGGTATCGAACAGTTAAAAAATACTGCCAGCAAACAACTGCCTCGCGCAAGAAAGCGACTCGGTGTTTCGGCGGTGGTCGTTTGACGCTGATTGTAGCTGGCTTGAAGTAACTAGCAGAATAAGTGGACGCGATAAGCCTTCCGCAGAACGCAGTGACGCTTGAAATGCAGGCCCGTGCGTCGTCCGATAACAGGTGAGTCGGCAGTTCTGCAGTGGACGCGAACCGCTGTCAAGAGCTCCAGCGATAAGACGCACACAAGCGGTGTCGGTGTGTTTTTGTGCCACAACAGGGCGACGCAGCGAATCGCCCTAGACTCGATACAAGAGACCGAGTTCCACAATTATTATTTCCAGTCAGGAACACGGAGCTATGGAGGAGAGTTGCTAGATAAAAGTACCCGCCCACAGCAACCCCCGACTATCAGGTGGTAGGCGACGCAGAACTCGACTAACAACACTGTGTAAGTGCAAATCAAATATTCAAATGTTTGTAGAGCTTATGGGACAATTTAACTACGGGGTCATCAGTCCCTAAACTTACCAACTACTTATGAACTAACTTATACCGAAGACAGCACAAACATCCATGCCCGAGGGGGGAATTTGAACCCCCGACCGTAGTGGCCGTGCAGACCGTGAATGGCGCGCCGCAGTCCCCTCGGCCACCACGACCGGCTATGCAAGTTCCACTCGCCGATTGTGAAAACGCAGAAAGAGGAACAAGGTGATGATGATGACGATGAAGATGAGTCCCTGTGCCTTTTTTAAATAACCTGGAGAAAATGGAATTCAGTGCACATACTGTAAGCGCTGAGCTCATCAGACATGCGTGAAAACTGAAATCCGTGGAATATTTTATGTTAAAATTGTGCTGTTCCTTTGGAGCTGGACACTTGACTGGTTTGTATTAAGACACCATAAACCCTAACTAGTTTAATCTGTCCCGTTGTCGCAATCCTCAATGTTAAGCATTTCACTCAATATTTAATTTCAAGATCAAAACCAACTGCAGAACGATCTGAATAAGATATCAGTATGGTGTAAAAATTGGCAATTGACTC
Organism: Locusta migratoria; assembly: GCA_026315105.1. Classification (NCBI taxonomy): domain Eukaryota; kingdom Metazoa; phylum Arthropoda; class Insecta; order Orthoptera; family Acrididae; genus Locusta; species Locusta migratoria. The sequence goes on along the minus strand of CM048754.1, from coordinate 4,367,455 downwards.
TAAATAATGAGAAGTGTGAAGTCGTACACATGAATACGAAAAGAAACCCGTTAAACTTTATTCACAAGATAAGTCAATCAAAAGTGAAGGCCGTAAATTCCACAAAATACCGAGGAATCACTATTACTTCAGACTTAAATTGGAAAGAACACGTAGATAATGTCGTGGGAAAGGCGAACCAGAGACTGCGTTTTATTGGCAGAACCCTTAAAACATGCAACAGAACTACAAAAGAAACTGCATACACTACGCTTGTCAGTCCTTTTATGGAGTATTGCTGCCAAGTGTGGGATCCTTATCAGGTGGGTTTGACGGAGGACATCGAAAGTGTCTAGAGAAGGGCAGCTCGTTTCGTATTGTCACGATACAGGGGAGACAGCGTTACGGAAATGATACAGGATCTGGGATGGGAATCATTACAACAACGGCGCTTATCGCTGCGGCGTGGGCTACTTACGAAACTCCAATCGCCAACATTCTCCTCCGAATGCGAAAATATATTGTTGACTCCCAATTACATAAGTAGAAGTGATCATCAGAATAAAATACGAGAAATCACAGCTCTAACAGAGAGATTCAGGTGTTCTTTCTTCCCGCGCGCTATTCGAGAATGGAATGGGAGATAAATAGTATAATTGTGGTTCGACGAACCCTCTGCCAGGCACTTAAATGTGATTTGCAGAGTATCCCATGTAGATGTAGATGTATTATGTAGATTAAAGTATGTTTCCTGATAACTGTTAGTTTTATTTTGATTTGTGAAGTTATAGTAGTTTAACTTACCAAAAGACTACATGGGTCAACGTGCCTCGGCCTCTAGGCCCACTCACCCAGAGGTAGGGGCAGATTGGCCCACTTGACGTATGTATAATAATTAATTTTTTCTAATACTTCAACTGATATTTTCAAGCTTAATACTGCCATCCAGATTCAGTGAAAACCTCTTTAAAAATTAACAATAAATTTTATAAATTTAAATATGTTAAATAAATGAATATTGTGCTACAGAAGAATGCTGAAGATTAGGTGGGTAGATCGCATAACTAATGAAAAGGTACTGAACAGAATTGGTGTGAAAAGGAATTTTTGCCATACTTTGACTAAAAAAAGGCATCGCTTGGTAGGACACATTCTTAGACATCGAGGAATCGTAAATTTAGCTCAAATGTTCAAATGTCTGTAAATCTATCGGACCAAACTGCGTGGTAATCAGTCCGTAGCTTACAAACTACTTAAACCTAGGTAAACTAACCTAAGGACACACACACACACCCATGCCCCAGGGAGGACTCGAACCTCCGCGGCGAGCAACCGCGCGCTCCGCAAGCAAGACGCTTTAGAGCGCTCGGCTACTCCACCGCGGCGTAAATTTAGCATTGGAGGGAAGTGTGTGGGGGAAAAATCGCAGAGGAAGACCAAGAGACGCATATAATAAGCAGATTCAAATGGATGCGGGTTGTTGTTCTTATGAGGAGACGAAAATGCTTGCTCAGGATAGAGTATGGTGGAGAGCTGCATCAAATCAGTCTCCGGACTGAAGACCATAAGAACAACAAAAAATGAATAAAAAAAAAATTGGCCAATGTGCCTCGGTCTCCCCTACTGGTGGGAGAGGAAAGAAGAGAACTTTCAGAAATTGGGAGAAGCTGTGTAAATGTAACCCGTAGATGACTGTAACGAAAATAATTAAAAATTGTAAACATCCCAACATTTTACAACCATTGGTGTACAGCCACGAAAAAGTGACGAGGAGTTCTCGCGGGCTACGCGATGAAGTCGCCCTGAGGCCGTGTATAGGCGCGCGTCTCATCAAAAGGGCCGACCGACCCTTTTATACGGAGTGCCCCTTGAAAGATGGGCGTGACGGTGGCGCGTCTTTTGTTTTTTGGACACGTTGGGAGTGTCTGCAGGAGCCCAGGTGGGGCGGGGGATTCCCCCGGTGGGGGAGGGGGGTAGAGAGAGGGGGTGCCCATAAAGACGTCACTGACTCCGTAAATAATGCTCTAACAGGCCGCGACAAAACCGACGCCGACGCCGGCGTCAGCTGAATCAGAGACGCCTGACTCACGACAACGGCCTGAGCTTTCCGGCACATCCTGCTCAGCGGGACCAACACACGGTACCGGAACCACCGCCATCGCCACCACTGTCCTCGGAGAAACACGCCATTTTTTAGATACAATTTTCTCTTGCCTACAATCGCGTCACGTGGTTCAAAACCCGCAAGCTTTCGGCCACATTCTCTTCAGTCGCTAGCAAGCGATCACCAATAATGCTTATTCTGCTTCTTCACCACCACCTTTTTTTTAATTTTTTTTTTTTTTTTTTTTTTTTTTAATGTGAATGTGAGTGGTGAGTAGAAACATGCCATTAGCAGTTGTAATTCAGGATGGGTTGGTTCGGGGGCCACAATTTATTTAACACAGATAGGAGGGCCTTATAATATGCATAAATGGTCGTAAACCTATACGTGAATGATTAATTCATCATCATCATCCGTGTCTCATAAAATAGCCTGTGGATGACAAACCTGCATCGAGATCGTGTGCCCGTAACTCATACATCACGCTAACATTCTTCTGCATTTTTGCATGACTTATTCGATTAAGCCAATTTCAATGGAAAAATTACCACATTCTCTGCCAACATAAGGGAACTAAATACAGTCCTGCTCCATGAATAGAGACAGTGTAATACTACCACGTGGCCACTCTGTCGTAAGCAACTAGATTTTTATTTGTAAATGTCTGGTTTATTGCAGTATAGCAACATCATCTAATAAGATTGTTAAAAGGTTTGTAGGCATCATGAGTCGCAACTTATTATTTTCATAAATTAATGGCACTCAAGTACTTTTCGTAGCTCATGGAAAAGACATCGCTCTTCCACGGAAACACATTTGTCTCCTTTAAATATCCAATGAAATAAAAGAGAAAGAGAGAGACACTAAATGTGTAGACTTCACTGTATCGAAAAACATAGTATCCGCAATAGAACATTAAGAAAACGCCTTCAGGGGACTGATGACCTAGCCGTTTAGTCCCCTAAAAACCAACAACAACAACAAAACGCCTTCCTTTACTCTATAACATTTCGAGACGTCACAGTCACCCCGTGGACATGGCCTCCCAAAACCGGATTTCGTAAACCGATTTCCCAATTCCGCTTTTGGTTGGTCATGTAAACACTCCAAAATCGATTCTGGAAATCCTCTTCTCTAAAGCGGTTTTCCAGTTCCACAATCGATTTTCGTGCCCATGTAAACGCAACCGTTTTTGATGCGTTCTTGTTTTTTCAGATTGTGTTTTCTTGTTAAGAATTTTCGGCACATGTCGACAGAGTGATATTTTGTAATGTGAAATAAAAGTATAAATATTAGAGTGAGCATGAATCTGCGTATTTAAATAGCGATCGTGCTGAATAAATCAGGAACTGAATCAGCTGTTTCTCAGCCGCCAGATTAAGTGGGCTAGGAAATTCGATTCAGGCTATGCCATGTAAACACGACAGCGAAAAACGGTTTACGAAATTCGGTTTTCGTCTTCCGGAAGATGTGTTGCATGTAAACGTAGTGAGAGACACCCAAATGCCTGTGAGCTCAAGACTCCTCTAGGCAACACCCTAGATATTTTAAGAAACATTTTTATTCCCATTGAGAAAACAGCGCCATTCGGATATTTTTTTAGTAAATAATAACAGCCTAGTGCGGAAAACTGACTTTTATTAACAACTAGTTTCGACCCGATGTTGCACCATCTTCAGGATACTGCTCCCCTCCACAGCATCTCGGAGGAAATTTCTGAAGATGAGGCAAAATCGGATCGAAACTAGTTGACAATAAAAAGTCAATTTTGCGCTCCAGGCTGGTTTTATACATAAAAAACCGAAGATGCGCCTGGCATATAGCTCTATTCACATATGAATGTCTAATGTGAATGTAAAACGACTCGTTTCGCGTCATTAACATCAGTCGCGCAAATCATCCCAAGAATACACTACCAATCATCGTCAGCTATTCTGGAGGAAAAATGATTTGTCTCGGTGGTAATGCTTTCGCAATTACGCGATAACGATGTGACACGGTTAACAGCAGTGCCCCTGGACCACACGAGCGAAGTGTTTTGCCTCTTTGTCTCGGAGCAGCACCTCGCAGATGGGAATGCGTAGCATTGTCTCCGGTGCCACACACGCACCGAACATTCCTCTAACCGCGGCCAAGACTCGAGAGCGTGAAGTTGACAATAGGTCTTACTGGGGCTACCAGATCGTTAATTTCGAACGGCGCAGATAGTTTCGCGACGATGCGTCCCGGCGGCCTTTTTGTCTCCGCTGAAGATGATTAAGACTTATCGCGACGCAACTCGGTTAAGCAGGGCCTCACATTCTTCATTCCCCCCCCCCCCTCCACCCCCCCTCCCCACCACTTCACGCTACACACAAGACATCGTCTCGGTGCGGTTTAACTCTTTCAGTCTTGGTGGTTAGTGTTACTAACCACCTCTTTACGATCACGGTACTTCTATTCCACGCCATCTAGCGATAAACGGTCGAATTAGTATGTCCGTTTGGACTGTACTTCAAACCAAATGACAGATTCCGGGTACATTGCATGAACGTCAGTGCATACCAGTTGCATTGAATATAGCGCTAACGTACCTTGTCTCGAGTGTCTGATAAAAACATCAAAAATGTTCAAATGTTTGTTAAGCTTATGGGACTTAACTCCGGGTCACCAGTCCCTAAACCTACAAACTACTTACGAACTACGTTATACTAAGGACGGCACAAATATCCATGCCCGAGGGGGGATTCGAACCGTAGTAGCCGTGCAGACCGTGACTGGAGCGCCTCAGTCCCCGCGGCCACCGCGGCAGGCAGAAAAACATCAATTCAAATGTTCAAATGTTTGTATAGTCGATGGGACTTAACTACGGGGTCATCAGTCCCTAAACTTACAAACTACTTATGAACTACTTACGAACTAGGACGGCACAAATATCCATGTCCGAGGGGGGATTCGAACCCCCGACCGTAGTAGCCGTGCAGACCGTGACTGGAGCGCCTCAGTCCCCGCGGCCACCGCGGCCGGCATAAAAACATCGATTCAACGGTTACGTAACATGTTTTCTGTAATGTATTTTATTGAACGTATTCTCATAGACCTATTTTATGAGTGTTGGCATGCAGGTACTGTTGCTTTTGTGTTTTCACTGAGTAGTTACAAAGGGAATGTAAGCAAACTGGAACTGCAGTCCTCTTCACGCCCAGACCTCGACAAGCTGATTCTGAAAGACTTCCGGAGAGAAGTATATCGGGGCCTACTGGCACCAGCATATGTCAAACACAGGCCGGATTCAGTGAACAGCAGCCGTAATTCCGCGGCCTCATCTCCAGGACCTGCATTTATAAAACGCCACAAACCTACAGTCCCGCAGGAAATTCGTCTAGAATCCAGTCGCCAGCAACCTGAAAGAAGCACTTCAAGAAGATGCTGCAATTGTACCACTAAAATATCTCCCGTGCGTACTGTATGGCAGTGTAGTACATGTAAAGTGCCTCTTTGCTTACGCAATGGTAAAACATGTTTTGCAGATTTTCATTAAAAAAATTGGTTTTGTTAGTTTTGTACGTTTGTAATGATGATTAGTCTAATAAATAACATTCACAATCATCCTAGTATTATTTATAGCAATAGTCGTGGTGGTTAGCGTTAGTGACAACCTCAGTCCTTGAATGCCTGAATACCTATATTATGTTTCCTGTGTTGTCTGTGATATTTCAGTTGTAACAGTTCCTTCAATGAACAGACATTGGTAATTATGTTCCTATTGTAAAAGTGTGACTGAAAGAGTTAAACGGCCGGTCGACTGCCGTGAACATTAGCGAGGTTTAACCCGAGCGTACCGTTACAAGAAGGTGATAATGTAGCCTTCTGGTGACGGTAAGAGGCATGCACGGGCGTTTCTGAATGAAACTGGTCTTACAGAGATCTGGAGCGTTCTGGGTTCCTATAGGGCGAATATGCTGCAAGTAACACTTCATTTGGCAATGGTTCTCTCAACCAACATCAAAATTGCACTTGGTTTTTGTTAAATATATTTCAAGTTTCATTCCTGGATGGGCAACAGTGCTTGAAACTAACATTTAAGCTTTCCAATAAAGTGATGTTTCGCCGCGGTGGAGTAGCCGAGCGGTCTAAAGCGTCTTGCTGCGGAGCGCGCGGTTGCTCGCCGTGGAGGTTCGAGTCCTCCCTGGGGCATGGGTGTGTGTGTGTTTGTCCTTAGGTTAGTTTACTTAGGTTTAAGTAGTTTGTAAGCTACGGACTGATGACCACGCAGTTTGGTCTGATAGATTTACGAACATTTGAACATTTTTAAAGGCCGTAAACTCAACTAAATACCTAGGAATTACTGTTACATCAGACTTAAACTGGAAATAACACGTAAATAATGTATAAATGGCGAACCAGACACTGTATTTTATTGGCAGAAGGCTTAAAAGATGCAACAGAACTACTAAAGATAATGCATACAATACGATTGTTCGTCCTCATTGGAGTATTGCTGCCCAGTGTGGGATCCTTATCAGGGTTGATTTGACGGAGGACATCGAAAGAGTCCAGAGAAGGGCAGTTTGTTTCGTATTGTCACGATACAGGGGCGACAGCGTCACGGAAATGATACAAGATCTGGTATGGGAATCATTACAACGGCGCTTATCGCTGCGGCGTGGTCTACTTACGAAACTCCTGTGCCGCGGTGGAGTAGCCGAGCGGACTAAAGCGTCTCGCTGCGGAGCGCGCGGTTGCTCGCCGTGGAGGTTCGAGTCCTCCCTAGGGCATGGGTGTGTGTGTGTGTTTGTCCTTAGGTTAGTTTACCTAGGTTTAAGTAATTTGTAAGCTACGGACTGATGACCACGCAGTTTGGTCCGATAGATTTACAAACATTTGAACATTTGAAAGTGATTGTTTCGATGTCCTTTGCGACAACTTTAGCAGTAAACTGAATCTTTAGCGGACACTCCAAGCATAAGTTACCGAAGTGCATGTTTCTTTTAATTTTGTGACGATTTTTTTTTTTTTTTTTTTTGGTGATACATGGAAAACTGCGTATAAAAGCGAAGAGGAAGCCTTGGAGATGGTTTATTATGCAAAATTGTTGACAAGTTCTTATATGGGACACTGAAAATGCACTTATATTTACTGGGAAGACCAGGCCTAGTAGACCATAACAAAATGGACAATAAGTCCAAAAGAAGAGCGAAACAGCATCTCCTGTACAAGTCAGTGAGCTACAGTATGACAGATATGACAATATATTGTCACTTGATAGATGACGGCCCAAAAGGAATTTGCAAGTTTGGTCTTAAGGGATACTTGACAGTAAAATGTTGAAATCGTGGTATTGTTCTGAACTTTGCGCCAAAAACGATTTGTTTTCACACTTTCACATGAAGTAGTCCAAAATACAATAATTTCTACAGTCATAAGAACAACACTGTAGTACTGATACTGTACCACCATGCGAAGTTTTCGGGCAACGTTACTTACAAACCAGAAAATATATTTTGAAAAAAATCGTATAAATCTGTTCACATGGCCCTACACATTTAATTTAAGTAAAATAACACTTTTTCTTGTCGTCATTTCTGTGTGTGCCAAATATAGGTTTAAGCTACAACACTGTAGTACTGATACTGTACCACCATGTGAAATTTTCGGGCAACGGTACTTACAAACCAGAAAATATATTTTGAAAAAAATCGTATAAATCTGCTGACATGGCCCTATACATTTAATTTAAGTAAAATAATACTTTTTCTTGTTGTCGTTTCTGTGTGTGCCAAATATAAGTTTAAGCTCGTGGTGTGTACAATATTCGAAAACTTTATGACAGAAATAATTATATGAATGAGATTCTTAAAAAAAAAATAAAGAAAAGAAAAGTGTTCAAAAGGTGTCAAACTGTTGAGGTCATGGGTCTCCAGAGTTACAAACTACTTAAACTAACTTACGTTAAGGACAACACACACACACACACACACACACACACACACACACACCTAGACCAGAGGATGAACTCGAACCTCCGATATAACCGTCACGCAATCCGTGACATGTCACCTCAGACCGTGCGGTCATTCCAGTGAGTCGTCATCACATTCCATTCTGCTCTGATTTTATAATACTTCCGAATCTTCGCAGAAGGTGTCCGGTGAAACTTTCTCGACCAGCCCTCCTAGACGGAATGCGCTAAGTAAAAGACGCTCCTCGCGTGTCTTCTCCATATTTGTGTCTTTGACATGTTTCCTACAGTGAATGAATCACAGATTTGTTCGAGAGCACTGCTAGCAGAAAAATCATATGGAGACAAGAGTATGGTATGCCGGCAATAACTATGTCACAAGTAAAAAAATGTAAAAATAATTGAGAAAACTGACGTTCTTGCTAAGATGAATCATGAACTAGCCTGTATTAAAAACTACACTATGATTCAACTCACCATAGTCAGTGTTTTGTGCTAACGTAGAAGAACAAGTTAAGAGATGCAGATGTCAATATAGGCAATTAGGGGTTCCTTATAGCTATACAATGAAATGAGAAGCTACACAACTAAAATACAGAAAAAGGAGGACTCAATGACTGATGTGTAGAGCGTGGGGTTCACCAGGAAACTATGCTGTTATATTTTAACGTGAAAGTCAGGTACACTCAGAATATTTTATGAGGCCGCTAAACTTTATCGAAAGACCGTTAAGAACGAAGGCTGAAAGACAATACAAGATTATCCTATCAAATAAGTCTTCCACTGTTTCACCGAATTATAAATTAGGAATTTAGATAGCTCAGTAACTGAAAAATTATATACTACTATTTCTCTTTGACTTTTTCTAGCATTTGCGAATGATATTGTCCGCAACATTGTCATCATCAAAATATTTGTCAGTTAAAGAGAGGAATCATGAGCAGAACACTCAGTAAAGGATTAAATATGAAGACTTGCACAGGTGGTGTTGTGTGAGTTTTGTGTGTGAGTGCGTTAACACTGAAACAAATGCAGGATTAACGTAATCTACACAATTAATGTACTATTAGTTCAACATAATTTCACCGAAAAATAACATAACTAACATAAATGAACAAAAACAACCCCCGTAATAGAGATCTGACAACGGACTAAATACGTCCACTTTCAGTGTCCCACATTAATCGCTAAAATTTTTTGCAGTACACGTCTTTTTCCCCTAAGGCGTGGATTAATAAACGTTTCCCCCTCTCAGATAAAAGCGAACACTGGAAGAAGTGTCAAAATCTTGCACTTTATTACATTTTCACGATGCGTCGAAAATTCGAGTTCTGAAGGTAATGGAATTACAAGAATTTTGTTCTCTTAGAACAGAAGAAATTGCCGTAGAGCACAATTTGTGAAGAAAAACGGGAATAATCTAAACGTATGTAGCTATCAGTATTTTATATTTTTTCCGTGGCACCATTAAAATACAGCCGTAATCAGACAAGAACAGACGTTACAGACAAACAAAATTTGAATCAGAAATAAATAATAATTGTGCTGTCTCTGAGATTTCAGAGTTAACGTACGAGCAAAAATAAAGTTAATGATGGGTCCGTTCCTAACTAGGTTTATTTGCATGGTTCACTACTGAAACAAGCATCGTGAAATAAGATATAGAAGATATAAAAATGGAACAGTAGTTAGAGAGGAATAAACGTCATACGAAAGAAATTGCAGGTTATATTTGAAACGGAAAGAAGTGATATTTAAGCACGACTTATATATTCTACTTGAAGAGGGTTAGAACGAAAAGGTACACTTGACAGTTCCTGGAAAAAATGATATTAATAATCTTACAGCATCCTAAAACATGTAAAACTGTTGAGGCAGAGGGATAGCATTGGATTCTAGCTCTATGCTGCTCAGTGGATAAAAGAAAGGTAAACTACTTACCAGATATTACAAAGCATTTAGAGCATAGAAAAACAAGTGAATTTGTATCCGCCTGGCTATGAGCTGATATGGCATGAGTATCACATGTTTCCGTATTTTATGTGTAGTCACGTTACAATAGTTAATTGTACACCTGTTGTGTACGAACAAAATTTACGGGTATCAAGGTGAACGTTATCGACTCGAAAAAGTGTAAAATATGGGGATGAGCGAGGAAAATAATTTTTGCTACCCTTTTTGTTCAAAGAAATATAATAGGTTACAGAATACAATTATTATTTTAACCTATTAATAACGTGTTCCTATCAGTGTTTCTGTTTCTGCACTGGCTCGAGTTAAGTGCTTTCAGACGTTTCTCGTGTTTTTGTACAAGACAGTAGCGAGAAATATGTATCATCTGAAACCTCCTCCAATACTTTCATTGATGAAGCCTCTTTATACAGAAGGAAGAGCATAGAAATTCACATTCTTCTCAATTGACTATATTTTGGACGTAAAGGGATAGAAGTGCACATATACTTTTATGAATTTTGATATAAAACAGATAGTTCATATCAGTCTGTTACTCTTGCATGCAAACGACATATGCTACGAAGTATTTTAATGTCTACTTAATACATAAAAAATTGAAATTTCATTTTCTAATCTCAGACAATTATGAAACCTTGTGGACTTCAGTTTTCTCAAAACTACAAGAAGTGTACTTAACAATCCCTTTCTTCTAACCGCCAAATATATTATTGTTACTATCGCTTTCAGCGTTCAATCTGGAGCATGGTCCTCCTAATAAATTTCCTCCATGATCTCCTATTCAGTGCTAACATTGATGCCTCGTCTGACGTTAAGTGTGTTACTTCAAAATGATTCTTGAATAATATTATTATTGTTATCTAATGATTTCACCACCACAATTTTTACTCGCAATCCAGATATCAGCTGTAGGGCCATTTCCAAGTGTACACTGTAAGCGAATAGATATTAACTTACAAAGTAAAGTTTATTACAAATTTGAGTATTACAAGTATAGTTACACATAACTGCATTAAATTAGACACAGTGTTACTTATTTAACTTACATTAGTTGAATTAAATGGTACATGTAGGTAACCAAGTCATTATTCTTTAGAGTGATATGTTTACATAAGCACAGTTATATCAATCGTCAATGAGTAAAAGATCAATGTTTCGAAGCATTATAAACATATTAAAAAATGCAAGTTCTCGTGTACTCATTTAACAATCCAATAATGCACTGGATCGTTGATCTTTTGCTCATTAACGATCCACATGGTCGTGCATATGTATACCTATTACTCTCCAGAATGACGGCTTGGTTACCTACAAGTATCAATCAATTCAACTAATGTAAGTAAAATAAATAATATTCTATATAATTTCATGCTGTTACCTGTACCTATAGTTGTAATTCATAAATTTGATATAAACTTTACTCTATAGCCATTTCCTAACAATGCATATTTGAAAATGGCTCTACAGTTGAAATTAGGATTGTGACTAAAAATATTAAAATAATATAGTCAAATGATGTTGAAATTATTCAATAAGTATTGCATGACTGTGACTCATGAATACGACGAAGTATTTGATTATTAATAATGTTCTGTTTATATGGTTCTGGAGATGTACCTGAGATGCAGGAAGTATCATCCTTCATACAATTATCTGTACCTATTTTATTTGTAATGTATAAATTTGTTATAAACTTTACATCCATTCCCTTACAGTGTACATTTGAAAATGGCTCTATAGCTGAAATCAGGACTGTGACTAACAGTAATGAAATAATATGGTTAAATGGTGGTGAAATCATTCTATAACAATTGGATGACTATGGCACACGAATGCAACAAAATACTTGATTGTAAAATCTGAGATTATCAGGATGGAGATTGGGCGGTCTTAGAATTAGTTAAATTTCATAAAATTTTAAACAGTTAATTTTTTATATTGATAAAAATAGCCTAGACCACAAAGTGATTTTTTTTATTTACACCAGCAACTGATATATTTTATGCTCTGACTGGACTAATTTTTAATTGATGGAGCTGACATTCACTCCTGGTTTACACATTCAAACAGACACAGTGGTTCATAAATGACTGAAAAGTCGAAACTAGACACCACTTTGTAAATAAAAATATTTACTTTGAGGTCTAGGCTATTTTTATCAATTTGAAATAAACTTTTTACAATTTTATGAATTTTAAATACTTTATTATTAATAATGTTCTGTTTATATGGTTCTGGAGCTATACCTGGCAGGCAGAAAGTAGATATCTACATCTACATGGGATGCTCTGCAAATCACATTTAAGTGCCTGGCAGAGGGTTCATCTAACCACCATTAAACTATTTATCTCGCATTCCATTCTCGAATAGCGCGCGGGAAAAAAGAACCCGCGAATCCCTCCGTTCGAATTCTGATTTCTCGTATTTTATTCTGATGATCATATCATATACATTGTTCTGTTTCTACTGAACGTTCCATTCATACTTTAATATTCTGGCCAGCATAGAGATAAATTGATAAAAATGAGATAATTATAAGAAAAAGACGTGGAGTTACCTCTATCTCGTAGTATTTTATAGAAAAATAGCCGTCAGTCTCGCTGCGCTCCCGAAGAGATTCTTCTTTATTTTTCTGGTTCCACACTAAAGGCACTTCGTTGAACGACGTAATCGTAGCAGGTACTTCAAAGGCGTTCGTCACAGTTTCTGCGACTTCGGGACATCCGCAGCACTGTACCCTATGGCGTTCTCCGGCACACGTGGGTTCTTCGCTCCTGTCAGCTGTTCCACAGCCGGTCTGCCTCCACCCGCGAGTATCACCGTTCGATCATTTCCGCGGAGAGAATCAGCCATTCGGGTCCCTAGGAGCGGTGTGGGCGGAAGTCCGTTTCGCGCTAAGCGCCACAGCTGATGCACGTGGATAAGGACTCGGCGCCTGTATGCTAGGGCAGTAGGGATTCAGCAAGAGGCGGAGACGAAAGCAGCGGCCGTCATTTTCTTCTTCCCGAAGAAGGTCCCTCCTCGCGCGGCCGAAACGACCACTTGTAAACAAGCGGTAGCGTGTCGCCACTGAAGGGTTGCCCGCTCCTGGCGTGTCGAGGGCAGGGGGTAATCGTGTAGTGAAAGCCTGCGAGATGTCCGCTGTCCGATAAAGTCGCCCTGAATGATGGCCAACAGTTTGTCACGGCAAACGGCACTTGTTGTTCGCCCCGTGCCGTACACGTGTACTCGACCACGTGGCAGGCAGCACGCTACGCTCCGCTGCACCGCACTGGATCCTTCCGTCCTCTTTTTTGTTTCTCCCGCACAGAAAAATGCGGCGTTATCTCGGACCGCCTTCCGGTAGCTGGTCAAACCCCTCCTCGAGCGCCACAAACACCGTATAAACAATAGCACACTGTTCTGACGTCACTGCGGACGTAAACATTCGACAAGCACTACAACACTGTTCGCAACGTGCGCTAGACGCTCCATCCAGCACCTCAGCTGTCAGTCGACTGTCTGAACTGCTAAGAGTATAAGCGATGCGACAGCGAAGCCGTGCTTTGTTGTTTTTTTTCTTTCCCCTCTGGCCCCTATCGTTGGCAGGTAACCCGTCGCAGCGGGACGATATGCATATCAAAGACAAGCCGTCCGGCGCCTTCCCAGATAGGACCTTCTACGAAGGCTGGTCAGTAACTCCTACCGGCTCCGTCGCAGCGAAAGAACAGCTGACGAGTCCGCCTTGATGATCTGAATAAACAACTGCTCACTTCTCACTATAATTACTCCACCTATCCTTCCATCACTCTCCGAACAATAACAGTTTCTCAGAAGGGACGACAGCACACAACCACTTTGCTCAAACGTTGATTGTCATGACTTCAGTGCAGTAAACTCACTGAGTTGCACACGCAAGGTTATCAGTTCGAATATCTCACTACAGTTGTACAAATATATATATATATATATAAAGTTTTCCTCTATCTCTCCAGCTCTGCACAGTTCTAATATAGCGCATTCGAAAATATCACATCGTCTCCTTTCGTCAGTACTTATTGGTCGTCAATATCACAATGTCCATGTGGAAGTAAATTTTGTCAGAACTACAATATTACTGCTAACAAAAATAATATACGATGTATATCTCTTCTATATCTGTCAAGTGTCAGTAGGCCTGAAACGGAAATTCGACAGGTAAAAAGTCTTTCTCGGCAAACTTTTTTTAAATGCGATAACTTGTGTTATATATTTTACCTCCTGTTCAGGAAAAAAAGGGCCTCACAGCACGCAAATGAGGAAGCAATGCTTCTCAGTTCATTAGCAAGGTTAACACTGCAGACTGTTTATGCATGTAGTACCTTTCACGAGATGTCACTCTTTTTCAATGTCCTGCTTTTTTTTATTATTTCTATCTGTCCGTTCTCTGATATCGGACGAGAAAATCGATTGTCAGTCGCAAGGTGGACAGAAAAGCTGTTGACGTCTCAGCAGCTGCGAGGTACGTTACGCAACTCTGTTTGACAACTGGACTGTCAAGCGCGCGCGCTGCTGTTTATTTTCTCCGCTGCGCGGCAGTCGCCCGAGAAAAAGTGACAGAGTAACTGGCGAAAGATTTTTCTTTCTTGTTTTACAAGAAAATTTTCCTGGTGCACGTGTGGAGTTGTTGAGGCACTGGTGCGACGAACGCCGGAGGTTAAGTAATAATTTTATACCACTAGAAAAGGATGGGTGTAGATTTTTTTTGTTGGTGTTCCACAGGGGTCAACTTTGGGGCATAAAGTATTTTTTTTCGCACGAGCACCTTCACTGCGGTTAACCGGAGGGTTGTCAGGGCGTGGTGAGCAGTCCAGCAGGTGTCTGTAGTATACCACTAAAAAAGGATGGGTGTAGAATTTTTGTTGGTGTTCCACAGGGGTCAATTTGTGGGCCTAAAGTATTTTTTTCGCACGAGCACCTTCACTGCGGTTAACCGAAGGGTTGTCAGGGCGTGGTGAGTAGTCCAGCAGGTGTCTGTAGCGGGTCGGGAAGAGAGAAAACTCGTCGTCGGTTGCGGAGTTGCTACACCCGATGCGGAAGAGGCGCTACGGAGCTGAGCAGTGCGCGAGGAACTGCAAGGCTGGCGCCCGACGAGTAGCGTCCGCTTTGGTATCACCGCGTCGTCAGCGTCGTCGGCGTCGGCGTCGTCGGCGTCTGCGTGGTTAGCGGGCCGCGGTGCGCTATCGCTGGGACGGTCGGCCTGACTGAGCGGGCTTGGCGGCGCCCGGCGGCGCGTCGCTCTCTCCTCTCCCGCCCCCTAGCTCTCTCTCTCTCTCTCTCGGCTCTCCCGCCCCCACTCCGGTCGGCGTCGCGACGCACACCGACGCCCGCTTCCCGACCGCCGCGCAAACCCCCCCCCCCTTCCCCTCCACCCAGCGCCCGTTCGGCGCATGCGCACTCGGCGCCGGCGCGACCCTCTCGCTAGGCAGTTGGGCGGCTAAATGAATTATGTCCAGTCGACGTCGACTCCCTACCCCGTGTCAGATAGTACACAAACACGCGAATTACGGACCTGAAATGGACCACTGCGCCTAGGAACGGCGTCACCTGTCGTATCGTACGGCATGCACTGAGGTGCGTGTAAGAAAAGTATGGGCACCAGACTGATACCCTGTAGGACACCAAAAGAAAGAAATTATCGTTTAAATATTACCTCTCCACAGTTTGTCGGTTAAGTGAATTAGATATAGCCAGACTCTACAGAAACACACAAATTACGGACCTGAAATGGACCACTGCACCTAGGAACGGCGTCACCTGTCGTATCGTAATGCACGCACTGAAATGCGCGTAAGAAAACTACTGGCACCAGAATGAGAAAAAGTATCCTTTAAAAACTCTCTCTCGCCAGTTGGGCGGGTAAATAAGCTATGTCTAGTCAGGGGCGTAGATAAACGAGGGGCCAAGGGGTTCAGGGCCCCCTCCAAAATAATGATAATAGAGAAAAAATGAGTACTCTATAAAATTATTGTAATGAGTGATGTGTGAAGGCATCGCGTGGTAAACGGTCATACTTTCCTGTACTGGAAAGGGGTGGAGTGTTTGTGGTATGAACCTCGTGGCAGTTCTTTTCTAATAAGTATATTTTCTCTGAAATAATGTCAAAAAAATTAGCTTTGTAAAGTAAAATGGCTTCAGCAAAAATTATCCTTTGAAAATGAGCAGCGGAACTGATAAAAAATATCATGGGGTCTCTACTTAAAATTACGTATCTTTACATTAATCTTGGCCCATCGCGAAAATATATTCTATATTCGCCACTGTGTCTAGTCGATATTTCCTACCTACCATGTATGAGAAACTCAACAAACACGCGAATTATGGGACATTGCACCGAGCAAAGGCATCATCTGTCATACTATAGTGCATATACTGAAGGTACGCGTTGAAAAACTATTGGCATCAGAATGAAACCCTGTGGAGAAAAATTTATCCTTTAGAAACTCTCTTTCGCCAGTTAGGTAGCTAAATGATTTAGTTATGTCGACTTACTATCCGGTGTCGGACACTCTTACAAACACGTGAATTACGGACCTGAAATGAACCACTGCATATAGGAACGGCGTCACCTGTCATATCGTACTGCATACGTCGAGATGCGCGTAAGGAAACTATTAGCACCAGAATGAAACACTGTGGAACACAAACAAAAAATTTATCCTTTAAAACCCACGCTCGTCAGTTTGGCGTTAAATGAATTAGCTCTGTCCAATCGATGTCGACTTTCTATCTTGTGTCAGACACTATACAATCACGCGAATTACGGACGTGAATGGAACGGCGTCACCTGTCATATCGTAATGCATACACTGAGATACGCGTACGAAAACTATTGGCACCAGAATGAAACCATACGGGACAATGAGAGAAAATTTCCTCCTTTAAATTCTGCTCACGCCAGTTGGGCGGTTAAATGAATTAGTTATTTCCAATCGATGTTGGCAACCTACCCCGTGTCAGACACTCTACAAACACGCGAATTATGGACCTGAAATGGACTATTGCACCTAGCTACATCACCTGTCATACCATACTCCACACTCTGAGGATGCGCGTCGGAAAATAATTAGAACCAAAATGAAACCCTGTAGAGTAACAAAAGAAAAAAATTACTTACAAAATCTGTCTCGCCAATTTGGAGCTAAATGAGTTATCTTTGTCCCGTCGATGACGACAACCTAGCCCGTGTCAGATACTGAGTAAACATGCGAATTACAGACACAAAATGGAATACTGCACTTAGCAGTCGCATCACCCGTCATACCACACTGCATACACTGAGATGCCAGTACAAAAAGTATTAGCACTAGAATGAAGCCCTGTGGGTCACCAAAAGAAAAATGTATCCCTAAAATACTCTCTTTCGCCAGTTTGGCGGCTAAATGAACAACGTTCAGTTAACGCCGGATCTCTCCCTGAGTCATACACCCCACAGCAGTGCTTTTCTCTTATTGCGAGACGCTTTCTAATACATACGTTTTACGCAACACCCTTTCAAAGGAAGGAAGGAAGATTAGTGTTTAACGCCCCATCGACAGCGTGGTCGTTAGAGGCGGAGCTTACGCTCGGGTTGTTTGGGTAAGGATGAGGAAGGAAATCGGCCTTGCCCCTTGAAAGGGACCATCCTGGCATTTGCCTAGAGTGATTTTGGGAAATCACAGAAAACCTAAATCTGGATGTCCGGAGGTGGATTTGAACCACCATCCTTCCGAATGCAGGTCCATTGTGTTACCACTGCGCCCCCTAGCTCGGTAAACCACCCTTTCAGTAATCTTGATCTGAGGTATTCTACTGTGATAAATTATACTACAAAGAAGCATGCAAATTATGCTTCATTTCTCAATTGTTTCCTCAAATTTTTACTTTTCGGTATTCTCCCTTTGCTTGTCGTTCGACATGCTTGTTGACTCTCTGTGACACCCTGGATGTCACAATATCCATTTTGGAAAGCTCTGTTCTACTGACCAGCGAATTACGCAAATGAAATGGACCTTTGCATTGTGAAATAGCATCATCTGTCATAGTGTACTGCATAAACTATTGGCACTAGGAATGGAACCCTGTGAGACAGCAAGAGAAAAATCAGCCAGCGCTTAAGAAGTCACTGTCTGGCCAGTTGGACGGCTGAATGAATTATCTTCTATCGTCATCGACTCCCTTCTCAATGTTTTGGAAAGTATGTTGGCAAGTTGGATAGATTTTTAAAAAATCATTAGTATGTTGGTACTACACTCTCTTGCAGTGGTAGAGCTGCTGCGATTAAAGGATACAGATTGCTGTTTTTGGTATTATTGTATTTCACGTAAATGTAATCAAATGTACATTCCTATCGTCAGTGACCAGATGATGGTACCTTAAGTGTACCGAAACCGGTCATCCAAAAATAAATTAATTGCGATATTGGCATTTTAATATTTTAAAGTAACAAGATCGCCCGTCGTACCATAGAAAAATTAAAACAAAATAAAAATGTACCACACAACAATATTTTTACCTCATCCTGGTAGGTGGTCGCGTCTTTGCTACAGGAACAGTCGGTTCAGGAGCAATGCAGAGCCGGTTGGTGAAAGAAGACACCAGTGCCTATCAGAAAGGTCGTCACGTTACCGGGACAAGCTACACGCTGACCTGGCGGTTAAATTTAAACAGGTGGTGACGGACTGGACGAGAGTGCAGTGACGGTGCACTGCCAAAGGTGCGGATGCCAGCACAGCGGGGAAATCGCGTCACGCTCGTGCGCTCGTCGCGTGTTTGGTGACGTCGTCGGCGACTGGTCGCCACAGGCGTCGAGGCGCCGGCGCCGGGTCGCGTTGGCGACGCTGGCGGCGTCCGCAGCCGCCGTGACGTGACTCGCCGATGTCTGCCGTCCATCAGCGCGCCTGCGGGTCACCCACTCTGCACTCCGCGCGCGGACTAACGGAGCGTCACCGCACGGACTGCTGTCCGTCACTCCCAGACTGCTGAGCTGCCCCGTCACCCAGAGGCTGCCTCATCTGACGACTAGGGCAGCCCCGCCGAGCCGGAAGAATCTGAGCTCGCATGTGTTGCTGGCGCCACAGACGCGCTAGAGCCAGTGCCCAGCGATATACGGCCTGACGCGACGATCTTTGATACACCCCGTTTACATGGGCTCCTAAAACCGGATAGCCGGCAGCGGTGGCCGAGGGGACTGAGGCGCTTCAGTCACGGTCTGCACGGCCATTACGGTCGGAGGTTCGAATCCCCCCTCGGGCATGGATATTTGTGCCATCCTACTTCGTAAGTAGTTCATAAGTAGTTTGTAAGTTTAGGAACTGATGACCCCGTAGTTAAGTCCCATAAGCTTTACAAACATTTGAACATTTTCATAAAACATATTTTTACTTAATCAGTTTGGAAAACATTGTTTCCTTGTTTGGAAGAAAGAGCGAACTTATTATTTAATGATAAAAATAACAGTCAAGTTGCCGGCCTCGGTGGCCGAGGGGAGTAATCCCACAATCGCCTGGAATAGATTGTGGAAAAATATACATTTGAAAACCTCGTCATCACATGTACGGGCTACGTGGTACTGCGCAATTCACAACATCATAAGCACAAATGAGCGCCTCTGCAGGATAGGCATGTCAAACACTGACAAATGCCTGGACTGCCAGCAGACCGACACCACACTACGTCGGTTCACTTGCAGTGCTGCTAACGACGTATGGCAATGGGTACGGCACAAGATAGCAGTTATGAACCGTACGTCAGAAAGTAATGTAACTGTAGAGGAACTGTTAGCGCCTACCAGGTGGCCGTATCCAGACCAAAAAAGGATGTCCACCTACTGGTTGATGGGCAGGTTCATCAATTACTGCCTGGGCAATGAGAGGAAGTCCCTACTGGAATTTCAACATGATATCTTGCAAGAGCACTCAAAATACTCTAAACTCCGGAAGTGGAAAGAGATGATGGGAGGCTATTTACCTGCAGTTCTTGAAATAAGGTGACCAACGGATAAGTGAAGATTACATTTTCGACTACACATGAGCATGATAAACTATTGTTCTCTTACGTATCCCACTGGAAGAATGGTTTTGTTGGACATACATTCGAAGGAAAATGTTATGCATCGAATCGTTTTTGTTCGTCACTTTTGTTTATTTTAAAGTAGCAGGAGTATTGCTCTTTATTTGTAGGAAGATACTTTCTCATTTAGTTACAAAGTTATTTTCGATGCATAAAACCACTCCGGTTTCCTCAAAATGATGAGGTAAAGGAATCCTATATACTTTTGTTTGGAAGATTTCTTCCTCGTCGGTTGGTTCAACGTGAACGGGGGTGTGGAGCAGTAAGCAGTACAGCGCTTTGAGTAGCGAGAAGACAAACACGTGAAGTCAAATTCAGTAACTGATAATAGGAGATTAACACGATCCAGCATATACCGGAAGCCAATTTTTCTTCGAGAAGACACTCTCAAAGCAAAAAAAAAAAAAAAAAAAAAAAAAGGGACCGAGGCGCTCCAGTCACGGTCTGCACGGCCACTACGGTCGGGGGTTCGAATCCCCCCTCGGGCATGGATATTTGTGCCGTCCTTAGTTATAAGTAGTTCATAAGTAGTTTGGGTTTAGGGACTGATGACCCCGCAGTTAAGTCCGATAGACTCTACAAACATTTGAACATTTTCTTTCCTGTTACCACAGCCTATTTGTTCGTCGTCAAAAATATATAATTGTATACAAGCCGAGGCTGGGCTCCTGACGCCAATTAATTGTGTCTCGATACCTCATGGTCTGTTCTCCCTGATGCGGGAATACAGTATTGTGGCTGCGAGCATTACAGAAAAAATAGGCTGTGGTAATATGAAAGAGACAGAGTAGCGAATGGAGATTTCGGTGTGGCGGGAGACGTGCAAGGAAGAGTCCTCTGCAATGGGGTTTGTCACTGTGTCCTCGGTGGCGGAGACGTCAACGCGTCTGCCTAGTAAGCAGCAGATCCCGAGTTCGAATCACGGCCGGCCACAAATTTTCATTCGCCGCACTTTGTTACTCCATCTAAACCTCGTATAGTGAAGCCATAACTGTTCGCAAATTGCGATTTATTTCATTCAAAAGAGCGCTGTAACGTCGTCAAAAAAAATATAATTGTACATTATTTGTACTCGATTAGTTTTGCCCCATGGAAATTCAGGCAGCCGTGACCGAGAGCGCCGATATACGAGAACTTCAAGAAGCAAGGAACTTACGACTCGGTACGTTGCAGGTGAACGGTAGTGGCCTCTGGTTCACCTTCCCGTTGGGTGGGCGTCTCCCAGAGAGGTTGGTGTGCCTCCTCTTGGCTCTTCCCGACCAGCCAGCTGTGTCGCCGCCACGCGCCCTGAATTATTCATGCCTCCCCTGCCGCAATTACACCGCCTGTTTGTTTCCCTCTCTGTCTCCGTCTCCACCTACCCCGTCCTAGCGTCCCAAGAATTCGGACACATGTCGGCCAACAGCGGCTGAGCAGCAGGTGGACTCGTGATGTGCCAGAGAGAGCTCCACAGTGCGCGGCCTGCTTTCTTCACTAGCCGTTGTTCTGCCCCCTAGCCAAGAACTCTGAACTCCAGAAACACCGCGTCTACTGTACCCAGCAACTAGCCTTGCAAAGGAGACAATATGGGTATCGCATTTTTGTAAATCTATAATACGAGCCTTGGAACTTGAATAGTGGTAACCGTGCTGTGGAAACACTATGCAATGGAGTCTACTATTGTCGCTGATAGTACACGTTGTTGACATACCTACCTTACCACCAAGCAGTGGCGGACTAAGGATGTCGGAGGCCCGGGGCGGCAGCAGAATAAAATGAGGCCCCCTGTCCCCTTGGAAATACATGTATTACTATAAAAAAGATAACTTTAGAGATTTGGAGCGCCCCCCCCCCCTCCCAAGAGGAGAGGAACGCGACAGCGTAATAAAAATACCTTCTCAGATTCGGAGGCCCCCAGAATGAGAAACCAAGCCGGCCACGGTGGCCGAGGGGACTAAGGCGCTCCAGTCACGGTCTGCACGGCCACTACGGTCGGGGGTTCGAATCCCCCCTCGGGCATGGATATTTCTGCCGTCCTAGTTCGTAAGTAGTTCATAAGTAGTTTGTAAATTTAGGGACTGATGACCCCGTAGTTAAGTCCCATAAACTATACAAACATTTGAACATTTTTTTTGACAAACCGAAGTCGTAAAATAAATAATAAATAAAATAAAAAAATAAAAATAAATAAATAAATAAAAGACTCAGGCGAGAACCCCATGCTGCTCAGGACGTGCGCTAGCCACGCGTTTCGCGTATTCCAAGCGTCAACTTCGCGTCGCAATATCTCGGGATATAATTGGAATACTGCGATGCAATCATCGCCATTGTTTATGTGATTTGTCATGCTATGGATCGCTGAAGAAAAAATATAGGGTGTCCATTTAAAAAAAACTTAAGTTTGTGGTAAAAACACATTTTCTTTCGTTTTAGAATGTTTCCAAATATGTACATTCATGGGCCGCAGCCGTACATTGATAACGGAGAAAGTCGTTTTCCATAGCTGTTATTGTTCTAGAGATATTTTGGGTGGACAAGATAGCTGCGACACCCTATATATATGGTGTTTCACTAAGTGTGTTTGCCTCCGTAACTTATAAAATAATAGATTACGGGAAATTTTAATGCGGTAGGTCAACACAAGAAATGTTACACTTTCTGCGGAACTATGAGGATAGTTTATTGTATCATTTTTAAAGAATTACACCACAAAGATATAATTTTTTGAATGGAACAATAGTTTTTTTTCTATCGTTCGTTGAAACCAGCTGCGTCCAAATCAATTTAAACTACATTCCTATCACTGTTAGTTTGGGAGCTACAACCGTTCAAAGTTTAGGGGGCGGAGGCTACGACAGCGTAGCTAACTGGCTGGTGGCCATCAGACAGAGGGCCGTGCCCCTGGGGATAGCCACTCGGCCAGTCAGCTACGCTGTCGTAGCCTCCGCCCCCTAAACTTTGAACGGTTGTAGCTCCCAAACTAACAGTGATCGGAATGTAGTTTAAATTGATTTGGACGCAGCTGGTTTAAACGAATCCAATACATGATAGAAAAAACTATTGTTCCATTTAAAAAAATATATCTTTGTGCTGTAACTCTTTCGAAAATGATACAATAAACCATGTTCATAGCTCCGCAGAAAGTGTAACATTTCTTGTGTTGACCTATCGCATTAAAATTTTCCGTCACCTATTATTTTATAAGTTACAGAGGCAACCACACTTAGTGAAACACCCTGTATATATATATATATAGCCGGCCGCGGTGGTCGAGGAGACTGAGGCGCTCCAGTCACGGTCTGCACGGCCACTACAGTCGGGAGTTCGAATGCCCCCTCGGGCATGGATATTTGTGCCGTCCTAGTTCGTAAGTAGTTGATAAGTAGTTTGTAAGTTTAGGGACTGATGACCCCGTAGTTAAGTCCCATTATATATATATATATATATATATATATATATATATATATATATATATATATATATATATATATCAGCCAATCAACCATACGCTAAATAATAGTCCCTGGAGTTTGTACACGGTGGAAAAAAATCATTCCGTATCCGCCTTCGAATTCATTTTGCTTCTATAGTTTCTCTTCGTATGTGGCACGAGATTTTGCGATCGATGTTGTTTGGCGATGAGAAACTTCTAGAAGTTCGCACGGAAAATTCGTTGAACGACGCCTTAGTGGGCATGCACGGGAGATGTGTGTAGGCAGTAGTGTGCTCCGGTCCCGTTTTGGGTGGTCCGGAGCTGTCAGCGCCGTGAGAAGCTGAGCGCGACCACGCCCACGTCTGAGGCGACGTCTGACGGAAGACGGGGAGAGGCGGACACGACAGCCGAGCGGGCACGAGGGCGTGGGGGAGGGAGGGGCGGCGGTCTCAGCGTGCGTGGGTGGGCTGCGGAATAGAATTAACCATGGGCCGCATTGTGCTGTCTGCCTTGTTCATTTTACTAGGCGCCGGTCCCCGGGAACAGGGTCGACGAACTCTCGTGGGCAGGTCGGCACTGGATGTCGATAACACTGGTCGAGGAGTCGGGTGAAATTATCGACAGCCACGGGGGTTTCATTCGTCAGTCGACAAAACCATCGCAGTACAGAAAGTATAAGAGTTTTAATGTCATATCACCATCCTGTAGTATGCACAACGAAACAGACTACTGTGTCATGTTGAAGTCTGCTCGACTCCACCCCTGAAGACCACTCTGTCGGTGGGACGTTAAACCACCTACACTCAGTGGAGTACGTTATCATGATTTCATACGGGATACTCTACCTGTGCTGCTAGAACATGTGCCTTTACAAGTACGACACAACATGTGGTTCATGCACGATGGAGCTCCTGCACCTTTCAGTCGACGTGTTCGTACGCTTCGCAACAACAGATTCGGTGACCGGTGGATTGGTAGAGGCGGACCAATTCCATGGCCTCCACGCTCTCCTGACCTCAACCCTCTTGACTTTCATTTATGGGGGCATTTGAAAGCTCTTTTCTACGGAACATGCATTGATTTGGACGCAGCTGGTTTCAACGAATCCAATGCACGATAGAAAAAAAACTATTGTTCCATTAAAAATATTATATCTTTGTGCTGTAACTCTTTCGAAAATGATACAATAAACCATGTTCATAGCTCCGCAGAAAGTGTAACATTTCTTGTGTTGACCTATCGCATTAAAATTTCCCGTCACCTATTATTTTATAAGTTACAGAGTAATGGATGCATGTATCCTCGCTAACGGAGAACATTTCGTACATTTCCTGTAACAAAGTGTTTGAACTCACGCTGGTACATTCCATGCGATGGAGGGTGGATGCATGTATCCTCGCTAACGGTGGACATTTTGAACATTTCCTGTAACAAAGTTTTCGGACACATGTGCACATATTTTCTTTCTTTGTGTGTGAGGAATGTTTCCTGAAAGTTTGGCCGTGCCTTTTGTAACACCCTGCATATGTTTCCGACCAGGAATGTTTCCATCATATATATATATATATATATATATATATATATATATATATATATATATATATATATATATATATATATATATGCCTCTGTAACTTATAAAATAATAGGTGACGGGATGGAACAATAGTTTTTCTATCGTGTATTGGATTCGTTGAAACCAGCTGCATCCAAATCAATTTAAACTACATTCCTATCACTGTTAGTTTGGGAGCTACAACCCAAAGTTTAGGGGGCGGAGGCTACGACAGCGAAGCTGACTGGCTGGTGGTCATGAGACAGTGGGCCGTGCCCCAGGGGATAGCCACTCGGCCAGTCAGCTACGCTATCGCAATTCAAACACACGATAGAAAAAACTGTTGTTCCATTTTTAAAAATTATACCTTTGTGTTGTAACTCTTTGGAAAATGGTACAATAAACTATGTTCATAGCTCCGCAGAAAGTGTAACATTTCTTGTATTGACCTACCACATTAAAATTTCCCGACACCTATTATTTTATAAGTTACAGAGGCAAACACATTTAGTGAAACATATAAGGGAACTAGTATATAAGAATATATGTGATGCGCTCTTTTTCTCCGAATTTTCTGGATAATAAACTTCACCGGAAGGCCTCCTTATAACCACAGATGATGCTTTAAACTAAGTACCCGAAATGCGTCTGCGAATAGTAAATACACTGTACCGAGAAAACAGCGTTTTCATTTCCAAAAATAGAAAAAAAAGCTTCTCTTCAAAAAATTCCTGCCTTTGGATGCATTTTTTCTTACGTCGTCACTTCCCTGTATGCAACAGCGGCATCCACTAAAAGCACTTTCCAGGTTCCGAAGATATCGACTAGGCCATCTATATACATTCAACTCCGAACCTCCCGTAATGGATCAATCCCGACATAAATGCCACCGGATGAACACGTCTTACTTCAAACACCGTTTACCGAGTCGGACCACCGAAGCGAAGCCATTCGTAAAAGACGGGAAAGCGGAGCGTTTCAGAGTCTGACGTTCCGCGAAGCCGACGGGCGTGTCTCGAGCGACCGGGCGAATACCAGACGGGACAACGTTTTTTGCAGCAGCGTGTGTGGAATTTGCGCGTGGGTACATCCGACGCAGGGAACGGCTTCGGAGCGAAAAGACCACTTGTCGAAGGCTGTGCGGCAAATGAATGGCCGAGGTAGCTCGGCATAATGTCTTTTTAATAGATTCCGGAGAGCGGAACGAGGAATTTATTCGCGTACAAAACGAAACAGCGACCGGTCCCGAAACAACAGGTACAAATGGAAGACAAGTCTGTTGGATTCTGCTGACGGTACATTCGCAGATGCGGAAGAGGAAAGAAAGGGGGGGGTAGTTTGGGGAAGGGGGGGGGGGGGTAGAAAAAAACGGGGGGAGGGAAAGAGGTTCCGATTTTGATTTATCTGCCCACCTGCAGAAAGCCGCGATCATGCATAATGCATGTGGATGTTAAGAGCACTGCTCCAGATGTAATCGTTTTCGCAGCGATGACAAAAACAGGCCTTCATATCGCGCCGTTCTGCAATGAGTTGCTCGGACGAGAGCTGCACATTAGCTTACAAATGGCGCGCCGCTTCTATCGCCAGAGAGGAGGAAAAATTGATTTACGGGCCGTGGGGAAGTATTTCGCAAAACGGGCGCGTAAGAAGTGTAACAACGCCGAGCGAGTTGTTTCTCTCGCGATCGGGACGAGGTAGGAAAGTCGAGAGCGATACGATCGGTCGGCCGCGGGTGCGTTACTCTACTGCCGATTGCGAAACACTGCGAGACGGGTTTCGCAAACCGCTTTGCGACTCGGTAGCTGAAAACTGCGTGCTTGGAAGTGTTTCTCGGGGCTGTGGGATCTATGAGAACGCAGTTTCTTGCCCCGAGGGGTATGCACAACAGGCGCACTGACGTCTGGGTAACATTTTGCGCTTGACATAAAGCTCTGCTTCCACAGAAGGTGCTACTTGAGTATAAAGTAAGGTGATTTTGCATGTGTGCCCCTGTGATTTCGTGAGACGCTAGGAGAAACAGGAGTATGGGTGTATGAATTTTCGTCGACAAGCTATTTGCCGCGTGGGGAACACGATTTCACCGCACTCGCCGTACTGTAAAGGAACTACTGAACAATCCGCCATTTTGAATCCCAATCCGGCGAGTGCGTTACTGTCGATTGCGAAACATTGCGAGACGGGTTTCGCAAACCGCTTTGCGACTCGGTAGCTGGAAACTGAGTGCTTGGAAGTGTTTTAGCGGGGCTGTTGGATATATGAGAACGCAGTTTCTTGCTCCAAGGGCAAAAGGGGTACTGACACGTGGTCACCATTTTCCGCTTGCAATAAGGCTCTGCTTCCTCGTGCAAAGTAAGGTGAGTTTGTATCTATGCGCCTGAGTTTGCCTCACACGCTACAAGAGACATGAGGATGCGTGTATGAATTTTCATCGACAAGCGATTTACTGCGCGGGGGGACATAGGTTCACCGTAATTATCCTACTACGTGACGTCATTATGACGTATACGTTCAAATGTTCAAATGTTTGTAAATCTATTCTACCAAACTACGTGGTCATCAGTCCGTACCTAACAAACTACTTAAACCTAGGTAAAGTAACCTACGGACAAACACACACACACCCATGCCCCAGGGAGGACTCGAACCTCCACGGCGAGCAACCGCGCCCTCCGCAGCGAGACGCTTTAGACCGCTCGGCTACTCCACCGCGACGACGTATACGTGCCCAGTTTCGACCTTGTATGGTGTATATCGACTGAGCGCCTTGAGGCTACTGCAACGAGCCTAGGAACTGACCGCAAAATGACGTAGCCGACCGTTTTTGTCAAATATTGACCCTTATGCTATTAGGGTTATTGCAAATTTTTGTGATAAACATCTCAGTAAATTGGCTTACTATGCATATTCTCATTCACTGCTTTCATATGGCATCATGATCTTCACTATTCAAGGTTAAATCTAACTTTGGCACAGAATGGGGTGAATTATGCTGTCACAAAAGTCTGTGGTCATTTATCAAATAACATCAAACGTATGACAGATAGCCAACCAGCATTTAAAAACAAATTGAAAGAATTTTCTGAATCACAACAGCTTCTACTCAGCAGATGAATTTTTACATATAAATTAGAAATAAAAAAATAAATAAAATGAAATAAAAAATAAATAATAAAACTAGGGAAATTAAAGAAAAGAAATTGTAAGTCATGTAATGTTATCTTTTACTACTGACACGTTCCACATCATTACGAAATCTCGTATTCATGATCTATGGAACAAGTATTAATCTAATTTAATCTAATCTCTTGTAGAGACGCCATCTTCCCTTCATAGTTCATGATTTTCTCCTTATGACTCACGTGATGCTATTTCAAAGTAATGGCACACTAAAGAGACAGCAAAAACACGTCGGTCTTAGTATTATTAACTGTAAAAATAGAGTCATCAAATACAGTATTGGCGAGTAACTCCTGATGTTAGTGGTAAACAGAAACAAAGAAATTTCAGAAAAGTGATCGCTATAGCGCTGTAAATGAAGTCGTGATGATGCATTGCGCTGGTTTGCATCCTGTTAGTGCGTATTTCCTTTTTTATTTTAACCTTGACCCCTAAAGCTTTTTGACACTATTATTAAGTAAATAGAATTTAGATTCTGCGATGTTTCGACTCATGAAACGTACGAGCGTTTTCTCTTAAAAGTGGGTTCGTTCTATATAGCGAACATGCTGTGGTCCAACGTATTGTAAACATTGTTTCCTGAACTAACTGCCCATAAAGTGCGGACACACTGTTATAATGGTTGTTGTAAACGCCATGCTGATACAAGTCGTTTCATACATTGACTAAGAAATATACAGATAAAGCTTTTATAGTTCCATGAAATACAACATCCCCATGAAGACACACATGGAATAACACAGAAAAGCGTAAGTAGAGCCAAAAACTGGATAATTAAATTAACTTTGCGAAAGATAGTGCTACAGAAGTTGTTTCTAACCTAGTAGATCCGAACTTCAGAAATTGTAACAAGACTGTTAATTGTCATACTGTGAAAAATACCTATAATATTCTGACTGTACTACAATATTATACAAAAGAAAACACTGATGATGCTTCATAAATAAAGAAGCGAAACGCGTGTGGCACAAAAAAAACCGCCTATCATTTAGTTGCTAAAGACAGTAATAAACCTCCACCAATTTCATAAGCAAATAAGGACGACGGAAATCGAAAAAATGATGAACATTATTTTGTTGACTGGGAAGACCACGTGGTCGGCCATGAAATACAACATCCCCATGAAGACACACATGGAATAACACAAAAAAGCGTAAGTAGGGCCAAAAACTGGATAATTAAGTTAACTTTGCAAAAGCTAGTGCTACAGAAGTTGTCTCTAACCTAGTAGATCCGAACTTTAGAAATTGTAACAGACTGTTAACTGTCATACTGTGAAAAATACCTATAATATTATCAATGTACTACAAAATTATACAAAAGTAACATGTATTACAGGCCACTGATGATGCTTCATAAATAAAGAAGCGAAACCCGTATGGCACACAAAAAAAACACCTTTCATTTAGTTGCTAAAGACGGTAATACACCTCCACCAATTTCATATGCAACTAAGGACGACGGAAATCGAAAAAATGATGAACATTATTTTGTTGACTGGGAAGACCACGTGGTAGGCCATGAAATACAACATCCCCATGAAGACACACATGGAATAACACAAAAAAGCGTAAGTAGGGCCAAAAACTGGATAATTAAGTTAACTTTGCAAAAGCTAGTGCTACAGAAGTTGTCTCTAACCTAGTAGATCCGAACTTTAGAAATTGTAACAGACTGTTAACTGTCATACTGTGAAAAATACCTATAATATTATCAATGTACTACAAAATTATACAAAAGTAACATGTATTACAGGCCACTGATGATGCTTCATAAATAAAGAAGCGAAACCCGTATGGTACACAAAAAAAAAAAAAAAAAAAAAAAAAAAAAAAAAAAAAAAAAAAAACACCTTTCATTTAGTTGCTAAAGACGGTAATACACCTCCACCAATTTCATATGCAACTAAGGACGACGGAAATCGAAAAAGTGATGAACATTATTTTGTTGACTGGGAAGACCACGTGGTCGGCCTCGTGTGGCAGTTTGATACCGATGTACTGCAAGCTCGGACGGAGAGAAGTTCAGCGGAGGAGGTCGACAGCGAAATCCCGCGTGTGTCGGTAATTTGAGTGGAGACGTCAGACGGAACCAGCGAGTGTGGTAGCTCGGCAGTCAGCGGTCGGTCGCTGGGACGGATCCGTCGGCCGAAGACGGCAGACACACCCTAAATCTCTCGTCAGCTCCCGGCAGGCCCGAGGGGGTGGGAAAGGAAGGGGGGAGGGGGGGGCGGAGGAGGCGATATCCGAGCGAGGTCCGATACAGGCGGTGGCGGAGGCGGAGGCGGCTATATATATTCGTCGCGCTAAGACGGGCGCTCAAGCCTGGAGAGGCAGCAGCGGCAGCGGCGTTTTAAAAGTTGGGGGCGAAGACTTGCCGACGTGGAGGACGTGCCACCGGAACTGGGGGGTGGGGGGTGGAGGGTGGGGCGATAGCGCGGCCCGCGGGGGTGGGATTTCGTCACGCCGGCAGCCGCCGTTCGTCTTGGAGGCGTCAGCGCTGGCGTAGGGAGGGGTTAGGGGTGCTGGAGGGGTTGCAGTGTAGAGACGGCTACCGCGGACTCTACACGGGGTCACCGAGTTAACGCTAGACCCCCGACTGCGTACAATAACACAAGTCTGCGACTGAAAAAACTGCATAGGATTTTTAAAATTTTTCTTATATATTTTCACCTCTAAAAAACAGGAAAAATATTTAAAAAATTCTTTCGCATAGGTTTTTATGTATATTGGACTATTTGTATTTATTAGTAATAAAGGTGCTTATTCATTTATTCATCCTAAACTACTCTTAAATTAGTGTTGTTGTGGTCTTGTGTGGTTTGATGCAGCTCCCACAATACCCTATCCTGAGCAAGCCTCTTTGACTCCACATAAGAACGGCAACCTATAACTGTCTGAATCAAAATGTTCAAATGATTGTATAGTCTATGGGACTTAACTACGGGGTCATCAGTCCCTAAACTTACAAACTACTTATGAACTACTTACGAACTAGGACGGCACAAATATCCATGCCCGAGGGAGTATTCAAACCCCCGACCGTAGTGGCCGTGCAGACGGTGACTGGAGCGCCTTAGTCCCCTCGGCCACCGCGGCCGGCCCTGTCTGAATCTGCTTACTGTATCCATGTCTTGGTCTTCCTCTGCAGTTTTTACCCCACACACTTCCCTCCAACGCTAAATTCACAATTCCTTGATGTTTAAGAATGTGCCCTACCAATCTATCCCTTCTTTTCGTCAAGGTATGCGAAAAATTCCTTTTCTCCCCAATTCTGTTCAGTACCTCCTCATTAGTTACGCGATCCACCCACCTAATCTTCAGCATTCTTCTGTAGCACCACATTTCAAAACCCTCAATCCTCTTCCTGTCCGCACTGTTTATCGTCCACGTTTCACTCCCATACAAGACAACACTCCACACAAATGCCTTCAGAAAAGACTTCCTTAGTTTTAAATCAATATTCGATGTTAAAAAATTTCTCTTTTTCAAGAACGCTTTTCTACCCATTGCCATTCTGCATTTTATATTCTCGGTACTTGGACCATCATTTGTTATTTTACTGCCCAAGTAACAAAACTCATCTACCTTCTTCATTGTTTCGTTACTTAATCTAATTCCTTCAGCATCACCTGATTTTCTTAGACTGCACTCCATTGCCCTAGTTTTCCTCTTGTTCATCATTATTGCATAATAAAAATAAATGTGTATTGTTTCCAATGGGACATTCGGTGCATATGGATGAAAACTATAACGATCTGGCCATTATCCTGAAAAAAAAAATCAAATATCAAGCCCTTCAATGGATGGTTCATGGGGACTTCAAAATACTTACGATGTCAGCAGGTGGGTATACTAAATACTCGTGCTTCTTATGCTTGTGGGACGGTAGAACCAGAGATCAAGATTGGACTAAAAGTGATTGGACACTCCGAGAAACTTTAAAACCTGGAGAGAAAAATATTATCAGTACTGCCGATATCACCTCTGTTTTAGTCGATGCCTTAGCATCGATTACTACGAACTGTGTCATCTCTGACAGGAAATGAACTATCCAGTCGCAAATTTGGAGCTATATGCCATAACCACGCAATTCGATTAAAAGCCGTTTGTGAGGTACGGTGTCAAAAGCCTTCTGGAAATCGAGAAATACGGAATCGATTTGCGAACTCTTGTCGATAGCACCCATCACTTTGTGTGAGTAAACAGCTTTCGTTGTGTACTTCTGTTCAAACGGAACTTACTTTAAAAAAACGCGCCTCGTAAGTGTGGCATTCAACTGACAAGGAAAGTACTTGGGCTCGAACAAACACATATACACCAAAATTGTATGAGAGATAATGTAAAGGTTCCTTATTGCACTAGTGATACTCCCGCATCTGCAAAACTCTGCAGTCGTCCGTTAGAGGCCTCTGAGTGTGCCATGCCGCATTGCACTTTGACCTGTCGGTTCGCCAGTAGGGACGGTGCAGTGTGCCTCCGAAGTTGCGTTTTGTAACGTTATTTGTGTGATGAAGCGTCAGATGGGGCGGCGATTGCTAATCAATCCTGCTAATATATTTCGATTAGTTGAGATGAAGTTACGAAGAACACCCTTCTTCGTGAAGATGGTATTAGTGTAGAAGATCAATCATTTGCATGCTTTCTCGTATCTGTTATGGTACAGAAATATGAGCATAAGTTAGATACTGTCGTTACAAACTCGTAATAATGATAATAGGGATGATAATGACGAACAACTCATTGCAAGCGGTAGTGCTACGGTAAGTGCGGGAAGAGGCGATGGAAGCAGTGGCAGTGAATACCAACAGTCTTCCGAGAAGAAGTTTAAAGTTGCAACTATCATCACGGCTTTTGATGACAATACGCCAGAGAACATGTACGATGATTATTACATAAGTTATAGTTAAGATATCTGCATTACGTATGGCGTCTACAATTACATCTACAGTGCTATCTAGAGCATGGTTGCAGAGCTTTGTAGAAAAACGACACCCACCAGCACATTGAGGTGTAGGTAGAGATCCTGTAACCAAACGTTCATACAGATATGTTTGTTCGAGCCCATGTACGTTCCTTGTGAGTAAAATGTCCTACGTAGAGACTGCGGGCGTAGTTTTCCCTCCAAGGTATCACCCTTACTTCTACTAATTTACTACAAGGTACAAAGTCCTGATGCTAAGTTTACTTTCTTCCCACTTGCAGTTCTCGCAGATAAAGGAGATAAAAAGTGGGTAATTGTGAGGTGTAGCGGTTCCACGCCAGAGGAAGCGAATGCATCGCCGCTGTTCCCCGCCTGGAGGAAACTTCGCCGATGCGTGACAGGAGATTCTGCGTCCACGCCGCGCCGCCAGAGATTCATACTCATCCGGCAGGCGAAGGGCATTATTGATTCGCTCCTGCCTCCCCACCGAGCTTTTCCCAGCGGATTCTATATAGCGATCCGAGTGTCCGCGGATGGAGGGGAACGAGAGGAGAAGTAAGAGGAGGACGAACAGGAGTTAGAGGAGGTGTGCGGAGAACGGCAGGAGTTGGAGCAGTCGCGCTAGCCGCAGGATGGACCGTGCGTTGCGGGTTGTCGCCACGCGGGGGTTTGGTAACTCGATATGAGGCCGCGCTTGGAAACGTCGCCGACGCACGGGAATTCCACGCGGGAAATGGAAGGAAGGGAGTTTAAGGTTCAGAGGTCCCGTCGCTACCGTGATCATTAGTGACGAAACATGCGTTCGGATAATTTTTTTTTTCAAGGTTGTTTTTGTTGTGGTCTTCAGTCCGGAAACTGGTTTGATGCA
This sequence comes from Locusta migratoria, assembly GCA_026315105.1. Lineage (NCBI taxonomy): Eukaryota > Metazoa > Arthropoda > Insecta > Orthoptera > Acrididae > Locusta > Locusta migratoria. The sequence continues at coordinate 4,333,457 of CM048754.1, read as the reverse complement.
GCTCTCCACAATACCCTATCCTAAGCAAGCTTCTTCAACTCCACATAAGAACGGCAACCTACATCTGTCTGAATCTGCACACTGTATCCATCTCTTGGTCTTCCTCTGCGGTTTTTACCCCACACACTTCCCTCCAACGCTAAATTCACAATTCCTTGATGTCTAAGAATGTGTCCTACCAGTAGATCCCTTTTTTTTAGTCAAGGTATGCCAAAAATTCCTTTTCTCCCCAATTCTGTTCCGTACCTCCTCATTAGTTACGCGATCCACCCACCTAATCTTCAGCATTCTTCTGTAGCACCACATTTCAAAAGCCTCTATCCTCTTCCTGTCCGCACTGTTTATCGTCCACGTTTCACTCCCATACAAGGCAACACTCCTCACAATGCCTTCAAACAGGACTTCCTTAGGCTTAAATCAATATTGGATGTTAACAAATTTCTCTTTTTCAAGAACGCTTTTCTACCCATTGCCATTCTGCATTTTATATCCTCTGTACTGCGACCATTATTTGTTATTTTACTGCCCAAGTAACAAAACTCATTTACCTCCTTTATTAAGTATTTTTGATATGTCGCGTTTTTCTGCTCTTAAATGTTGTAGAAAAGACATTTATATATATTTTTATATATACATCCATAAATATTTTTTTTTGGATACTGCTTAGGTCACGCTGTTTGTTGTAATTAATTTAATTAATTAATTACAACAAACAGCGTGACCTAAGCAGTATCCAAATAAAAATATGTATGAATGTGGCTTAAGAAAATGGGTAAAGCCCGAAACTAGTCAGTAGCTTTGGTGCAATAAATAAAAAAATGTCTTTTCTACAACCTCCTTTATTGTTTCGATGTGTAACCAAATGCCACTTTACGTCGAATTGTATGCTGCTGTTCACCATCTCTTCCGCCGCCGGCGTCACCTAGTCATGGTTTGTTTGTGAATTGGGCAAAGGTGATTGAAATTAAGCAATCAATTACTCAGTCGGAAATTAGCAGTTTCGGCCGACTTTTGCTGCGTTTGTTAACTTTGTCTAATATTTGGTGACAAGTAAAGATCTATGCCGGACGGGGACTCGAACCCGGACGTGCAGGTTTCCGCTAGCAGTCGCGTTAAACACTCGGCTACTCGAACGACCGGGTTTCGAACCCGGGTCTCCTGTTTTTCGGGTGGCCGAGAGGGTGTTAAGGCGGCCTCTGTCGAAAATCGGGAGACTCGTGTTCGATCCCCGGTCTGATTTTCATTTTGTCACCCAGTAGTACGCACCCGTTAGAAATGCAGCGATAGTCGGCAGAAATCGCAAATTGTGAGTCCGTGCAGGTGTGACAGTTCGGTGTGTGCCTGGGGTTTCGCGTAACGGACTGATGACCAGGAGGTCCCGGGTTCGAGTCCATGCCCGGCACAAATTTCCATGTGTCGATGTTGTACGATTACTACACCTAGAAGTAGCTGTGACTAAAAAACTCCAGTTAAAATACGTTTACAATCACATACCTTTTTCCTGACTGTTTTTCCAGAATTGATATTAAAATTCGGTACTTCAATCTGCGAGTTCTCGCATATGTTTTGGCGGTGCAGTAACTCGCCGATGCCGCTATTTCGCCTCTAATGAAAAAGTCCGTATTTGACACTGTATCAAAACAAAATGGCCGGCTTTAGTGGCCGAGCGGTCTGCAGCGCGCCAGTCACAGTCACGTTATGCACGGCCACTACGGTCGGGGGTTCGATCCCCCCTCGGGCATGGATATTTGTGCCGTCCCTAGTATTAGCTAGTTCATAAGTAGTTTGTAAGTTTAGGGACTGATGACCCCGTAGTCAAGTCCCATAAGCTGTACAAACATTTTTGAAAACAAAATGTTGAGAGCGTCACATTACACCATGCATGCAAATTTAATTTAGTAAAATAAAATGAACTCGTTTTCAGTCTACAAAATTGAGTTTCATTGGTACACAATAAATTTCTAGCCCCTAGGGCTCATCATCGGATGCCTATATGATTTTGTATAAATGTTTAAAAGCCTGTGACGGTTAAGATCAAAACATAGGTAGTAACAATATGAAAAATTATTTTAAACCGGTTCATATAATAAAAGAGAGATACCAGTTGACTTACTTATTAAAAATGGTAATAAGTAAGTCAATAGTTAAATCTCCTTTATTATATGAACCGGTTTTTTTTTAATTTTTCCAATTGACTTACTTGTCATGCATTGTGTGCAATAAAACACAATTTTGTGGCTGAAGGCGAGCTTATTATACTTTACTCAAGTACAACAGTCACGGAAGTACCACTGGCAATAATGGACAAAATTAAGGCAAATTTAATTACTTCGTAATTGTATTAAAACGCTTCAGGCTCATTGAGTTGTTGGAGGCTGTCTGCAGTACACTCTGAGATAGCAGAACTGTCTCGACGCGGTAACCGGCTGCGTACTTTTTCGGTCGCACACCACGCGGGCGTTGGTAGCCAAGGTATCTGCCCCCAGGCGCATACCTGTCCCCAGGTATTCCGCGACTCAAAAGCAGGCACGCAGCCTTTTGTTCTCCCCGTGCACCCGATCGCACTAATTTGCTACGCAACACTTTGTACCTGACGCGTACCTCAAATTACCCACATACCTCTGATCCTCCCTTGCCCGATACTTTGACGACAACAATTACATCACGGGAATGCTGAAGAAGATTTTGCTATTCTTGGCGTCTCAGGTAATGGTACAATTATAATTGTTCTAGTTGTCCAAAAATCGTTCAAATATTATTATCACGGGTTGACCAGTTACATTACGTAACGAAGAGAATCGACAAATTTATGCTGAATAATCCAAATAGTGTTGGAAAGAGTGAAAATTTCAGTGACTGCAGAGAAATCGTGAAGGAAGTGCCGCAGGGTTCGATTTTAGGACCACTTCTATTACTTCTACCAGATGCTCAAGAAGTCGGCATAAATCACGGAAGAATGTAGATAGAGAGGTAAAAATTGACACACATGCTTGGAATGACATGGTCTTTTATTAGAACAAAAACAAATAAATAAATAAAATAAAAAATAAAAAAAGTTCAAAAAATGTCCGACAGATGGCGATTCATCTGATCAGAAAATCAATAATTATCATAACTAATTAAGAAAAAGCAAAGATGATGTTCTTTACAGGAAATGCTCAATATGTTCACCATCATTCCTCAACAATAGCTGTAGTCGCGGAATAATGTTGTGAACAGCACTGTACAGCATGTACAAAACCGCCGAAGAAGGCGAAATTTGGAGAGCGAAAGGAAGGGCTGTGAGGGGAGATTGGAGGCCCCCCCCCCTAAAAAAATGGTATAAAGCGCCTACCCAGTAAGTAGGAGGTCCCGGGTTCGAATCCCGGCCACAGCACAAATTTTAATTATATGCCTCTTCTTATTTTTAATACCTTTGGTATAACGAGACAATACTGTCCCAAGGAAATGTATTAGAGTTCTAATTTTTGGATAAAAAATTTGACTAATTTCGTGATTTTCTTTACTGCTTGTGACGTCATTACGCCATTTTGCTCGGTGGCTTCCGACCTTGAAATCACCTTTGTAGAGCCCGGTGACCTGGGGCGCCCCAGACGTGAACAGGAGCATGGGCCTCTGCTTGAACAGGCAGTCCTGTGAAGTTGGCACCCCTTTTTTGGAAAATGTGATCAGAACTATGTTTGCGCTAATTGACAAATAATTATTTTGAAAAAACTAAAATTTGTGGTAATTTTTCGTATTTTTTTCGGCGAAATTTCGCAGAACTATTTAAATTTTGTACAGAGAACTGCAGAACTATTGCATATCTGCCTAGAACTCTGAACAAAATTTACATTTTTGAGAAAAGGGGTGCCAACTTCACAGTAGCGTGTAAATGGATTCCCCATTATTGCAATTATCTCATGAAGTATAATCTACACAGAAAAATGTCATTAGGATTTCCTGTAGAACTCTTTGAGAGATATTTATAACTGTGATCATAACTATGTTTGTAGCAATAGACAAATAATTATTTTGAAAAAAAAAAACTACAATTTGTGGTAATTTATCGTATTTTTTTCGGCGAAATTTTGCAGAACTATTTAAATTTTGTACAGAGAACTGCAGAACTATTGCATATCTATCTAGAACTATGAAAAAATGTAGATTTTTCAAAAAAAGGGGTGCCAACTTCACAGTAGCGTGTAAATGGAATCCCCATTATTGCAATTATCTCATGAAGTATAATCTGCACAGAAAAATGTCATTAGGATTTCCTGTAGAACTGTTTGAGAGCTATTTAGAGCTGTAAACAGAACTATGTTTACGCTTATAGGCAAAAAATTTTTTTGAAAAAACTAAAATTTGTGGTAATTTTTCGTATTTTTTTCGGCGACATTTTGCAGAACTATTTAAATTTTGTATAGAGAACTCCAGAACTATTGCATATCTATCTAGAACTCCGAAAAAAATGTACATTTTTGAGAAAAGGGGTGCGTGTAAATGGATTCCCCATTATTGCAATTATCTCATGAAGTATAATCTGCACAGAAAAATGTCATTAGGATTTCCTGTAGAACTCTGTGAGAGCTATTTAGAACTGTTCAAAAATGTTCAAATGTTTGTAATTCTATCGGACCAAACTGCGTGGTCATCAGTCCGTAGCTTACAAAGTACTTAAACCTAGGTAAACTAACATAAGGACAACACACACACCCCCATGCCCCAGGGAGGACTCGAACCTCCACGGCGAGCAACCGCGCGCTCCACAGCGTGACGCTTTAGACCGCTCGGCTACTCCGCCGCTGCATTTAGAACTGTGATCAGAACTATGTTTGTACTGATAGGCAAATAATTATTTTGAAAAAACTAAAATTACTGGTAATTTTTCGTAATTTTTTGTCGGCGAAATTTTGCAGAACTAATTAAATTTTGTACAGAGAACTCCAGAACTATTGCATATCTATCTAGAACTGTGAAAAAAAGTTTACATTTTCCAGAAAAAGGGGGTGCCAACTTGAGAGTGGAACAGACTGGCGCCCAGCCCGCATTGCACGGCATCTGCTGCTGCGGCGCTGCCCGGCGCCCGGCCACGTGTCGTGTTTTGCGACGTGACGACCGCGCCGTCCCTTTTGTCTCCTCTCCCTCCCGCCCTCCCTGTCCCTCCCTCCCTCCCTCCTCGCCCTCCGGTCCCCGGCGGCGCCATATATCTCCCGCTAGTCGGGCCCGGTTGACGGCGCTTCTTCCGCGACGGTGGCGGTGCCAAGCGGCGGCGGCGCGCATAAATCCACGGCTCGACGCCGACGCAGACGTCGACGGCGCCGCAGCGCGGCAGTAGCTGCTAGCTGCTGGATCCTAGCTCCGAGCTGGGGGCTGGCATACCGCGAGTAAACAGCCCACACGCAGGGAGGTTACTCTGATGTAGGCCCTAGCCAGAGACCAACAGCTACACCTCACCACACAGTTTCATAAGTCTCCTGTTTTCTCAGGAAATATCCAAGCAAAAACAGAAATCCTGTATATACCACATTCCTAGTGGGAAATCTATATCTATATATAAAAGGCTTGTGGGTGTACGTGCTGACAGACTTTTCTCCATAACCTCATACTGCCACCCACTCGTGGTTGTGGTGGTAGATAGCCCTTGGTCTAATGATGTTAGTAAGGGAGTTTGGTCGCGGTGCGTGGCAGTGGGTGAGTGTGACGAGCAAAAATTCGCAAAATATGCAGTAAATACTCTTAGGAAAAGCTATATACTCTGTGACTTACGAACTTTACGGTACGAGTCAAAATCTGTTTATTCTTTCAATCGTCAGACAATGCGGTCCTTTCAGACTTTAATAACGACGAGGAGTATCAAATACGCAATTTTTTTAAATAAATCACATGTTTCCGTCAATCACACATTACCGACTATGAACAGAGACACAAAACAATGATAAAAATCCAGATAGAGTCAAAGATAACAATACTCTTGGAACATTGATCACTGTCGTGGAAGCGTGGTGGAAACACAGACATACATTAATGATATAGCCGCGACACTCTCTGCTGTGAAAGGTGTTATCGTTTGACAGCTGGGTCAAGAAAAGTATGCGACGTAGTCCTACTCATATCCCGGCGGTCTCCTGTCATAATGTTGGCAACAGATGTTGAATAACGATAATCATGTAACATCGTCATAAGCCAATCACGTGACACACAAATATTTTGGCGTGAAATCAAGCATACAGCAGGGACAGCAGTATTTATCTACACTCTATGTGGTTCGGTCATCTTTGCAACGATTTTATATCGTGTTATTGATGTTGCCAACATAAAGAACACGAGGCCGCCAGGATAGAAAGTAAAATTTTACCGAATCAGATACATCCGTTGTTGTCACATCTCATTATGACCAGCACTTTCACGCGAAACTCTTTTCTATATAATCTCATGATTCACACAGTCTTACAATTCATTCCAAATTCCTATTCAAGAAGATATTTGTGAAAACTGTTACAAATCAATATTCGCAGTTATCCAATATCGTTTTCAGAAATGTAATTTGCCAGTCGCTTTCGGCGCTGCTGTTGCAATGTGTAACTTTATGAACACAACCTAACATTGAATTTACATTGTTCCGAAGCACGGACTTAAATTAATTTCACTCTTAGTATGAAAAACTTTATGACCATTCATCGTTTTCGACAATGACTTCTACTTAACTTTGACATCTTGGCTAGGAGAACTGAGTTTATTGACAGAGCGATCCAACAAGGATTCTTTTTTTGCTGACCTAGGTCCGGAACCCAAAGAACTATGATATACACAGGACCTTCATTAACAAGCGTTGCGAAGCACGGGCATATAAGCTAGTAGCTGATATTATGGAAGCAACAGGCAAGATGAGACCAACTATTTCTTCAGGTACGTTGAGCGAGTTGTCACAAAAATACACTGTTTGGAGTTACTGACATCGGTAATTTGTTTTTTTTTATTATTTTAGCTAATATAAACTCATTATTCAAGTTAAAGAATTTTGTTTATAAAGCGTTCAAAATGTAGCGAGGACTTCTTAGGCAATCGGTCAAAGGCATTATTGTGTGTGTTACTTTTGTAGTTGTTTTTGTTGCTAGGAGTCGGTAATAAGTGGTTCTTGTTTTTTTTTTTTTTTCCTTTTGTTTACGAACTACGGAATCTGAATACCGTTTGGGGATCGCTTCGAGCTGAGGCGTAGTGCCCGAGTGCATTAAGGCATTATACTCCGATGCGCTAGACCGTTCCCTGTTGGTGGTTAGAATCCTCTCCCGGGCGCGGATGTTTGTGCTGTCTTTACTGTAAGTTAGTTCATAAGTAGTTTGTAGGTTTAGGGACTGTTGACCCTGCAGTTAAGTCCCTTAACCTTGACAAACATTTTTTGATCGTTACATTTTGTTTCTTCAACGTCAGAGAAATGACTTCGAGCATAAATATTTACGGCAGAGAAGATACGAGGCGTGTCCAGAAAGTAAGTTCCGTTTGGTTATATAAAACGAACGGGTACAGATACAGAAAAAATATTGATTGTACAAAAATCTACAACTGTTGAACTACTTTTCTACATAGCTTCCGCAATTTTGTAGGCAATTGCCGTAGCATGGCACAAGGTTTTGTGTGCCTTTTTCATAGAATGTTGCCGCCTGTGTATTCAACCATCTGGTAACATGTTCTTTCAGCTCGTCATCATCGTTGAAGTGTTGTCCACCAAGGACAGATTTTAGGTGTAAGAAGAGCATTACTGTCAAAAGATTTTTTTTTCACGATAATCCCTGACCTCACTCACCGAATGTGACCAAACAATTTTTACGGAAATTTCAATGGAACCTGTTTGATCATCCTCCATACAGCTCGGACCTCTCTCCTAGCGACTTTCATCTCTTCTTACACCTAAAATCTGACCTTGCTGGTCAACACTTCAACGATGATAAAGAGCTGTTACCACATGGTCGAATACACAGGCGGCAACCTTCTGTGAAGGATGCATGCAAAAACTTGTGGCACGCTATGACAAGTGCCTACAAAATTTCGGCAGTTATGTGGAAAAGTAGTTTAAGAGTTGTAGAATTTTGCGGAATAAAAATTTCTTCTGTATCTGTGCACAATTTCATTTTATTACCAAACGGAACTTACTTTCTGGACGCGCCTCGTATTTTGCATATTCAAATGTTTACTCTGGCATTCAAAAATGTTCGGATGTTAAGTTTGTGGCAGGCCGCGGTGGCCGAGGAGACTGAGGCGCTTCAGTCACGGTCTGCACGGCCACTACGGTCGGGGGTTTGAATCCCCCCTCGGACATGGATATTTGTGCTGTCCTTAGTTGTAGCTAATTCTTAAGTAGTTTGTAAGTTTAGGGACTGATGACCCCGTAGTTAAGTCCCATAAGCTTAACAAACATTTGAACATTTTGTTAAGTTTGTGGGACTTAACTGCGGGGTCATCAGTCCCTCAACTTACAAACTACTTATGAACTAACTTATACTGAAGACAACACAAAGATCCACGCCCGAGGGAGGATTCGAACCTCCGACGGGGAACGACCTCGCACATCGAAGCATAGCGCCTCAATGCGCTCGGCCGCTACGCCGCGGCATTGGCATTCGTTCAGAGATAATAGGTTCTGCCTGACAAATTTTACAGTCCATGATTCATGATTCTACTTCTGACTCAAAAAACCCTAATGTAAACACTTGAGCGTTCAATAATTTACTGCCGCGGTGGAGTAGCCGAGCGGTCTAAAGCGTCTCGCTGCGGAGCGCGCGGTTGCTCGCCGTGGAGGTTCGAGTCCTCCCTGGGGCATGGGTGTGTGTGTTGTCCTTAGGTTAGTTTATCTTAGTTTAAGTAGTTTGTAAGCTACGGACTGACGACCATGCAGTTTGGTCCGATAGATTTACAAACATTTGAACATTTAAGTGAATAATTTACTAGACATTTAAGGGTGGGAGGCCGGTTTCACTTGGTCCACGAAAGGGTTAAGGTATCCGATGCGGGATTCATGCGTTCGGCAGACTTTAAGCGATAGTGTGGGGACCATCACAAGTAATAGACCTTTTTTCCACGTAGAGGACTGTTATATCCGTCCGTTCACCTCCAGACGGAGTCGGACGTTCCGTCTGTTGGCAACGGCTTCGTTACGCAGACTGCGACGCACGAAATTATCGCAACCCCGGCGTCTCCCCGGAGTCACGGCTGCTGCAAGGAGACGCCTGCTTCCCCAGGGGGGCCAACGAGACGAAGAAAAATCTGACGCCCTCCGCCTGCCGCCTCCAGACACCTTTAATTACACGCTTCCGTGATTTTCCCCACTCGCGCCAGATGAAAAACTAGCGAAGAAAAGCGCGCGACCGGGCTCAACTTTTAACACGGGGGAGGGGGGGGGGTTGTCCTCCGCAGAAGAGAGGTCGCACCCAGCAGGAAGCGGAAGGATAAAAAGGGGGGAGGGGGGGGAAGAGTAAAACAAGTGAACGACGCCGGAAAAAGACGGATGACGTCACGGGCCGGCGGGCAGCGCGGGGATTTCCCCCCAGAAGGAATCTGGCGAAGGGAAAAGTTGCGCAGGGGGTGGTCTCCCCTCCCCCCCAACCCCCAGACACTTTCCCCAGCGCTTGTTTCATCCATTAGCGGCCTCTTAATGGAGGGACGCCTGGCACCGTTGTCTCCGAGCCCTCGCTAGACTACGCCGAGGTAGCTCCGAGGTAGCCCCGAGAGTGCATCGGGAGAGCGACGGCAAATAAGACAACAAAGTTTCTGCCTCATTTTCCCCTATATACACGTATCAACGTCCCCTTGACTATCTCAGTAGCACCCCAGCACTGAACGTATCCCAGGCGCAGGTGATATAAAATAATAAATGAACGTCCAGAGCCATATTTTATGTCGGTATATATACAGGATGAGGCAGCTAAGTCGTAACACCCCTTGTGTTGCCCCGACCGTAACAGATACACACCGAGAGAGATGGCACAGTGGTAAGACACTAGGCAGGCATTCGGGAGGATGGTGGTTCAAATCCAGCTCCGGCCATCCAGATTTGGGTTTTACGTTATTTCCCTGAATCACTCTAGGCAAATGGCGGGATGGTTTCTTTCAAACGGCACGGCCGAATTTCCTCCCCTAATGCTTCCCCAACAGTGCGACGGCAAATAAAGACAACCAAGTTTCTGCCTCATTTTCCCCTATATATATATATATATATATATATATACGTAACAACGTTCCATAGACTGTCCCAGTAGCACCCCAGTAGCAACGCAGCAATAAAGGTTGATGGGAACGATTCAGTCTTGTACCTCACGTGCACGTGATATAAATACAAAATAACTAGCTTACACCTACGGCTCCGCTCGCATGTTAGTAGATCAAATCACACGTAAAAATGCACTCGTTTCCAAGAATCCAATCTCGAAATTCAACAATAATGATTGTAATAATAACACAGATCGATCACTTGATGTAGTGCGCGAAACTTTAAATCGATTTTTTAAGAGATGTATTAAAGAAATTTCTCTTTTGTCTCTTTATTTATTTGTTCTTTAATTTCCGGATTCGTATGCTTTTAAAGACGTACAGCAGTTCTACAAATCTATATATACTTGAAAAATTGTGCAATTGTACATCACATAATCCAATAAATATCAGATTGACTACTATCATTCTTTATTTGCATACTGCACTTATAACTTCGTACATTATGCAAGACATGTTTATTTCTTATATATTCTGCTATAAATATAACATCGTTATTCAACAGAAAGAAAAAGAAAAAAAAGAGAGTTAGATAGAGGGAGAAAGGATTGGAGAAGTAGTAACTCAAGGGAGGAATAAATAAATACCCGGGCAACGCCGGGTTTTCAGATAGTATAGAAATAAAGAAAAGGCAATGAATTGAAATTTGTGCCGCCGCCGGGATTCGAAACCGGGACCTCCTGCTTACTAGTCAAGAAGGAGATGTGTTTTGAGACAATCCGAGTAAGACGACGAAAGCAGTGTAGTGGAGTGGCCGAGCGCTCCAAGGCGCATTGCTGCGGAGTGCGCGGATGCTCACCGTCGGACGTTCTACTCCTCCCGAAGGCGCGGGTGGGTTTGTGTTTGTCTTTAAGTTAGTTTAAGTACTTTTTATGCGTAGTAACTGATAACCAGACTAGTTAAGTCCCACAGATTTACAAACAAATCAAAAAATCAAATGTTTGTATAGCTGATGGGACTTAACTACGGGGTCATCAGCCCCTAAACTTACAAACTACTTATGAACTACTTACGAACTAGGACGGCACAAATATCCATGCCCCAGGGGGATGCGAACCCCCGACCGTAGTGGCCGTGCAGACCGTGACTGGAGCGCCTTATTCTCCTCGGCCACCGCGGCCGGCGATTTACAAACATTTGAACAGACCACGAAAAGGCTGTATAGAGACTGTGAGATCAGATATGCAGGAGAGAGAGAGAGAGAGGACTCAAATGGGAAGACATCCCGGAACAGAAGCTGTGTGGAGTTGGCAAGCGCTTGTACAACACACCCGGAAGACTAGAGCTGGATGAGGATGATGATCAGCTTCGCTAAAGTCCTATTTCTAGCTTTTCCGACTAAATGAGAACTTGAAACGTCTCCGGAGTGTTGCGTCGGTGATGTTGTATAAACTGGGCGGTATTTTTCGTCGCCGAGAGGCACTGGCGGAAAGTCTGGTGGCAGAGGCGACGAAAGCTCACCCCAGCGACAAAGAAAGCAGCCGGGGGTGGCTGTGCGCTATTATTGGAGGCGGCTGGCGGGGGCGGAACGGGGGTGTTGCTGTCTGGACGAGGCCGGAACTGCGTAAGAACGACGCGGCAGTAGACGTCAGGGGCTGATGCATTCCTCTCAGAAGGAGTAGTATGTTTCCGCTGTTGGCCTTTGCTCTTCGATAACTTACGTGGTGAAGTGCAAACAATGAGAATATACTAGTGTTAAGGGAAATGGTACAGATTTGCCACAATCGCTTCGCTTTGGTACATTACATGTCAATAACAGCCACCGACTCGACGATTCCTGTGAAACTAGACGCACTAGCCATTTTGGAAAGTCAATAACAAAATAAAAAATAAATAAAGACAAAATATACACAATCAACCAAGGCAAAAACGCTATGCAGAGACATTACACTGGTGTTTCTCAGAGATTAATCCTGGGACCCTTACGTTAACACGGAAAACATGATCCTCCACTCAAATTACGAACAGAGGCCGTAATGAGTGACATAGAAGTAGATATCATCGGAGTAGTGCAGCAACTAAAATTACTTAACAAGAACAAGTCTTCTGATCCGGTCTGTATACCCATTACATTTCTATCTGGTTATGCTGAAGCGATAGCTCCTTACTTAACTGCCATATACAAACGCTCTCTCAAAGAAGAATCTGCACCAAAAGATTGGAAAGTTGCACAGGTCACACCTATATTCAAGATAGGCAGTAGGAGTAACCCACTAAACTACAGGCCTATTTCATTGACTTCAATTTACAGCAGGGTTTTGGAACATATCCTGTATTCAAATATTATGAATTATCTCGAACAGAACGAGCTATTGACCCAAGATCAACACGGATTTAGAAAATATCGTTCATGCGAAACACAACTAGCTCTTTACTCACACGAAGTGATGGGTGCTATCGACAAGGGTTCGAAAATCGATTCCGTATTTCTGGATTTCCAGAAGGTTTTTCTACCGTAGCTCACAAACGGCTTTTAATCAAATTGCGATTGGATAGTGGATTTCCTGTCAGAGGTGACACAGTTCGTAGTAATCGATGGTAAGGCATCGACTAAAAACAGAGGTGATAGCGGGCGTTCCACAGGGTAGTGTTATTGGTCTTCTGCTGTTCCTTATTTACATAAACGATTTAGGGGAAAATCTAAGTAACTCTCTTAGGTTGTTTGCAGATGACGCCGTCATTTACCGTCTAGTAAAATCATCTGAAGATCAAAACCAACTGCAGAACGATCTTCATAAGATATCAGTATAGTGTAAAAATTGGCAATTGACTCTAAATAATGAGAAGTGTGAAATCGTCCACGTGAGTACGAAAAGAAATCCATTAAACTTCGTTTACAAGATAAGTCAATCAAAACTGAAGGCCGTAAACTCCACAAAATACCTACGAATTACTATTACTTCAGACTAAAATTGGAAGGAACAAGTAGATAATGTCGTGGGAAAGCCGAACCAGAGACTGCGTTTTATTGGCAGAACTCTTAAAAGATGCAACAGAACTACTAAATAGACTGCATATACTACGCTTGTCCGTCCATTTTTGGAGTATTGCAGCCCAGTGTGGGGTCCTTATCAGGTGGGTTTGACGGAGGACATCGAAAGAGTCCAAAGAAGGGCAGCTCGTTTCGTATTGTCACGATACAGGGGAGACAGAGTTACGGAAATGATACAGGATCTGGGATGGGAATCATTACAACAACGGCGGTTATCGCTGCGGCGTGGGCTACTTACGAAACTCCAATCGCCAACATACTCATCCGAACGCGAAAAGATATAGTTGACTTCCATTTACATAGGTAGAAATGATCGCTAGAATAAAACACGAGAAATCAGAGCTCGAGCGGACAGATTCAAGCGTTCTTTCTTCCCGCGCGCTATTCGAGAATGGAATGGGAGATACAAATAGTATAATGACGGTTCGATGAACCCTTTTGCCACGCACTTAAATCTGATTTGCAGAGTATCCCATGTAGATGTAGATGTAGATGCAGAAGTCCGTAGAAGATGACACAACAGGCGTACACATTTATTGCCCTAAACTATCCATGCGCGGTTGTGAATATTAAGCAAACCTCTCCTTATGTTTACTCAACATTTGAACTATTTTGTTATTATTATTATTATTATTATTATTATTAACAAGAGCAAAACTAAGGTAATGGAGTGCAGTGTAAGAAAATCAGGTGATGCTGAAGGAATTAGATTAGGTAACGAAGCAATAAAGCAGGTAGATGAGTTTTGCAGATGCGGGAGTGTCACTACTGCAATCGTTACATTATCTCTCATACGATTTTGGTGTATATGTATTTGTTCGAGCCCAAGAACTTTCCTTGTCAGTTGAATGCCACACTTACGAGGCAAGTTTTTTAAAATTTGCTTATGGATAGGGGATTTCCTGTCAGAGACGACACAGTTCGTAGTAATCGATGCTAAGGCATCGACTAAAACAGAGGTGATATCGGCAGTACTGATAATATTTTTCTCTCCAGGTTTTAAAGTTTCTCGGAGTGTCCAATCACTTTTAGTCCAATCCTGTTCTCTGGTCCCACAAGCATAAGAAGCACGGGTATTTAGTATACCCACCTGCTGACATAGCAACTATTTTGAAGTCCCCACGAATCATCCATTGATGGGCTTATTATTTGATTTTTTTTTCAGGATAATATATAATCGTTGTAGTTTTCATCCATATGCACCGAATGTCCCATTGGAAATAATACACATTTATTTTTATTATGCAATAATGATGAACAAGAGCAGAGTTCAGTCTAAGAAAATCAGGTGATGCTGAAGGAATTAGATTAAGTAACGAAACAATAAATGAGGTAGATTAGTTTTGTTACTTGGGCAGTAAAATAACAAATGATGGTCGCAGTACAGAGGATATAAAATGCAGTATGGCAATGGGTAGAAAAGCGTTCTTGAAAAAGAGAAATTTGTTAACATTGAATATTGATTTAAGCCTAAGGAAGTCCTTTCTGAAGGCATTTGTATGGAGTGTCGCCTTGTATGGGAGTGAAACATGGACGATAAACAGTGCGGACAGGAAGAGGGTAGAGGCTTTTGAAATGTGGTGCTACAGAAGAATGTTGAAGATTAGGTGGGTGGATAGCGTAACTAATGAGGAGGTACTGAACAGAATTGGGGAGAAAAGAAATTTCTGGCATACCCTGACTAAAAGAAGGGATAGAGAGTGGTAGGACACATTCTTAGACATCAAGGAATTGTGAATTTAGCGTTGGAGGGAAGTGTGTGGGGTAAAAACCTCAGAGGAAGACCAAGAGATGGATACAGTAAGCAGATTCAGACAGATGTAGGTTGCCGTTCTGATGTGGAGATGAAGAGGCCTGCTCAGGATAGGATACTGTGGAGAGCTGCATCAAACCAGTCTCCGGACTGAAGACCACAACAACAACATTATTAAGAATCCTGTACCGCCTAACTTTTTCCTTCAGTTTTTGGGGGGCAAACGCTGTATATCTACCGTCGAATTAGAGGCACCAGCGATTGTCAGGGGGATCACTGCCAACCTTTACCAAGGAAACCGGCTCGACATCTATCACGGCTCCCCACCAAAAGCGCCATTCTGCCACGGCGAGGTGGAAACAACCACACTTGCTCCCTCCCGCGGTGATAATAATTTCCCGACGGATCCGTCTCCCACCGCGAAAAACCATTTGTCGGCGATTGGCCTGAAAAATTCAGCGGCTAAATACCACGGCAGCAGCGTCCTCTGCGCCACCAATCTCCGATGGCGCGTCCCTCCCTCGTGCGCGCCGGGCCTGACCTGACTCACGTGTCCACTAAATCACACGCCAGCACCTTCATCTGTCGGACACTCCCCTCCAAAAACCCCTGACGTCATCCAGTCATACACACACCGATAAATAATAGAAAACTCACACAGGCCGTAAATACGAATTTCGCGCCTCGTTTGTGGGGAAAAGCGATATTGTATTTGGGAGGGCGGAGAAGTTGAGAGAGAAGAAGTGTCAGAAATCGTGGGGAGATAACGGAGCACAGTAAGACTAGGATGGGTGGGGACGGGGTAGTTGGCGAGATGGACCACGTGGGGGAGAGGCTACGCTGATGAAGAATCCTCGAAACAATAAAGAGTCCGGTCAGCGTTGTCTCGAAACACGTGTGGCAAACTGCCGCGAAGACGGCCGAATGGCTGATGATTCGGTGCACACCGATCGATAGCTTCGGAATAGACACTCGCTGGCGAGAAACAGCAAAGTACACGCAATGGGAGTGGAGAAATGAAAGCAACCTATGTCATTTTACTGGTTACAATAAGTCGAGTCAAATTTACGAAAAAGTCGGCAGTATCACCTCACTCGTCGGTATGACTCTACAGCCCTTCTGGTCTGCATAATGATGATGATGATGATCGTATGGCATTTATGACTGTTAGACCCCACCTGAGGTCGTTTTCAGCCTGCCTGGTGCGAGACTTTGACGACTTGAATGTCAATGACGATGAAATGTACATCTACATGCGATACTCTCCATATCACGTTTAAGTGCCTGGCAGAGGGTTCATCGAATGTCCTTCATACTACTCATCTACCATTCCATTCTCGAATAGCGCGCGGGAAGAAAGAACACCTGAATCCCCCTTTCGGGCTCTGATTTCTCGTATTTTATTCTGATGATCATTTCTACCTATGTACGTGGGAGTCAACAATATATTTTCGCATTCGGAGGAGAATGTTGGCGATTGGAGTAGATTAAGCCACAGCGATAAACGTTGTTGTGATGCGGTCTCCCCTGTATCGTGACAATATAAAACGAGCTGCCCTTCTTTGCACTCTTTCGATGTCTTCCGTCAAACGCACCTTATAAGGCATAAGGATCCCACACTGGGCTGCAATACTCCAAATGAGGACGGACAAGTGTGGTGTATGCAGTCTCTTTAGTAGTTCTGTTGCATCTTTTAACGGATCTGCCAATAAAACGCAGTCTTTCGTTCGCCTTTCCCACGAAATTATCTACGTGTTATTTCCAATTTAAGTCTGAAGCAATAGCAATTCCTAGGTATTTTGTGGAGTTTACGGCCTTCACTTTTGATTGATTTATCTTGTAAACAAAGTTCAACGGATTTCTTTTCGTTCTCATGTGGACGACTTCACACTTCTCATTATTTAAGTTCAATTGCCAATTTTTACACCATAGTGATATCTTATTAAGACAGTTCTGCTGTTGGTTTTGATCTTCAGATGATTTTACTAGACGATAAATGACGGCGTCATCTGCAAATAACCTAAGAGAGCTACTTAGATTTTCCCCTAAATCGTTTATGTAGTAAGAAACAGCAAAGGACCAATAACCCTACCCTGTGGAACGCCGGATATCACCTCTGATTTGGTCGATGCCTTACCATCGATTACTACGAACTGTGTCCTCTCTGACAGGAAATCACCTATCCAGTCACAAATCTGGGACGACATTGCATAACCACACAATTTGATTAAGAGCCGTTTGTGAGGTACGGTGTCAAAAGCCTTCTGGAAATCTAGAAATACGGAATCTATTTGACATCTTTTGTCGATAGCACTCATTACTTCGTTTGAGTACACAGCTAGTTGCGATTCACATGAACGATACTTTCTAAAACCGTGTTGGCCTTGGGTCAATAGATCATTCTGTTCGAGATAATTCATAATATCTGAATAAAGGATATGTTCCAAAACCCTGCTGCAAATTGACTTCAATGAAATAGGCCTGTAGTTTAGTGAGTTACTCCTATTGCCTTTCTTGAATATAGGTGTGAACTGTGCAACTTTCCAGTCTTTTGGAACAGGTCCTTTTAGCGATCGGTTGTATGTGGCTGTTAAGTACGGAGCTATCGTTTCAGCATAATCAGACAGAAATCTAATGGGTATACAGTCCGGATCAGAAAACTTGTTCTTGTTAAGTGATGTAAATTGCTTCACTACTCTGATGATATCTACTTCGGCGTTACGTATTCTGGCCTCTGTTTGTAATTCTAAATCTGGAATATTGGTTTCGTCTTCTTTGGTGAATGAGATTTAAAAGCTGTGTTTGATAACTCTGTTTTAGTAGCGTTGTCTTCTGCAGGATCGCCATTACTATCACGTGGTGAGGATATTGTTTGAGTTTTGCCCCTAGAATATTTAACATATAACCGAAATCTCATTGGATTTTCTGTCAAATTTCGAGAAAGAGTTTCGTTGTGAAAAGTTTTGTATGCATCTCGTATTGATGTCCTCGCTAAATTTCGAGCTTATGTATATGATCGACAATCCTGGGGATTTTGTGTTCGTTTTAATTTAGCATGCCTTTTCCGTTGTTCTTGCATCAGTATCCTGAGTGTTTTGTGTTGTTACACATTTGGTATTCAAAATATCTACTGCCGGAATTAACATGCTTAATTTTAATTTCTATTCAGTTTGTCAAAGTACGTAAGGTCACAATTAAAACGCGATATTCACTGATCCGTTGTTTCTGCAGAATGTTTGTTAAAGAGCTGGGGCAAAGTAGTAAACCTATATTGTTGTTATGGTTTTCAGTCCGGAGACTGGTTTGATGCAGCTCTCCACCCTACTCTATCCTGAGCAAGCCTCTTCAACTCCGCATAAGAACGGCAACCCACATCCACTTGAATCTGCTTACTATACGCGTCTCTTGGTCTCCCTCTGCGATTTTTAGCCCACACACAATGCTAAATTTACGATTCCCCGATGTCTAAGAATGTGTCCTACCAAGCGATCCCTTCTTTTAGTCAGGGTATGCCAGAAATTTCTATTTCTCCCAAATTCTGTTCAGTACCTCTTCATTAGTTATGCGATCTACCCACCTAATCTTCAGCATTCTTCTGTAGCACCACATTTCAAAAGCCTCTATTCTCTTCGTGTCCGGACTGCTTATCGTCCATCTTTCACTCCCGTACAAGGCAACACTCCACGCAATTGCCTTCAGAAAAGACTTCCTTACCCTTAAATTAATATTCGATGTTAGCAAATTTCTCTTTTTCAAAAATGCTTTTTTTCCCCGTTGCCATTCTGCATTTTATATCCTCTGTACTGCGACCATCGCATGTTATTTTACTACCCAAGTAACAAAACTCATCTACCACCTTCATTGTTTCGTTACCTAATCTAATTCCTTCAACATCGCCTGATTTTCTAAGACCGCATTCCATTATTTTTGTTTTGCTCTTGTTAATGTTCATTTTATACGCTCTCTTCAACACACTGTCCATTCCATTCAACTGCTCTTCCAAAACCTATATTGTTTTAGTAGTTATTTGCGTGTTGACGCGACTGCACCAAGGTTCATCGAACACCTCGCCAGTCCTTACACAATCGGTGGAAAGCAGCGCGGCAATTAAACTGAGAGCTAGCTGGCTGGCTGGCTGGCGTCTTTGTTTTGTCGCCAGCGGCGATTACTGGCGCCAGTCCCGCCAGAGGGAGCAACTTCTCCACTGGCGACAGAAGAGGTGCGGCGTCAGCCGCGAGGGAAGAAGAAGAAATCCCGCTACCAGCGGACGAGCGACCGAGCCAGGGGGGGAAAAAGGAGGGCGAGAAAGGCCTGCGGGGGTGGAGGGTAGGGGAGGGGGCGCTGAAAGGGGCGCAATCTGATTAGTTCCGCCGGCGGCCGCGGCGCCCGGTGGCGCTGCCGGCGCCCGCGCTGCCCTCTTGGACGGCGACGGCGCTGCACTCTGGTGGCGCCGGCGTTTATCACTCGCGCGAGGGCCGGTCATTCATTCAAATACTTTGTTGTATTCATGAGCCACAGTCGTGTAATATCTGTTAAATGATTTAACCGCCATTTGACTATTATTTTATTATGTTTCGTTACAATCCGGATTTCGTCTGTGTAACCCCTTATCAAGTGTACAATTACGTCATTTGATTTGTACACGTAGAAAAGCAAATCGGCCGGCCCCGGTGGCCGAGAAGACTGAGGCGCTCCAGTCACGGTCTCCACGGCCACTAAGGTCGGGGGTTCGAATCCCCCCTCGGGCATGGATATTTGTGCCGTCCTAGTTCGTAAGTAGTTCATAAGTAGTTTGTAAGTTTAGGGACTGATGACCCCGTAGTTGAGTCCCATAGACTATACAAACATAACATAAAGCAAATCGTCATTCTTTTAGAGTGAAGTCGGATCCACACGCCACGACCTCCTTGCCAAATGTCTGCGCACATCTCGTAAATTGTTGCATGCGGACAGCACATTTGCGCAGCTATGAAATGTGTGCAAACCTGGAAGTTGGAGTTTTGAGCAAAATTGCTCAAATCTGTGGGTGCGAATCACACCTGCGCAGACAAGTTGGAACGTGTGGACAGGAGATCGCTGCAAATCTGTGTCAGGGTATACTGTTTTCGTTTGTTTACTATAAAAGAGAGCATGAAGATGGCTAATAACTGAAAATCCCGACTGGGAAACAAAGTTAGCCACAGCTTATTGGCCACATATATAATGTAAAGTGAATTAGGTGTGCAGTGTTTTAAAATGTCTAAAACTCTGATAATTTTATTCGCCGTGGCCGAGGGGACTGAGGCGCTCCAGTCACGGTCTGCACGGCCACTACGGTCGGGGGTTCGAATCCCCCCTCGGGCATGGATATTTGTGCCGTCCTTAGTCTTAGTTAGTTCATAAATAGTTTGTAAGTTTAGGGACTGATGACCCAGTAGTTAAGTCCCATAAGCTATACAAACATTTGAACATTTCATTTGAACTTTTGATAATTTTATTTGTATCTTGTTAGAAGGTAAGCCTACTTTATGTACTTGCATTCATGAAGTCATTCTTCGAGGCAGCGTAAATAGCTTCACAGGTGTTGGGGATGACTTCACTCAGTGCTTGTTTAGAAATATCTGTTGAAAATTCGAGTTATTTGTAGATCCTTCCTGTGGCCAGGAGTAACTGTCTGCCGCTCATGTGGAGAAATTCATCTCCCGATACAAGTGTCTTTACGTTTTGTGCGAAGAGTTACCAGTGTCACACAAATTAATTAAGTTTCCAGGTCCGTTTGCAAATAATTACGCCAGTCATCGGCTTCGCACTCGAACTCACGAAGTAAAATCACCATGTGACAACTGCCTCCGTGTAAGCAGCCATTGCCTAGACTATTTAGTTCGTCTTTTCTGTTTATTGCGGTTTGTTTGCAATTTTTTTTTGCAAGACATCTTGCAAACAACATGACTCCATCACTGGCAAAAATTAACTTCGGAATATATATATATATGAGATACTAGGTTCCTCATCCGATGCTGACAGAGCTCAACGGTTAAGGAGGACTGCGATAGAGTGTCCAAGGGCTTTTATATATAAAGGTAAAGCAGTCAACAATCCGAAGATTGGTTTGAACAGCACAGTGCTTTACTAGGCATGGTCCTGCTTGGAGGTGGTATGCCGTTGCCTTCCTCCGACCTTCGAACTGACTTACCCAGCCAGTTATAGGGGGACCTACAGTTTAACGTGGGTTCCGAACCACGCTGCTATTCGGTATTTTTCACATGAGCAATACTGCCAGAGTTGAAAGAATTGGAAAGTGACAGATAAAAATCCCAGGACCTGGCGGGGATCGAACCCACGACCTCTGGATTTGTAGTCTGGCAGTCACCACTGTGCTACAGAGCCGCCGCACTATATATATATATGGTCCTAGGATTTTTATCTGTCACTTTCCAATTCTTTCACCTCTGGCAGTATTGCTCATGTGAAAAATACCGAATAGCACCGTGGTTCGGAACCCACGTTAAACTGTAAGTCCCCCATAACTGGCTGGGTAAGTCAGTTCGAAGGTCGGAGGAAGGCAACGGCATACCACCTCCAAACAGGACCTTGCCTAGTAAAGCACTGTGGTGTTCAAACCAGTCTTCGGATTGTTGACTGCTTTACCTTTATATATAAAAGCCTTTGGCCACTCTGTCGCAGTCCACCTTAACCGTTAAGCTCTGTCAGCACCGGATGAGGAACCTAGTGTGCTTCCGCAACTCCCTGGAGTATTCCGTCAGCCGCTCGTGGCCCCCTGGAATGCCCCCGCCAGGCAAGTATATAAAGACACCTGGACACGCGATTCGCACGGACGAGACCACCACCTCTCGCGTGCCGGCCATTCAAAGCAGGCGACCCTCCCTTCGCCAGCCACCGCCGCACCACCTCGAGGGGGAGGAAAATATAAATCGGCCTCATTTCCGGCGCAAATCCTCGCTAATGAAGGCGTCCACCAGACACTGGGGCCTCCGGAAGCAGTTCGTGCGGGGACGGAGGCGCGGCGACAGCGGCCATCCGTCTACCAGAGAGACCGAATTACGCCGCGCGGTCTCCACCTGCAGACACCTGTAGCGGGCCGGCGCATAGTGGGGCGGAATCCTCGAAACGTGGCAAAAAACCTGAAAAAAAAGAATTTTCCATTCTCGGAATTTTGATGGGTGGTTTGCGTAGGGGAAGGATTGGTGCATCTCATTCCACAAGAAGAGGTCGCCACTGTAATGTCCTTCCAATTTTTACCGTAATCGACGAATTTCCAGCTTCCTGGCAGATTAAAATTGTGTGCCGGAACCGGGACTCGAACCCGAGACCTTTGCCTTTCGCGGGCAAGCGCACTACCGACTGTGCTAGCCCGACACGACTCACGATGCTGCCTCACAACTTTACTTCCGCCATAACCTCGCCTCCTACTTTCCAAACTTCACAGAAGCTGAATTAAAAGTTTGTGATGTGGAGGGAAATCGTACATAGACTATTCCAAAGCGCCTTAGTCGTTAGTGGTGTGGTAGTGTAACGGTTAAGACGTCTGTCTAGTAAGCATGAAGGGCGGGCTTCGATTCCCGGCCGCACCACAAATTTTAATTCAATGCTTCAGATTTATCAATAATGTCTTTCACAGAAGCTCTCCTGCGAACCATGCAAGACTAGCACTCATGGAAGAAAGGATATGGTGGAGACATGGCTTAGCCACAGCCTAAGGGATGTTTCCAGAATGCAACTTTCACTCTGCAGCGGATTGTGCACTGATATGAAACTTCCTGGCAGATTGAAATTGTGTGCCGGAACCGGGACTCGAACCTGGGACTTTAGCCTTTCGCGGGCAAGCGCACTACCGCCATGTCTCGACCATATCCTTTCTTCCAGGAGTCATGTCTCGACCATATCCTTTCTTCCAGGAGTGCTAGCCTTGCATGGTTCGCAGAAGAGCTTCTGTGAAGTTTGGAAAGTAGGAGGCGAGGTACTGGCGGAAGTAAAGTTGTGAGGCGGCATCGTGAGTCGTGTCGGGATAGCACAGCGGTATTGCGCTTGCCCGCGAAAGGCAAAGGACCCAGGTTCGAGTCCCGGTTCCAGGACACAATTTTAATCTGCCAGGAAGTTTCATATCAGCGCACACTCCGCTGCAGAGTGGAAGTTTTAGTGGTACCACTAATGTAGACGCATCATGTAAAAAAAGGTGTCTGTGTATACACTTATAACGAAGAATAATTATTTTAACTAGTATTGTCTGTGGTCGAAAATCGACCAATTGTGTTTACAACGGTCACTGGGGGTAAAATTTTACTTATCAGGTCGGCGGCCTCGCGTGATTATGTTGGCAACATCAACAACACGATAGAAAATCTTTGCCCATTTGTTCGAACCACATAGAATGACTCGATTATTGTATCGTACAGACCATGAAGTAAACAAATAATGCTCTTCCTGCGTTATGGTTGACAGGTTCTTGTATGTACCCCCGTCCGCTCAGTAAAAATTATTGCCCTCGTAAAGCGAAGCGTTGTCAAGCGATTGGCTAAAATGAAGACTCACAGGATTCTCACTATTCATCATCTGTTGCCAACATTATCATAGGAGGCCGCTGGGATATTTGATAAAATTTAACCGGCACTGGGAGGTATGAAACGGCATCTTTTACGTGGTAAGGAAAATGCCTGACACAATGACAACAAATAAAAGCGGAAGTATATACTTCTCATGCCATTTTCGAATTATATAACTTTCATTAAACTAATATTTGAAATGGAACTACAATTTCGGTGTTCGTATATTTATACAGCACCAAGAAGTAATGTTATTTCGATACTGCGGTATTCAGAATTCCAGAGCTGACAACATGTCGACTTCGCAGTTCCACCCGAGCACCGCTACATGCCTCTCCCGGCGCATCATCCTTTATATCGGTATTCATATGAAAACACCAATTTCCAGTAACCACTGGGAAAATGAAGCATTTGAGCGGCACAAGAAAGTTAGTTAGCAGCACTCCATGTTTCGATATTCACTTATTTTAATACGTTATTTTAATACTGCAGATGCGCTGCATTACAGCGTCTTTGGTCGAGGCGAATAGCCAATCAGTGAGCTGATTGTTGGAGAATATAGAACTTGATCCAAGCTGTAGATAGGAATATTTCTACTTCCTTTTACCACTTTCAATGGCTTGAAATTAACGACAAACAATCATTCGAATTATGTAATTTTCATTGGCCTTCTTGTACGTATAAATTAGTAATGTGTAGCACAATTTTCGTGTTAGCGTAATTATACACGGTGTTTGCCTCTGTTATTTATAAAATAATAGGTGACGGGAAATTTTAATGCGGTAGGGCAACACAACAAATGTTACACTTTCTGCGGAGCTATGAACATAGTTTATTGTATCATTTTCCAAAGAGTTAAACCACAAAGATATAATTTTTTAAATGGAACAATAGTTTTTTCTATCGTGCATTGGATTCGTTGAAACCAGCTGCGTCCAAATCAATTCAAACTACATTCCTATCACTGTTAGTTTGGGAGCTACAACCCTTCAAAGTTTCAGGGGCAGATACCACAAACGCTGCGCACAATGCAATGCCCCTTCTAAATGTGGTGCGGCCGAGTTGTAACGTCGCCGGTGTCACGGAGCGAGAAGCTTCCTCGATGCGCTGTTAGACTGCCGACTGTCGCCGCACATGGCCGTATACCCGACAGTAGGAGCCACACAAACAACCGGGGCTCAATATACCACAGTTACTGACGTCGGATGACGATGGCATACACGAACAACGAGTACGTTGACATGTTGCTCGGCGAGTGCCGACACGATGCCACTGAAGCTTCTCGCTCCGTGACACCGGCGACGTTACAACTCGGCCGCACCACATTTAGAAGGCGCTTTGCATTATGCGCAGCGCTTGTGGTATCTGCCCCTAAAACTTTGAAGGGTTGTAGCTACCAAATTAACAGTGATAGGAATGTAGTTTGAATTGATTTGGACGCAGCTGGTTTCAACGAATCCAATGCACGATAGAAAAAACTATTGTTCCATTTAAAAAATTATATCTTTGTGGTGTAACTCTTTGGAAAATGATACAATAAACTATGTTCATAGCTCCGCAGAAAGTGTAACATTTCTTGTGTTGTCCTACCGCATTAAAATTTCCCGTCAACTATTATTTTATAAGTTACAGAGGCAAACACACTTAGTGAAACACCCTGTATATTACACACCACACACGACGCACCGCCACTGATTTTCAGCACCTGCCACTATCTTACTTCACTGGCACTTCTGTCTACTCTGAAGACAGCAGACCTGGAGAAGCAAGTGTTCAGGTTGGAGCTGCACGCGGCAGCAGGCTGCTCCACGCCGTGGCCAGATGGGAGAGGTTCCCACGCAGGTTTCGCCCGCTCGCCAACTCTGCCGACGCCTACGCACCGAGGGCCCGAAAACACGGCGTACGCAAACCTCGCTGCTCGTCCGGCTAATTATAAAGCGGGCCTTCCTCGCGGGTCACGCAAACTGCCCCAGATCACGCGACCAGCCGCTCTGCCCATTGTCTAAACACACACACACATTGTCCCTGCCCAGCAGCGATTACTGCCGTTCCTACAACGTTTCAACAACATACAAAATGTTTCGCCCTATCACGTCCGATCCTACAAGCTTCTAACAACATACCAAATGTTTCGCCCTATAGGATGTAGTATTGGTCAAAACTACAAGAAAGTTACATCGTTGCAGCGATTTTTCAGAAATACTAACAAAAAACTGTCTTTCAAGTACTTAACATTTTTTTAGCGTAAATGAAAGGTCTTCGGTCTCTCCGTGCCTAAATTAACACCGTTTATTAGCAACCGAATCGGTTTCTCATGATTATAGGTTTATCTTCAGGTAGGCAATATTAACCCTTTAATGCATGACTTTTTATTTCAACATATACATCTACATGGGATACTCTGCAAATCACATTCATGTGCCTGGCAAGGGGTTCATCGAACAAACGTAATACTATTTACTTCCCATTCCATTGTCGAATAGCGCGCGGGAAGAAAGAACAACTGAATCTCTCTCTATTCGAGCTCTGATTTCTCGTATTTTATTCTGATGATCATTTCTACCTTCGTAACTGGGAGTCAACAATATATTTTCGCATTCGGAACAGAAAGTTGACGATTGTAAGATTCGTAAGTAGCCCACGCCGCAGCGATAAGTGCCGTTGTTGTAATGATTCCCATCCCAGATACTGTATCATTTCCGTAACGCTGTCTCCCCTGTATCGTGACAATACGAAACGGGCTGCCCTTCTTTGGACTCTTTCGATGTCCTCCGTCAAACCCACGGGGCAGCAGTATGCACCAGAAGTCTGTCACGTTTAAGTAAACTCTGTACTTTAACTATTGTTTTAAAAGTACTTATTGCAGTTCTTCAACTACATAAATGCACGTTAGGCCTCTTTTCCAAACATCTATTTTGCATTTACAATTTCACAAATAAAAGTTTGAGTCTTCAGTCTTCTACGAACTGTAGGCCTATCACATTTTCATCAGTTATTTTTTTAAAGAAGTCAATGAAATAATTATCTTAAATTTCTTACATTATTAACGATTACGAAAAAAATATAAAACAAGCACATCCATCTATACCACTCATAAAACTGGGCATTTGCCTGGGCAGAAAGGGCGGTATATATGTTAATATTGACTGTTATTTACATGTTTTTGGAAAAACGCTAAAAACCCATCTTAGTCCTCATAACACTGGCATTTGACGTGAACCGAAGATCACGTGTGACGTGTTAATACTGACAGCTAAGTACAAATTTTGTCCAATTATACCTTTAGATGTCCATAGCCATTTTAATACAGTCATAATGAATACGTAACTATTCCTAGCATAACATTTCTCACCAACAGCTTAAATTGGATGTTTTGCTGTAAAATTTGATATTTAATTAAATAAAGTTTCTTATGTACGTCCGTATAGGCATTTAATTCTAAAATGCACCTAAAATGATGACATTCGTTTGCGGGTTTGCTATCGAAACATTAAACTTGTGCTGCCCACGTTCAACCTGGGAGACGACAAAAGGTAAGAACAGCCCCGGTCTGTGTTCTGGGGTATTGCCTGCCATACGACGTCGGAGACAGCAGTTCCCAGACAGGAACATGTTATCAGTGGCGATGTGCTGTTGTCAGACAGTGGCCACCCGCTGCTCCCGTGATGACGTGCTGTCCCGGTACAGACGGGGGCGGTGCTAGCGGCACGGTCAAAGCCTCGTGCGGGGGTGGGGTGGGGGTGGGGGTGGGGTTGGCTAATTATAAAACGGCGCCCGGTAACGGCTCCGCGGCACGCGATGCCCCGGCACCCGGATCGAAGCCCGCGCAACGCTCCTCTTGTCTGCCCGACAACTGCTGACGCCGAAAGCTGCCCGGCCCCACCTCTGTCTGGTGGTTACAATCACTGCCATACCCCTTGTGCTGGATTAATCACGACTTACAACTGCCCAACAACGCGTGAAGAACGCCAAATGTGCTATTCAGAAGAGTCATATGTGGTGCCCCCCAAAGAATCCATTCTCGGACCAAAGCTGTTTTCCGTATTTCCCGTTGCTAGAGCCGCAGAGTGTTGATGTCCGTGTTGCTAGAGCCAACAACTCCTGACGCCGAATAATGCCCGCTCCCACCGTGTGGTGGTTATAATAACGGCCACACCCCTTGTGCTGAATTAATCACGACTTACAAGTCGCCAAAACCTCCTGAAGAACGCCAAAGGTGCTATTCCGAGTCGTCGCATGTGGTGCCCCCTAAGAATCAATTCTTGGGCCAAAGTTATTTTTTCCCTATTTCTCGTTGCTAGAGCCAACAACTCTTGACGACAAATACTGCCCATTCCCACCGTCTGGTGGTTACAATAACGTCTGCACCCCTTGTGCTGGATTAATCACGACTTACAACTCCCCAACAACGCGTGAAGAACGCCAAAGGCGCTATTCAGAAGAGTACCATGTGGTGCCCCCCAAGAAGAAAAATTCTTGAAAAATGTCATTTTTTTTGTACTCTCAAGATACTAGTGATCAGCGAGTAAACCATATATTTTGTTTCTCTCTCTCTCTCACACACACACACACGCTTGCGAAACTTTGTTAACCGTAGAGAATAAGTTTATGAGACACAGTTTCCCTTGAAGTATTCATTGCACAAAAATGTGGGATATCGAAAATATTTAGTTCCCACCCCTGAACTCCGTGTAGGCAACTTTCTAAATATTTGGCTGTTTAACTGTATTCCCACCGTACATTTAAGCTCCTGTGGATTTTTGTGTGTAGAATCAGGTGCAGTTTGGAGATAATAGAAATACTGGCAAACATAACACTAAGACTACAGGTCAAAAACAACCAAATTTACACTCATAAAATGTCTAGTCCTCTCCTTTGCGAATTAAAGATTTCGATAGATATTTATATTAAAAAAATTAAGTAGATTCCATTACTGTCTGACAGCGTAAGTGATATGAGCTTGATTGTGCAGTGAACTCACGTTACGGCAGTCTCGTCCCCAAATTCTTGAGATAAAGGAGTCCAGTGTTGGAAACTCACCTGCAACAAAAACACAGCATGTGTTACAGTTATATCGACAAAAGTAGTAACAAGTAGAAGCAGAGTAATCTCGAATTCGTGAGTAAAGTGAACACTGTAACACTGCCTGACCAAATAAATAAATAAATAAATACGCAAAAAAATAAAGCTATTAAAGGCATGGTCCGATGTCAATGCGACTTCATTCGTGTAGGTTACACATCATCGGTGGGTGTTTAAATGATTCGAGTGACAATTGCCGGTGAGAAAATAGTTATACGTACCTCGATTTTTATTTTTCCCCTCATTTATGAAGGGAAAAAATCACAAGAGATAAAGGTGAAGCAATGAATTAAATTTTTGTGGTGCGGCCGGGAATCGAACCCGGACCTCCATGCTTACTAGGCAGACGTCTTAACCGTTAGACCACCGCACCACTAACGATTCAGGCAGTAGCGACAATTATCTTTGTAACACAGAAGCTGAATTAAAGTTTGTGACGTGGAGGGAAGTCCTACTTAGACTATTTCGATGCGCCTTAATCGTTAGTGGTGCGGTGGTCTAACGATAAGACGTCTGCCTAGTAACCATGAAGGGCCGGGTTCGATTCCCGACCGACCAGAAATTTTAATTCAATGCTGCAGATTTATCAATAATTGTTCCAAGTAATTCTCAGAGAATGCTTTGAGTACGATTTCGTACGATGTTTTATGCGTACCTCCTGATGTGAAAATATAATTTCGCCAACACATCGAGGGTAAATTAAATTACCGCCCACTACTATCGTGTGAGTCGGGTACGTTTTTTGTAATTAAACTCAGGTTTTCTTTGAACCTTTCTGCTGATATTTCGTCAAGAGTCGGGTGGCCGGTAAAAGGAAACCAATTACTAGCCTCTTACGATTTTCAGGTACAATCTCTACCCATAACAGCTCGCAGGAACTATCAACTTCAACTACACGAAATACTACTTTTGACCGGGACAAACACACCTCCACCTATTTTGTTTAATCTATCGTTTATTAAAACAATTAGATCTTTTGCAAATATTTCGGCCGGCCGCTGTGGCCGAGGGGACTGAGGCGCTCCAGTCACGGTCTGCACGACCACTACGGTCAGGGGTTCGAATACCTCCTCGGGCGTGGATATCTGTGCCGTCCTTAGTATTAATTAGTTCATAAGTAGTTTGTAAGTTTAGGGACTGATGACCCCGTAGTTGAACATTTGAGCAAATACTTCTGCTGAACTTATTTCCGGCTTGAGTCAACTTTCACTGCCTAAATCGGTGCGTAAAAAAAAAAAAAAAAAAAAAAAAAAAAAAAAAAAAAAAAAAAAAAAAAAAAAAAAAAAACCAGTAAGACGCCTATCTAGTAAGCCTGGGGGTCCGGGTTCGATGCCCGGCCGGATCAAAAAATATTAACTCATTACTTCACCTTTATCTGTTATGTCTTGGACATATTCGTGGCGAAAAACCGTCTCAGGGTTACTGAATTTATATTTAAATGAAAAAAAAAAAAAGCACGTAAAGATAAAGCTCGTAGACTCTCTAGGGGGATAAAATTTTCGGCCTCGAGTGAGTAGGGAAGTGGGGAATGCTGTGCTGAGGACGCCCTCTGGTGAACCGTGCCAAGTAAAAAGAAGCAGGAAATGCGGGGAAAAAAACGAGTGTGGAGGCAGGAGAGCGACTGTGAATTAGCTTTTAGCGCCGCAAGGCGCAGCGATCCGTTAAAACTCTGGCAGCAGGCTGACGGCAGAGTTCGCAGCCATTGGGACCCACCGAGGCTGTATATGGGGCCGAGGGGTGGGCTAGTGCGACACACAGTGTACCACAGCCAGCAGCCACCGACTCGACGGCTCCTGTCTAAAGCCCTTTCTACACGAGACGTGCAGCACGCACAAGGAAGTCGTCGTCAGCTGTAGCGCCCCTTGCGATAGACCGTCCAACCAGAGTCGAATATAAAGCCCGTTTTAAACGATCAACGAACTTGTAATAGATTGCTAACAAGTTGCGTTAATGGCGGCCGTCAGTCATTTGAACGGCTGCACTAGTATGATCGCGCTAGTATCGAAGCGCGATAATTATAGCGATAAAGAAATAGGACGAGTTCTAAATTCGGTACTAGTGGGTTCACTGCGCATGCGCGAGCTAGCAGCTGTCTGCTGCGGTCGCCGCTCCAGTTAGTCCGCCATTTTCCTTCATATTTACGTATATTTTGCGTTATGTCGAAGTTTATGATCAGAATGTATTACAAAATGTATTTCTAATGACGGCATTCACACTGTCCGTCACCAGACCGTCACCTAACGTCAACGTCACGTTAAGCTTTCTCAAGAAGATTGTTTTGATTGAACGGTCGTCTGCTGACATCGGAAGTTCACCTATTTTCGTTACGCGATTTTCATACTGTAGTCGACAATTACATGGTTTGCACGCAAATTTGTCTTAGTAATCTTTAGTTTATTATTATACTTCGGTTTAGCGGTAAATTGCAAATGTTTCATGACGACTTAAATATTTATCTCAATTATTGTCCACCGAAAAGCGAGGTCGTACATCCGAAACCGAAAAATGGTTTATGTTTTGCAATATCGTAACAGAAAAGACTGAAACCAATTGTTTATTTGAATAAGATTGTAATTTGATGATGCAATTTTCATTAAATAGCATTTTAAATGAAAAAGTCAGTCCAAATGAAAGACAAAAATTCAGTTGTGCATGACGTTATTAACAATGTCATTGGGTAAATCGTAGTAGATAAAGTAAAGAAGTTCTATTTACGCTCTTATAAATATTGCTTGATGTGTTCATAAGTTTATTTTTTTCGCTTGAAAATAGATGTGAATGTTTTGAAATGTTGTTTCACTACCCAGAACTTTACCACACTAAGTTGACCAAAAACATCGATTGCAAGGGTTTCTATGACCGTCAATAACATTTAGCGTTGTTTCCTCAATTCAAGTATTAAATTATGACTTCCTATACAACAAATCGGCTTTTATAACCTCACTTTCAACATCGGGTATTACTGTTCGATTGCCGGCCGCGGTGGCCGAGGAGACTGAGGCGCTCCAGTCACGGTCTGCACGGCCTCTACGGTCGGGGGTTCGAATCCCCCCTCTGGCATGGATATTTGTGCCGTCCTAGTTCGTAAGTAGTTCATAAGTAGTTTGTAAGTTTAGGGACTGATGACCCCGTAGTTAAGTCCCATAGACTATACAAACATACAAACTGTTCGATTACGTTTATCGTTTGAACACGCTGCCACAAGATCTTGCTTGTGTTTGTAGTTCAGGGCTAGTACGCTAGGAGCGCTTCAGTAGACTATTATCTATCTTGTTCAACTTCGTTCATCGTTTAAAAAGGGCTTAAGAGTCACGAAACTGACAGGGAATTTTTGCAACCTCCCGACTGCAGCGCTGCCAAGCGGCTGGATCGTAAAAACATACCGCGAAATGATTGAGTAATGAATGTGTATTTGGAGTGAAGCAGCACATTCAAAATACCTTCGTATTTAGAAGCTTTTGTTACGCTAAAATTGTAGCAACTATCAAAATTCTAATTCGGAAATCTCTCATTTGCAGAAGTAAGAGAATAATATTACGAATAACAATCGTTCATTTACGGTGGTTTGTTATACTTTTACGTCCAAACTTCTGCTCTTAATAATAATCGCAAATATTTGACCACTATTTCATAATATTACTGCTGTATGAAAGTAATGTTTGAATGCTTCCAATAGCAGTTAGCTATTTCAGTGGAGTCAGCTTAGTTTCGCACCTCAGTATCACAAAAATTAAAGCCTGTATACCGACATATTTTGGCGGTTACCTACAAGTTTGATAAAGTGAATGCGTAGCTACAAATAAATAATACGTCTATATATAAACTATTAATTTTAGCACGTCACATTCTTAAATATATTCATCTTGATAGCTACCAAAATTATGATAGGTACACGAAAATCACAGAAGCAAGGACAAGCTGAAAAGAGGGTTTAAAAGCGATGTACAGTCTAGTCCCCTACTATGTAAAAATCGTGTATAGTTTCGAAAATATTACGACATCCGAAATCAAAACTCGTGCAATATGTCAGAACGTACCGAGCACGGAAACATAATCATAATAATTACATTTATACTCGAGCACATAAGGGTGCGATTTATTTCTGGTTTCAATAAGTTTTTGGACGATATGATTACGACTCAGGTATTATGAACTGTGTGAATTACACTGCACAGACAATTTATTATAGACTGTCATTAACAGAAGTAGTGATATTACTTAATGTTGTTTTCATATTTGTGTTAGAAAGTTCACAGCAACGTTCAGTGACTAGGAAATATGAAAGTAACAGCATTAACATCAGCAACTTCTCAGTTGTATCACGGCATTCCTCTTATTCCCTACTGGCCGCCAGGAGCGCTAGTATCGCTTCAGTTGCAATTTTTTTCCTAGAGTTTCGCGACTGTCTGTAATAGACTGTGGTCCAACTACAAAGAAGCGCTCAAACGGTACGCATTTGTTGAGTCGTCTGCTTCACGCTTCTACTTCGTTTGTTGTCAAATCCGTTAAACTTTGTTTACAAGATAAATCAACCAAAAGTGAAAGCCGTTAACTCCACAAAATACCTAGGAATTACTATTACTTCAGACTTAAATTCGGAAGAACACGTAGATAATATCGTGGGAAAGGCGAACCAGAGACTTCGTTTCATTGGCAGAACCCTTAAAACATGCAACAGAACTACAAAAGACACTGCATACACTACGCTTGTCCGTCCATTTTTGGAGTATTGCAGCCCAGTGTGGGATCCTTATCAGGTGGGTTTGACGGAGGTCATCGAAAGAGTCCAAAGAAGGGCATCTCGTTTCGTATTGTGACGATACAGGGGAGACAGCGTTACGGAAATGATACAGGATCTGGGATGGGAATCATCACAACAACGGCGCTTATCGCTGCGGCGTGAGCTACTTGCGAAACTCCAATCGCCAACATTCTCCTCCGAATGCGAAAATATGTGTTAACGTCCTCATTATAAAATGCGATTACATACTTCCAGACCCTGTAGTTTGAGGCGCCTATGTATATGATGAACAAGCTCAGGTGTCTATACATACACCTGTCACTTTGATAAAACTTCAATTAATGCTCACCAAGAACAAATATTTCATCTGTTAACTACAGAATGTTTCGGGAAAATAGCAATATTTTAGAAGATGGTAATAATGACGATTTTCAGTTAAAATTTCATATAACGTGTGTCCAATTTTTATAGGGTACAGAGATACAGCTCTTGGTATGTACAACAAACTGATTTGGATATTTTGACTGATTCTTACGTCGGTTCTTGGTAGATCACCATGTTGACTTTTATTTAAATAACCTGTTTTCGACGTAGTTTAAAGTGAGAATATGTCCTAGTAAACCGAAAACCGGGTAACTAAGTGGAAATGAACGTATAGAACATACACAAAAGTCTACTTTTAAGTGAATTTAGCGTTGGAGTAAAGTGTTTGGGATAAAAACCGCAGAGGAAGACCAAGGGATGGATACAGGAAGCAGATTCAGACAGATGTAGGTTGCCGTTCTTATGTGGAGTTGAAGAGGCTTGCTCAGGATAGGGTATTGTGGAGAGCTGCATCAAACCAGTCTCCGGACTGAAGACCACAACAACAACAGAGTAAGTTGTAATTTGCGACTGTTTGCTGATGATGCTGTGGTGTATGGGAGGGTGTCGTCTGTAACTGACTGTAATAGCATACAGGATGACTTAGACAAAATTTCTAGTTAGTGCGAAGAATGGCAGCTAGCTCTCAATGTAGAAAAATGTAAGGTGATGCGCATGAGTAGAAAAAAACAATCCTATAATGTTCGAATACAGCATTAGTAGTGAGCTTCTTGATGCTGTCGCGTCTTTCAAATATCTAGGCGTAACATTGCAGAGCGATATGAAATGGAACGAGCATGTAAGGACAGTCGTGAGTAAGGCGGACAGCCGACTTCGGTTTCAGATGTTCGAATGTTTGTATAGTCTATGGGACATAACTACGGGGTCATCAGTCCCTAAACTTACAAACTACTTATGAACTACTTACGAACTAGGACGGCACAAATATCCATGCCCGAGGGGGGATTCGAATCCCCGACCGTAGTGGCCGTGCAGATCGTGACTGGAGCGCCTTAGTCTGCTCGGCCACCGCGGCCGGCAACTTCGGTTTATTGGGAGAATTTTGGGAAGATGTACTTCACCTGTAAAGGAGACCGCGTATAAAACGCTGGTACGACCACGTCTTGAGTATTGCTCAAGTGTTTGGGATCCGCAGCAGATCAATTTAAAGGAAGACATAGAGGCGGTTCAGAGGCGAGAGGCTAGATTTATTACGGGTAGGTTCTACCAATGCGCGAGTGTCACAGAAATGCTCCGACAACTCAATTGGGACTCAGCTGGAAGAAAGACGACGTTCTTTTCGTGAATTTCTGTTAAGTAAATTTAGAGGGCCGGAAGTTGAAGCTGAGTGTAGCACGATCTTGCTGCCGCCTACTTACATTTCGCGTAAAGATCACAAAGACAAGATAAGAGAAATTAGGGCTCGTACGGAGGCATATAGGCATTCTTTTTTTCCTCGTTCAATTTGGGAGTGGAATAGGAAAGGAAATGCCTAGTAGTGGTACAGTGTACCCTCCGCCACGCACCTTACGGTGGATTGCGGAGTATGACTGTAGATGCAGATGTAGAACACTGTATTTACTCGTCCTTTGAGTCTACTGATAGCGTGTCGTCTCATCAGCATCAACTGCCCACCGATTTCTGCCTGAATAATTCTATCAAGAAATGTCAATTTTTCTAACTGTTCCTTTTAGTTACATTATTTCTCGTTCTAGATTTCTCTGAGGACCTGACACAATACCGGCCACTACGCAAGTGCAGCGTTGTGATTCATCTGTGTTGCCGAACGACTCTTGTGATTTCATTCACCGAACTTTTTATTGTCAGACGTTAAGGCGCGATTTGCAATTAAATTTCTAACTTCCTAAATGCCATCGCAAACGGTCCACTTCTAGTGTCGCTAACCTAAAGTGGACCGAGTCTGGCCCGTAATATACAGGGCACTATTCCTACTGTAGCAGCGTCAGCTGAATGCACGTGTTAACAAGGAACCGCCTAGACATCGCTGAGCGTCATATCCGTCACTTAGCCAGTCTCGCTGTATTATGGTGGCAGAGACAGAGTCGTCTACCCATCTTGCACGCCATATTCAACATTCTGTGACTCGCCCCTTTCTTATACGACACTGTGTTTCGTGTACGGGCTCTGTTTTTTTGTCTTGCCCCCTGTCATTTTCTAAGCCAGCGCCACTCTGCGTTTGAGAAGGGGTGGTTTCCGACCGCGCCGACCGCACCCCGTGACACCTCGTGGCGGACTGACAAACGAGCCTTCATTAAGACGCGCCACGGTTAATGACGATGACGGAAGCGCCTCACTCGTCACTGTCGGCTCTGCTGCCTGGAAACATACTACAGCCGCGGGCGTGGGCAAACTCTTCGTGACGAATCGCCCCAGCTCTTTGTCCTGACGTGGCTGTAGTAGAGGAGGATTCTGACGTAGGGTGCGTTCCAGGGCCATACATATGGAGAATATGGCGGTTGTACACCGCTGCCCATCCAAAACGCAACGCCAAGATGGTTCGGAAATTTCTATCGATATAAAAGCGAAAGGACACTCACTAACTCACTGACTAAACACGAAATCTCGAAACGTAGAGCACCTATGAAGCTGAAATTTGATAGGAATGTAGATTATAGGTATAAGTCGACAGCTCAGAAAGAATTTTGCGGTAGGGCCGATAGTTCAGGAGATATGACGTCATAAACAATGAAAACATCCCCGTCTTGCGACACGTGATAATGTGACTTCATCAGTCCACTATTTGAGAAGCTCTCTCTCTCTCTCTCTCTCTCTCTCTCTTTTTTTCCTCTCATCCGCCATAAATTGATGAAAGGAAAAAAATTTCTCGCTTCCTAGTTTTCCGCTGTGCATGGATTAAAACTACTGCCTTCGGTCGGGGGTTCGAATCCCCCCTCGGGCATGGATATTTGTGTCGTCTTTAGTATAAGCTAGTTCATAAGTAGTTTGTAACTTTAGGAACAGATGACCCCGTAGTAAAGTCCCATAAGCTCTTCAAACATTTGAACATTTGGAAGAAATTTTACAGAGAGTATACACAGACATAGCTGAACGTACCTTGGAAATTGTATAACAGTACGACAAGTAGTTGATGAGATATGAGCACATAAACAGTAACGTTCTTGGAAAACCGCCCCATCACGCACCAAGTTTTGATCTATTACTTCGTTACTACTAATTGTTTTCGCAACAGATTTTACAGATATATAGAACTTATACAAATGAATATATACCTGAAAAATTCTACAATTGTAGAACATGTAACTCAATAAATATGAGATCGTACGAATTTTATACGTCATTCATATTTTGATTACTATGTTTCTTTGTTTTGAGACTGCATTTATAATTTTGTACATTATGCAAGACAGCTTTAGTTTTTAAAATATTTTCCCATAAATATAACATGATTTTAGCAGAAGAAAGAGATTCAAAAATATGTTGGAATGTTTGTAAATCTATCGGACCAAACTGCGTCGTGATCAGTCCGTAGCTTACAAACTACTTAAACTGAGGTAAACTAACCTAAGGACAACATACACACCCATGACCCAGGGAGGACTCGAACCTCCGACGGCGAGCACCCGCGCGTTCCGCAGCGATTCGCCTTAGACCGCTCGGCTACTCCACCGCGGCAAACAGAGATTCACACAGAGAGGGAAGAGATAGGAGAAGTACTAACTCAGGGCTGGAATAAATAAATAAATAAATACTCGGGTTTTCAGCTAGCGTGATAATAAAAGCGCTTAATGACTTCCAAAAAGCGTTGAACATAATTTAACGCCATTGTCAAACTTTTTTACCGATTGCTGAAAAAGTCAGATACTTAGCACCGTATCTCTTTCCTATTGTAACCAAACGTATGAAGCAGTTGTATACGTTGGTATTCGATGCTTCATACAATCGGAGGTTTTCCTAACAGACCTATCTGTTCTTGGAAACAGCCAGTATATGATCAGCTTCTGCGTACAAAACGTGTTGGCCACACAGACCGTCTCTTTCCCCCCCCCCTCCCCCCCCCCCCAGAAAGCCCCCTTGAGGGTCGTCCGCCATCACACACGCCCACTCGACCACTTGGCGTATCGACTCCTGATCCAATTTTGCCACCATTCCGCGATTAAACTTCCCCGGCTAATCGTGATAAACGGCGGGCGGAAGAACAAGAGATGGGCCGAAATTAATCGGGAAACTTTCTGCTCGGAACGCGGAAAAGCCCCACTCCTGGTGATGGGGGACCGATAGGCACCGACTGTTTGTCGAAATTTAAAAAAATGAAACCTTTTCTTTTATTTAAAGGTCGTTAGGGTAATGGCGGAGTGAACCCGTTGATTTGGCCGTGGAGGATGACTCCATTCCTACCGCACAGTGTTTTATTTCGTTTTATTTTTTTATTATTTTATTTTTATATTTTTATCTGCCGGGTGATGAAAAAGTCAGTATAAATTTCAAAACTTAATTAAATCACGGAATAAAGTAGACAGAGATGTAAAAATTGACATTCGTGCTTGGAATGACATGGGCTTTTCTTAGAACAAAAACATCTCAGGTAATAGTACAATTACAATTGTTCTAGTTGTCCAAAAAATCGATCAAATATTACTGCCACGGGTTGTCGAGTTACATTACGTAAAGAAGAGAATCGAAAAATTTATGCCGAATAATCCAAATAGTGTTGGAAAGAGTGAAAATTTCAGTGACTGCAGAAAAATCGTGAAGGAAGTGCCGCAGGGTTAAATTTTAGGACCACTTCTACTACTTATACCAGATGCTCAAGAAGTCAGCATAAATTTGAAAAGTTAATAAATCACGGAAGAATGTAGATAGAGAGGCAAAAATTGACACACATGGT
The DNA here is from genome assembly GCA_026315105.1 of Locusta migratoria. NCBI lineage: Eukaryota > Metazoa > Arthropoda > Insecta > Orthoptera > Acrididae > Locusta > Locusta migratoria. The sequence continues at coordinate 4,294,877 of CM048754.1, read as the reverse complement.
TGGAATGACATGGTCTTTCATTAGAACAAAAATAAATAAATAAATAAAATAAAAAATAAAAAAGTTCAAATAATGTCCGACAGATGGCGCTTCATCTGATCAGAAAAGCAATAATTAGCATAACAAATTAAGACAAAGCAAAGATGATGTTCTTTACAGGAAATGCTCAATATGTTCACCATCATTCCGCAACAATATCTGTAGTCGAGGAATAATGTTGTGAACAGCACTGTAAAGCATGTCCGAAGATACGGTGAGGCATTGACGTCGGATGTTGTCTTTCAGCATCCCTAGAGATGTCAGTCGATCACGATACACTTGCGACTTCAAGGTAACGCCAAAGTCAATAATCGCACGGACTGAGGTCTGGGGACCTGGGAGGCCAAGCATGACGAAAGTGGCGGCTGAGCACACGATCATCACCAAACGACGCGCGCAAGAGGTATTTCAGGCGTCTAACAATACTTTGGTCTATTTTTCTTTTGTTCTAATAAAAAAAACCATGTCATACCAAGCATTTATGTCAATTTTTACCTCTCTATCTACATTATTCCGTGATTTATTAAGTTTTCAAATTTATACTGACTTTTTGGTCACCCGGTATTTATTTATTTCATGTCTTCTTCAAATCAAATGTTTGGAGAACTTATGGGACTTAACTAAGGGGTCATCAGTCCCTAAGCTTACAAACTACTTATGAACTAGCTAAGACTAAGGACGGCACAAATATCCATGCCCGAGGAGGGATTCGAACCCCCGACCGTAGTGGCCGTGCAGACCGTGACTGGAGCGCCTCAGTCCCCTAGGCCACCGCGGCCGGCCATGTCTTCTTCGACTATAATCAGTTATAAGAGTAGCATTCACTGACGACTATACCGTCAGAATGCTGTACGATAGAAGATTTGACTGTCTAGCAATACTGTAAGTTTTTCCTTAATGCTTACTTCGAAACTTTCATTAAACGGTTCATGAGGAGCGATAATGATTACACTCATGTACAGTAATGACAGAAAAGCTTTTAAAAATAGTGGTTGGAAACACATTTTTACATGAAATGTACATTAGTGTTATGCGCAGTTGCGCAGAAATGGTTAGCCTGTCAGTCAAGTCGGCCTGAGGGGCAAAGGTCAACCATGGACATCAAAAATTAATTTGAAAGATGGCGTGAGAAAATGTCATGCATTTGGGGAACTTCTCCTTGTGTTGGACGAAGTGTTTGGCATTCAGTTCATTATACGCCTATGATGACTAGGAGGCAATTTAATTTAGTCGCAAATATCGCATAACCGTTCATACAAGCCGCGGCTGAGCGGCCGAGCGCATTGAGGCGCTACGCTGCAATGCGCGAGGCCGTTCGCCGTCGGGGTTTCGAATCCCCCCTCGGACATGGATGTTTGTGTCGTCTTTAGTACAAGGTAGTTCGTAAGTAGTTTGTATGTTTGGAGACCGTTTACCCCGCAGTGAAGTCCCGTCAAACATTTGAAACTATTGCATATAATGTTCAAAAGTTTGTAGAACTAAGAGACCAAAGTACTCTGAAAATCGATCTCTGGACTTAGAAACTGCCGGCCGCGGTGGCCGAGGGAAATGAGGCGCTTTAGTCACGGTCTGCACGGCCACTACGGTCGGGGGTTCAAATCCCCCGTCGGGCATGGATATTTGTGCCGTCCTTAGTGTAAGCTAGTTCATAAGTAGTTTGTAAGTTTAGCGACTGATGACCCCGTAGTTAAGTCCCATAAGCTCTACGAACATTTGAACTATTTTGAACTAGACTTAGAAACTACTTAAACTAACTTAACCTAACGACGACACAGACACACGCTCGCCCGAAGGAGGACTCGAACCTCCGACGGGAGCGACCGCAACATGACGCTCCCCCGAACGCACGGCCGTATCCCGAGCGGAAATTGCAAAAGAAAGTTTATTTGTGGGTAATAGAAAGTTTTATTTTATGAGTTTTATTTTATGTTCCGGAATGTTGTTTTCCGCCCTTTTTTTCCCCGTATAGTACGTCCTTGTGCATTGACGTCGTGGGTCAAAGCGGTCTGGTGATATCGGGTCCTTCAGTATTGCCTGAGACGAAAATTGACTGAACGGAACCGTAGAGGACAAAAATTCCTACAACAATGCTCTATTTTTTTTATTTTCATTTTTTTTATATATCGTACTGTTACAAAGAAATTTGCAAAAGTAACGGCGTTTGTCATTGTGTGCGTGTAACGTGTTCCCTCTATTTAGGAATTCGAAATATTGAAATATTTCGACCGTTTGGTGGTGTTGAAATGAATTCAACGGCGAAGTCTAAAATCTGTTCTGGACAGGGATTCGAACCCGGATTTTCCGCTCCGAGCCAGCGGTTGCCTTAACGAATTTGGCTATTTAGCCCTCTTCCCATCGATTCCTCTTGCTCGCAAGCCTATACTGCATTCCCGGTCCAGCACAAATTTTAAACTTCGCCGTTGAATTTATTTCATCGCCCCGAAACGGTCGAAATGTTTCAGTATTTCGAATTCGAAAAATCACGGCCGTTAATATCAACAAATGGTATCTTTTATTTCGATCTTGTCCGAAAGAACAGACACCATTATAACGATCTCTCTGTTTAGGTTGTGCTGTTTACGTGCTGAGCAGAAATCTCGCCTTGCTAAGACAGTGAATGGCCGGTTGGGGGGTGGCGGTGGTTTGGGATGGTGGTCCCCCTACAGGGCGAAATGTCAGAGCGTGCACTTTGGCAAATGCCACCGGCAGAGTTGCGACGGGCAGACGCCGTTGGTGAGGCCCTACTGGTGTTATTGTTGCTGCCGACGCAGGCGCCGTCTCAGCTATTGTGTCGCCAATGAGTGCTGTCGCCGAAACCCCCAACACCGCACAGTGTACTGAGGTCTCTGCCGACGAGAAACTTAGGAGACAGACGTGGGGAAGGGGAGGGCAGAAAATACCAGCGTCGCGTGAGATCGGACAATAGTCCCACACACGAACGCGGGCGGGGCGCCGATGTTTTGACCGAGACTGGAAGTGGTCTGTCATCGGTTGCGAGTGACAGCTGAAAAAAATACACGATATCTGTAAGCGTACGTAAGACACAACAAGCACTATTTGTGCATAACGCACATTAGAATTCCCACTCCACCACCACCACCCGTCAGTGCTAGAATTAGGTACAGACTGCGTAGCAAATCGGACACAGTCGTTGGGAAAACGGGTTCATCGGAAAACGTGTCCAGAGAGCCAAAGTGGTTAAGGTGACCGGTCGCGTAAAATGGAAAATCCGAGTTCGAATCGTGGTCCGACAGAAGGTTTCTTCTTGGGTCGGGGGTCTTGAGGTATAGCGCTTGACTGGAAGCCGAAGGGTCGCGGGTTCGAAACCCTGATCGACTAGGATGTATCCAATCTGTGTTTTAACCCATCCTTTACTTCCCAACGATGTTGGAGTCGCCAGAAACGACACGTGGTTTGGATTCCACGTTAAGCTGTAGATCGCCTTTCCCCGGCTGGATAACTGGGTTAGACTAGGGGCACGCAAGTCGCCGAAGTGGCGTCCAATTGAAAGACTTGCACCAGGCCAATGAGCCACACGAAATTATTATCGCCGGCCGCATTGGCCGAACGGTCTGCGGCGCGTCAGTCACAGTCTGCACGTCCGCTACGGTCGGGGGTTCGAATCCCCCCTCGGACATGGATGTTTGGGTCGCGTTTAATATAAGGTAGTTCGTAAGTAGTTTGTCAGTTTAGGGACTGATGACCCCGCAGTGAAGTCACTTAAGCTTAACAAACATTTGAACATTTTTTTGAAATTTAGGTTGATAATCTGAATTCTCCATAAGTTTTGCCACTATATTATAACCCTTTGTAGGTGGTATATTGGTTCAGTTAGCGCTTTGAATTCCAATGTTAAGATTGCACGTGTGATTCCCAGTACCCCCTTTTTTTAAAAATTCTTTGTAATGCTCAATTCTTAACTTTTAAATATAGTTTTTAAATATAATTAAACAATTCAGTTTATGAACGCAGTATTAATATATTCAGAATCATTACAATAATTTCACTTTATTGTGTTTAAAAAGCAATAGTTTTAAAAATGGTAACCCAACAAGGATTTTCTAATAGTGAAGGTGAGCGTTGGAAATATCGCTAGTGCAAATTTGAATGAAGCCTTAACTCGCGAGGGGGGTTGCTGGAGTATTGAGTACGCCATAGGCCATAGTGGAATTTCCTAGTGCTGCAGCATAGCAATGCTACTGCAAAATATAAATGTTTACCTGGTTCGTAAGGGAGTTGTAATTTACGGTATAAGGTGGTGTAAATTTAAAAATTTAAACAATCGACGCGCCACACTTTACACATGGGCAGTTATATGTTGAAGCAAGTAAGAATTCGAACATATGATTGTGTGAAATTTTATAATTGTGAACATAGAGAACAAGGACATTTAGCGAATAATGAAAGGATTTTTACGAAAAATGTTGTGTTTCCTGAAGTTTTGTAACGCTAAATTGTGAAATAAAGCAATTAATTCCCCTCATTTGTGAATTTCAATCTCTCATGATTCCCCTTTGCCCTTTCTTTCACCTGTTCTCATAGCATGCATATAAAACCTATAAAGGGACCAAACTACTTCGGTCATAAGTCCCTAGACTTACAAACTACTGAAACTGAGTTAAACTAACTTAAGGACAACACACACATCCATGTCCGAGGAAGGATTCGAACCTCCGACGCGGAATACCACCCGATCCATAACGTGGCGCTCCACACCGCTCGGCTACTCCCGCGCGGCTTGCAGTGCTTAATAAATTTCAATTACATATTTATTTATTTATTTTTCATTTTCATGACTTTGTAAACACAACGACTGAAAACGCTATTTTTTCGTTTCTCTGTAAGGCACTTGATGGGTTAAGTACGAGGCTACGGACATTAGGCGTCTTCTTTGATTTAACAAAAGCGTTTGATTGTGTTGATCACAAAATATTGTTGCAGAAGTTGGAACATTATGGAATACGGGGAGTAGCCCACATGTTCACCTCTTACTTTAATAATAGACAACAGAACGTAATCCTCCGCAGTGTAGAAAATGGCTATGACGTGCAATCCCAATGGGGTACAATTAAGTATGGGGTGCCCCAGGGATCTGTTTTGGGACCATTGCTGTTTTTTATTTATATAAATGATATGCCTTCGAGTATAACAGGTGATTGTAAAATATTTTTGTTTGCTGATGATACCAGCTTGGTAGTGAAGGATGTTGCTCGTAATATTGATACAGTATCAAATAATGCAGTTAAAGAGATAAGTTCATGGCTAGTAGAAAACAAGTTGATGTTAAATCACAGTAAAACTCAGTTTTTACAATTTCTAACACATAATTTGACGAAACCTGACATTCTGATTACACATAATGGGCATGTGATAAGTGAGACTGAACAGTTCAAATTTCTAGGTGTTCATATAGACAGTAAGCTGTCATGGAAAGCCCATGTTCAGGATCTTGTTCCAAAACTAAAGTCTGCTATATTTACCATTAGAACAATATCTGAGATAAGTGATTTTTCAACACGAAAAGTAGTCTATTACGCTTACTTTCACTCACTTGTGACTTACGGCATTATTTTTTGGGGTAACTCGCCTGATGCAAAAGGATATTTCTGGCTTAAAAAACGGGCGGTTCGAGCAATATCTGGTGTAAGTTCGCGAACGTCATGTCGACCCCTTTTCAGTAGTCTGGGAATTTTGACTCTGGCGTCACAATACGGTTTTTTCTTTAATGTCGTTTATTGTTGATAATATCAGCTTATTCATACGAGTTAGTAGCTTTCACTCGGTGAATACTAGACAGAAGTCTAATCTACATTTGCATCACACCACCTTGACACTTGTGCAGAAAGGGGTACAGTATTCTGCGGCATCCATTTTCAATAAGCTGCCACAAGAACTAAAGACTCTTAGCACTAATCCACACGCTTTCAAATCTAAATTGAAGAGTTACGCCTCGGTTGCACAGTGGTAGAGTGCCAGACTACAACTCCAAAGGTCGCGGGTTCGATCCCCGCCAGGTCCTAGGATTTATTATCTCTCACTTTCAACTTCTTTCACCTCTGGCAGTATTGCTCATGTGAAAAATACCGAATAACACCGTGGTTCGGAACTCTATAACTGGCTGGGTAAGTCAGTTCGAAGGTCGGAGGAAGGCAACGGCATACCACCTCCAAACAGACCATGCCTAGTAAAGCACTGTGGTGTTCAAACTAATCTTCGGATTGTTGACTGCTTTACCTTTTTTTACCTCATGGCTCATTCCTTTTACCCCGCGTCCACACATTGGTACCAACGCTGGCGCCAACATTGGCCAATATTTTTGAGACAGCGTCCACACATTGGAGCCAATATTCAGTTGAATTCGTCGAGAGCCAACGAAAACATATCTGGGCGCACAAATCGTGGCCAATGCATTAACGCTTATGAGTGTGAATAATTACATTTTGTCATTGTAAATCAAATTGGGAAACATACGTAAAAGATAATGGGGTGTTGTATCAATTCCTACCGAACATTAATTACGGTACAAAATCATTAATTTTTTAAAATATGCGACAAGTAAACGATACACATTATAAAAACTTAGATCTGCTACTTTATGATTGAAAATAAAATAGAAAAGAAAGATGTTTTTGGAGGGATGCTATTCTTTTGGTATTACGCTTCGATTTATTGCTAAAGGATACAATATTACAAGCCTACACTTCCCTTTTTAAATAGCCATGTAATTGATATCACTAGTAGTGCTTGAAGTTTGCAAAACGATATTTAAAACTTGACATGAAATATTAAGTACTGTACTGTTAATTTTAAAGATTAAATTCAGTAATGGAGTGTGTCGAAAGTCTTCCGTTTTTAATTTCACAGTTAGCGCCTAAGTTTTGCTGTGGCATTTCGTTTTTTGAGGTTTCTTTCACAAATGAATAACTTTCTCATACAGTTCTAATATTTACAAAGAGATTTCGAATCTTTAAAACGGCGACGAAGAACGAAGAAAGTAAGTTTCGAGATGAGCAGACGACAGATAGAATGAAACGTAGGCGCCAATGTGTGGACAACGTAACCATATTGGCCCAACGTCCTTTGATGTTTGGTCGAAATACCGACAAGCGACGGAAACGTCGTTTCCAACGTTGGTTCCAACGCTGTTTCACCGATCCACACATTGGACGCACACTGTTGGCGCCAACGTTGGGTCCAATGTGTGGATCCGGCCTTATTCTGTCGAGGAACTCCTAGAAAAGTGAAACAATTAAGCTAATTTTTTTTCTTTATTGATTCTTTTCACTTTGTCTTAAGAGTGTCGTGTGCAAAGGACTACTTTGAAATTTTTCTATTACCATTCTTGTGTAACAATTAATGTATTGACTTGTTCCATGACCATGGAGTCTTACTCCTCAATTGGGTCCTATGGAACAGAAAAAAAACAATAAAATATAAATAAACAACTAGGTCGAATTTCGACCAAAGGCAATACTAGTTTGTATTATGAAACCGGTGACCCGCCCTCGCTGGATAGCACCACAGCAGGGTTCGGGTCGGGCCTGTGCCCGCGGGGCGTTAGTTCCCGGCGCGGCCGCCAGGGGCGCCGTGTCGCACAGTGCATTCCGCCGGTCGCGGCTCGGACCGTTCGTCATCCGGGGCGTTTATCGGGCCGCATTCTGCGCGAAGTTGCGCGTCCGAGCCTCCGACCCTCCCACGAACCGCGTCCACCACCCGCTATAGTCACCCCGAGCGTTAATACCGAGCCACGCGGGAATCCACCGCACCCTTCACTGCCGATTTTCATGAGCATTCCCCGCTTCTGGGCGGTAACAAAGAGACCGCCGCTTCTAGCTAACCGCACTGGCCCGACACAGGTTCTTTCACAGGAGAAGCTGCTGATTTACGACCGAAATTGTAATGTACAGATACCGCGCAACATTTCACAGTGCACAAGAACCTCGTTTATCCGGACTAGGTGGCACCGGATGTAATCCTGATTACTGAAATCCGGATAATAAGGAAAACTTAGACTAAACAGGAAAACAAGCCATATAAGTTGCTTGCAGTGGCCATTTTGAGCAGCAGCTGAATTGTTTTTCACTGTAAGGTTTTTAAAGTAAACGCCTTTTGATACTGCGTATGAAGGGTTTTATTTTTATATTTTTAAGTCACCCATACGCGTTTCGCCTTTCTCTCAAGGCATCATCAGTGGGTGTCAGCACTTGCTACCCCACTTCAGTCTTATTTTGGCAACCAGGTCGAAATGTTACACTGTTTTTTGAAACACATTGCAGTTTCCTGGTTCCACTGTCACCTGCTGCCATACTGTGTCTACTGCTGTTTGTTTTGTAGCTAAGGTTGGCAACACTACAAAACAAATAGCAGCAGATGCAATATGGCAGCAGGTGACAGTACAACCAGAGAACCGCAATGTGTTTCAAAAAACAGTGTAACATTTCGACCTGGTTGCCAGAATAAGACTGAAGTGGAGTAGCAAGTGCTGTAAGTACATCATTTTATACCAAACAACGAACTGTTTTAAATCAGAAATGAAATGTTTTGTAGATATGTAAGAGACATAACCTATATGTGTGAACAAAAAGATGTAAATATTTCAGGACACCCACTGATGATGCCTTGAGAGAAAGGCGAAACGCGTATGGATGACTTAAAAATATAAAAATAAAACCCTTCATCCGCAGTAGCAAAAGGTGTTTACTTTAAAAACCTTACAGTGAAACAAGCCATAATTATAACTCTTCTTTACACCTCTCATAACATTATAAATGATTTACATAAGTTGATTTAGATAACATATCTGCATCGTGCAAAAAATGGCACTTGACCCTTAATAATGAGAAGTGTGAAGTGATGCATATGATCACTAAAGCCGCGGCAGAATAGCCGTGTGCACTGAGGCGCCATGTCTCCGCCATATCCTTTCTTCCAGGAGTGCTAGTCTTGTAAGTTTGGCAGGAGAGCTTCTGTGAAGTTTGGAAAGTAGGAGGCGAGGTACTGGCAGAATTGAAGTTGTGTGGGGGAGCCGTGAGTCGTGTCGGGGTAGCTCAGTGGTACAGCGCTTGACCGCAAATGGCAAAGGTCCCAGGTTCGAGTCCCGGTTCCACCACACAATTTTAATATGCCAGGAAGTATCAAAATATGTAAATATTACAAGAAACCCGCTGATGATGGTTTGTGAGAAAGGCGAAACGCGTATTGGTGAATTGTAAAAATAAAAAACTCATTTGCAGTATCAGAAGGCGTTTCCTTTAAAAAACACTCCTGTGAAAATGCATAGTATTGAAATGCTGCTAAAATGGCCACTACGTAGTTTAACTTTTTTCTTTTCTTTAACTTGCAAACACACACACTTCCAGTACGGACAGATCGTCTTATTGAAAAGTCAGATATGTGGACTTGCTGCAAAAAAAAAAAAAAAAAAAAAAAAGGGAAAAATTGGTAATACTACTGTTGGGGTAGAGAATAGCAGAAAATCAAGAGTCGCATAAGACGCTCCATGGATCCGACAAAATGATCGTGTGTAAGACGTTATTTACTGCGTCCATAAAAAAGTGTGTGTGTCTAAGAGGAATGGCGACAGACCTCCTCGTATATGACGGTAAGGCGGAGCTGTGAGCTAACGCCTGCTATACGCGCGTGTCCTGTGCTCGCTGGTATGGAAGGTCACGGCAGGGGCCCTGATTGGTCCGCCACCTCATGAATCTCCCTGTGACGTTTATCGCCTTCAGACGGGCCATACCTCCTTCTGGCAGTATCTGGCCTTCCACTACGTTTGTCAGGCGACGATCCGACGACTGCCGAGGGTGGTCGGAGACGGTGCTCCAGCAAGACGCTGGCCGGACCAGAGGGGTGGTTCACCCCCAGTCACCCTCACCGCACCTAAACTCGCTCATCGATATCCATCGCAGGAGAAATCACTGCGGCAATGACCCTCTGACAATACAAGTGACCGCCGATTTGGTCGTCAGACACACACATCTCTTTTCATTATGAGAAGTCCAGCACTATGTGCTTTCGATTGTATGTAGGGGGAGTTATGGGTTGTGGCAATGGGCAGGGGGGAGGGTTGACCAAGACATGAGGGAGGGGAGGAGCGAAAGACGGAATTCCACCCCCACCATCCCAACTTCCAAACGAGCTTAAATTTCATAGAGCGAGCAAGACATGAGTTACAGTGCTCTTTGCGGTAACCAGTGTAGACCCGGTCGCCATATTAAACGATGGTCAGTACACGTGAGTGGAGTCTGCCTATCAATCATTGTCATTTGAAACTCTTTTGTTCGTCCGTGTTACAAATGTTGGTCTTTTGGATCCGTCTCGATGCAAAACACTTGATATTTTTATACCCAAACTAGTTTCGGCGGAAAACCCGCCATCCTCAGTGGGTTTTTGTAATCAATCTAAGAGATGCAAAAGGAGATATTTAAAAATAACTGTAATGCATATTGTAGCTTTTCCTTGTATCACTATATAAACATTCATTCAAAAAAAATGTTTGTATAGCTTATGGGACTCTACTACGGGGCCATCATTCCCTAAACTTACAAACTACTTATGAACAAACTAATACTGAGGACGGCACAAATATCCATGCCCGAGGGGGGATTCGAACCCCCGACCGTAGTGGCCGTGCAGACCGTGACTGGAGCGTCTCAGTCCCTTCGGTTACCGCGGCCGGCTAAACATTCATTTCAATAGCTTCCATCACTGGGCTATTTTGCACTTCCACGCTGCTTTTTTGCCTTTTATAACAAGTAGGCCTACATCAAAACAAGACCGAGACGTAAACACGCTAAAACAAAGTTTTTCGCAATAGTAACTTTTAACAATAACAGCCGCTCATACTGTTGCTGATGACATACAGCCTACACCGTATAAAAGGCAAAAAGCAATATGGAAGTATAAAATAGCCTATGATGAAATGTACGAAAATGAATGCTTATATAGTGATACAACGAAAAGAAGTGTATACCTTGCACTAAAATATGCTTTACAGTTTTTTAAATATCACCAAACCGCAATGTTTTTATTTCTTGTCCCTGCACTTTAATGCCCTCTCCAAATTTCTCCTTCCATGTCAGCAACCTTGCGGGGCATCCTCACAAAGTCTGGAAAATAAATGATATGGGGGGCATAGGATTGGTCAGAATCCTATGCCTCCCATTTCATTTATTTTCCAGACTTTCTGAGGATGCCCCATAAGGGTGAAACGCATAAAAAAATAAATAAAAAGTTTGCAACCACAACTGTCTTATTACTAAAGAAAATAACGATCTTTGCTTTGTGAAGTGTACTTCACAGTACAGAATGTATACGACATCACGTGTTGGACTGGACGCGATGAAGTCTGGCAAGGTTGGGCAGTGAATCGGGACATTCAAGAGGGACGCCGGTTTTTTGCTTGTCGCACAGTGTGGGAAAGCACGATGGAGGCAGCGACCACGCCCCCTCGAGCCTCCGTCCAATAGAGACGTCTGGGCCCTCTAGAAGGATGAGTATGAGTGAGCAGCGTGTCACGGGATACGAACGACGCACGTCCGCCGTGTGTGGCGATCGTTTGTCCACTGACAGCGGCCGCGGTGGCAGAACACCAGCAAGAACAACGGCAGCCCAGCGGCTGAGAGGCATCTGTGATGCGGACACTCGGGTGTTCTCGTCGCAAGCGATCGTAAGCCCACAACAGCCACGTACCGAGTGCGACACGAATGTTTATCACGAAATGTCTGTCCTGTTACTGTGAAACTCCCGGCCTTTGAAGATTCTCTTACTATTGTAAAGAACTACAAAAGGGATGGCATTTTAGCACCAGATAAACTACACGTAGTCTCTCCTAAAACCGGACACAATGTGCATGTCAATCAATTTTTCCGCCATTTTCTTGTGGTGTTTATTATCAAAGCTTTAAGCTTGGAACAAAAGTGTGCAATAAAGAATTCTGGTTGGCCGACACTTCAGCTCGAGTTGAAGCAAGTGCAAACAAGCCGAGGTATCTTCGTATCTTTTAACGAAAATTTTTTCAGGATGTTTCACTAAGTGCGTTTGCCTCTGTAACTTCTAAAATAATAGGTGACGGGAAATTTTAATGCGGTAGGTCAACACAAGAAATGTTACACTTTCTGCGGAGCTATGAACATAGTTTATTGTATCATTTTCCAAAGAGTTACAGCACAAAGATATAATTTTTTTTAAATGGAACGATAGTTTTTTTTCTATTGGATTCGTTGAAACCAGCTGCGTCCAAATCAATTTAAACTACACTGTTAGTTTGGGAGCTACAACCCTTCAAAGTTTAGGGGGCGGAGGTACGACAGCGTAGCTGACTGGCTGGTAGTCATGAGACAGTGGGCCGTGCCCCAGGGGATAGCCAATCGGCCAGTCAGCTACGCTGTCGTAGCCCCCGCCCCCTAAACTTTGAAGGGTTGTAGCTCCCAAACTAACAGTGATAGGAATGTAGTTTAAATTGATTTGGACGCAGCTGGTTTCAACGAATCCAATGCACGATAGAAAAAACTATTGTTCCATTTAAAAATTGTATCTTTGTGTTGTAACTCTTTGGAAAATGATACAATAAACTATGTTCACAGCTCCGCAGAAAGTGTAACATTTCTTGTGTTGACCTAGCGCATTAAAATTTCCCGTCACCGATTATTGTACAAGTTACAGAGGCAAACACACTTAGTGAAACTCCCACTGTCTCATGACCACCAGCCAGTCAGCTACGCTGACGCAGCCTCCGCCCCAGGAACTTTGAAGGGTTGTAGCTCCCAAACTAACTGTGATAGGAATGTAGTTTAAATTGATTTCGACGCAGCTGGTTTCAACGAATCCAATGCACGATAGAAAAAAACTATTGTTCCATTTAAAAAATTATATCTTTGTGCTGTCACTCTTTGGAAAATGATACAATAAACTATGTTCAAAGCTCCGCAGAAAGTGTGACATTTCTTGTGTTGACCTACCGCTCAAATGTTTGTAGAGTCTACGGGACTTAACTACGGGGTCATCAGTCCCTAAAATTACAAACTACTTATTGACTACCTTATACTAAGGACGGCGCAAATATCCATGCCCGAGGGGGGGATTCGAACCCCCGACCGTAGTGGCCGTGCAGACCGTGACTGGAGCGCCTCAGTCTCCTCGGCCACCGCGGCCGGCTGACCTACCGCATTAAAATTTCCCGTCACCTATCATTTTATAAGCTACAGAGGCAAACAGACTTAGTGAAACACCCTGTATGTGGCGGGGACCGAGACGCTTTTCCCCGGCGCCACTCGCTGAGGTGCGGCAAAGTGTCTGTTTGGACGTTCAGCGAGGGTGCGGCCTGCGCCACTATCAAGATACGGCATTCAAAGAAGTGGACCCAGTTTCATCTGAAACACCAGCCGCCATTGTCGGTGACCCCTCTAAATGCGGGACGAGCTCGACGGCGCTTAAGCCTCCATCGATCCGGCGAGAACCGGTGCGTCCACTCGTGGTTGGCGACCGAGCCGAACCCACGATAGATGCGATCTGTCCGAGGCGGTGTTGTCCGGCGGCGGAGCGGGATTGAGTTTTTACCGCTGACAGAGAATTACTCGGCAGGTGGGGGCGACCACGGCGCGCCATGTTTGTTTAATGCGCCGCCATGAATAACGCAGACACGACACCGCTTTGCTCTCTGTCCCGTCTCGCGTGTGGCGTCGGCGATCTCAAGACGGCTAGGGCACAGCTGCCGATCTGACAGCCGCGCTCTGCCGATCAGACACTATTTTATGTCATACAGGGTGTCTCAAAAAAGAACGTGGGTACTTCAAGTGTTCAAACCCTAAATGCAGGATCTGTGATGATGGTGACGAAACTGCATCACATCTAATCTTCGAATGCATTGCATTGGAGAGTAAAAGGCACAACCAGACCCGAAGAAATTGTGTCTAATGAAGAACTGATAAAGTGACTCCTTGCACTGTTCAAGGGCAGTGGTTGGCTTTACTGGATATACAGGGAGCGATAGCGCACAATAAACTTAGTTTCGGTGCGGGCAGTGGCGGGTTGGACCAAGATTGTTTTGGCTTCCCTGAGAAAATCAAATAAACTGTTCAAATGTTTGTAAATCTATCGGACCAAACTGCGTGATCATCAGTCCGTAGCTCGTTGTTATTGTGGTCTTCAGTCCGGACACTGGTTAGATGCAGCTCTCCACAATACCCTATCCTGAGCAGGCCTCTTCAACTCCACATCGGAACAGTAACCTACATCTGTCTGAATCTGCTTACTGTATCCATCTCTTACTCTTCCTCTGCGGTTTCTACTCCAAACACTTACTTCCAACGCTAAATTCACGATTCCTTGATGTCTAACAATGTGTCCTACCAATCGATCCCTTCGTCAAAGTATTCCAGAAATTCCTTTTCTCCCCAATTGCCGGCCGCGGTGGCCGAGGGGACTGAGGCGCTCCAGTCACGGTCTGCACGGCCACTACGGTCGGGGGTTCGAATCCCCCCTCAGGCATGGATATTTGTGCCGTCCTTAGTCTTAGCTAGTTCATAGGTAGTTTGTAAGTTTAGGGACTGATGACCCCGTAGTTAAGCCCCATAAGTGCTACAAACATTTGAACATTCTCCCCAATTCTGTTCAGCACCTCCTCATTAGTTACGCGATCCACCCATGTTATCTTCAGCATTCTTCTGTAGCACCACATTTCAAAAGCCTCTATCCTCTTTCTGTCCGCACTGATTATCGTCCATGTTTCACTCACATACAAGGCAACACTCTACACAAATGCCTTCAGAAAGGATTTCCTAACATTTAAATTAATATTGGATGTTAACAAATTTCGCTTCTTTAGAAACGCCTTTCTTCCCATAGCCATTCTGCATATTATATCTTCTTTACTTCGGCCATCAGAAGTTATCTTGCTACCCAAATAACAAAATTCATCTACTACTTTTATTGTCTCATTACCTAATCTAATTCCTTCAGCATCGCCTGATTTTCTGACATTGCATTCCATTACCTTCGTTTTACTGTTGTTAATGTTCATCTTATACCTTCCTTTCAAGACACTGTCCATTCCATTCAATTGCTCTTCCAGATCTTTTGCGGTCTCTGACAAAATTACTATATCATCGGCAAACCGCAAAATTTTTATTTCTTCTCCTTGAACTTTAATTCCCTCTCCAAATTTCATCTTCCATTCCTTCACTGCTTGCTCAACGTACAGATTTGGAAAGGCTACAACCCTGTCTTACTCCCTTCCCAACCTCTGCGTCCCTTTCTTTCCCTTCGACCCTAATAACCGTTGTCTGGTTTTTGTATAGCTTGAATATAACTCTTCGCTCCCTATATTTTACACCTGCTACCTTCAGAAATTTGGAAGAGTGTATTCCAGTCTACATTGTCAAAAGCTTTCTCCAAATCGACAAAAGCTACAAACGTAGGTTTACGCTTCCTTAGCCTGTCTTCTAAAATAAGTCGTAATGTATTGCCTCCAGTGTCCCTACATATCTCCTAAACCCAAACTGATCTTCCCGAGGTCAGATTCCGCAAGTTTTTCCATTCGTCCATGTACAAATGAATATATAACTGCAAAATTATAGAATCCACTCACTTTCTAACTGTTTACGATTATCTGTTACTACGACAAAAAAAACTATTAGAAAAGAATGGTTTTTAAAAAAGGTCTAAGCCGGCCGCGGTGGCCGAGAGGACTGAGGCGCTTCAGTCACGGTCTGCACGGCCACTACGGTCGGGGGTTCGAATCCCCCCCCCCTGGGGCATGGATATTTGTGCCGTCCTTAGTTGTAGCTAGTTCATAAGTAGTTTGTAAGTTTAGGGACTGATGACCCCGTAGTTAAGTCCCTTAAGCTTAACAAATATTTGAACATTTGAAAAAGGTCTAAAGTAAAGTAAATTAGTTCAAATGTTTGTATAGCTTATGGGACTTAACTACGGGGTCATCAGTCCCTAAACTTACAAACTACTTATGAACTAACTAATGCTAAGGACGGCACAAATATCCATGCCCGAGGGGGGATTCGAACCCCCGACCGCAGTGGCCGTGCAGACCGTGACTGGAGCGCTTCAGTCCCCTCGCCCACCGCGGCCGGCGAACCAAATTAGTAAGTTTGCCCATGTCTCACCTGTCCTGCACGGTTACATTTAGGTAAGCACAGTAGGAATCCGACTACGGAGCAATGCCAGTGAGTGTTATACGCCGTATGTCAGTGGTTTGGCTACGGCTGCCGGCAGGGCGAAAGTGTGGAAGGAGACCCCGTGTCGGCAGGCCAAGGGGCGAGTTTCACCTCGCAACCCCCCGCGGGCCACGGGGGTGGGGAAGGTCCGCTCGGGGGGTAGGTAGCCGCCGGGGGTAGCTGGCTGTCACCCTGCCAACGGCTTCATTACGCGGAGCCCGGCGCAGAGTCCACACCACCCTCCGCCACGCACCGCCCGGTGAGTCGTCTTGCGCACTGCTGTCGAAATTTGATTTTCTGTCCCATAATTGTTGCCCAGATGATTTGTGCATTATTTTTTTTTTTAATTTCGTTTTAGTCACAGCCTATAATTATACTAGTTTGAAGCGTTTCGGATGTTTTGCACATCTTCAGGTGACGGTTTCGCTTTCTTTTAGACGATCTGCATTACTCCTGGCAAGGTTAGGACATGAAATTTCTATTTCTCTCATCTCTTTCTGCGCGTGTGTGTGTGTGTGTGTGTGTGTGTGTGTATGTGTATGTCTATGGAGGGGGGGGGCGAGGGAGGGGCGGATGGGGGAGAGGGGGAAAAGAGGGGAAGCATCTACAGAAAATTGGCAACGCAGCCTAACTAGTCACAGCCTATAATTATACTAGTTCGAAGCGTTTCGGAGGTTTTGCACATCTTCAGGTGACGATTTCGGTTTCTTTTAGACGAACTGCATTACTCCCGGCAAGGTTAGAACCTGAAATTTCTATTTCTCTCATTTCGAACAAATGTTGTTGGTGCTGGAATTATATTGAGAAAAGAGATAATTTTAACTATGGCACTTGTTCTTGAATGTTTAACGAATATGTAACACAAATACTAGACCATTAAAAATGTTGATAAAAACACAAAAAATGCTACACAAGTGTGAAAAATAGATCGAAAATGTACCACACTAGGTACAATTATGATCACTTCCTCGTAAAATTTTGATCACTAGCTTCTTCCACATAAAAATCACTTTTTTCCCTTGGGCACCAACGCATACTTCTTAGGTAACAAACATTGCATAATACAGAATTTGCAATCCTGTGGAAACTAGATAACTTATAAGAGCGCGCTCGACGACGTTGCTCCACGTACCTCTTAACAGGAAAAAAATTTATATGTCCGTAGCGCAAAGCGGTGTATTCTTGGAAAAGACAGGAGGAGCTGTAGAAACCTGCTACACTACAACGCCACACAAAGGCATGTGCTACCAACACTACGAGACTGACAAATTATGCTGATCGGAATTGTACCTATATCGAATTTATACCACCTTACCCTATATATATATACTTTTCCGGGAGCAATGCTGCGGAACTAGACACAAAAAAGAATTTAAAAAAAAATTGCCAACTAGCGATGTACCAAATAATCCGGAACGAAACGCTACTGAAAGGTTAAATAATAATAACAATAAGCAATCAGATCGCTGCTATGTAATATTACTTATTGTAACACGACGGTCCCGTTTCGGCTAAAACTGTCGTTATCAAGTGTCCTTCGATACAAATATTACACTATAGAGCCTAACATTCGCTTGTGTATATGTCTAGACTCTAGATGGTCTGTCATACATAGGACATCAAAGGCGTCTATTTCTTTATTTATTGATTTTATGGCCTTCATTAGACCACTTTAGTCAATATTACAAAGGTTATTACAATTTGTTGTTATGCATTAACACAATTTACTTCAAAAATAAACATGACAATTTAATAATACAGTGGTTAATTTATTACTTTTTTTTATTTATTACTTTTATGGTCAACATAATTATTATGAATTAGGTTCTTCTGTTTCTTTTTATTTTTATTTTTATTTTTATTTTTTTTTTTTTTTTTTTTTTTTTTTTTTTTGTTGGCCCAATACTTTTTCATTCTTTCAGATCGTGCCCTTCTCTCCTCATCCGAAGTCACCCTTCCCAGTCTCTGTTTGTTAATTTTTATTGGTAGTGTGACGTGTTTCTTGTCCTGAAGTATCTTGAGTGTGTCTGTCTTGTCTTTCAAATCTTCCATCGTTATCTGTAGTTTCATCATGTCTTCCTTGATTTCTGTGATTCATCTTATGTTGTTCTTGCTGTTCCATAATTCTTCAATTATCTTCCTGCTGATTCTATTTTCTGGTGTTCTCATCAAATGTCCTAGGAAAGAGATCCGTTTCTTTTTCATTGTGCTTGTCACTGGTTCTACTTCTTTATAAACAGTTTCATTTGAAGCTATTCTCCAAATCCCGTGTTTTTGGTATTTCTTATTTATGTAAGTTCTGACTATCCTCCTTTCTACTTTGACTAGCCTGTCTATTGCTACAGTATTGGTTGTTTTAAATATAGTTTCGCTAGCATATGTTATTTGTGGCTGTGTAACTGTTTTAGTTTTGTGGCTATTGAGAGGCATTTTTTTATTATATGTGTTCTTGGTAACATGATGCATTTTAATAAGTTTATTTATTCTACTCTACCATGATGGTTTCTCGTTCAAGTTATGGGTTATCATTTCTCCCAAGTATTTAAACTTTTCAACAGTTTTTATGTTATGTACTCCAATTCTAATTTTGTTTGTCAGTGGCGGTACTGTTACCATTATTTCAGTTTTTTTCAAAGGATATTTTAAGGCCAATACACCGGGCTATTTCCTGTAAAAGGCGTCTGTATACTGCCGAATTTGTTGGTACTTCTGACCCTGATACAGTATTTCCATAGTTGTAAACATGATATATGTTTACGAAGCATGTAAACGTCATATTTATGTTAGTAGGATCTGTGTAATCAATGGAAGTATTTTCAGTATGTGTTAAGAATTTATATGTGCTAATAACGTGGACGCGTTTTTGTTGTTTTATTTTATACATAATAGTAAATTTGTATATTTTTTTCGTATTTCCTATACTAGATTATCGTAAGTTTCTTGTATGTTTCCAAAGAGCGTAGGTATAGATGTTCAATTAACTGTTCGCTTGCGTTATTTGTATCGCAGATTACTTCATAAAGGCAGTTCAAGCCGGAACGGGGCCGTCGTGTTACAGTAAATAATATTACATAGTGGCGAACTATTTAATTAATCTTTTTAGTCCAAAAGTCTTGTTTGGCAATACATAACAACAGTATTTTAAATGACAAATTTGAATGCATCAGAGCTAAATATATATTATATCGGTCACCAGATGATGGTCTAAGCCCGACGTGTTTTGACAACAAATAATCTACTAAAAACAACTAAGTGATTATTCAAGCAATCTCTAAGCAATTTTAGAATCATTTTTTTAAAAATGGTTATTTACTGTTAGTATATCGCTTGCTGAACTTTACTACTCTCCGGGCCCTATGTAATATAAAATGAAAGAATAAACTTTACTGTGTTGTTAAGTTGTAGGTTTCGTTAGTTTACGGTTTAAGCGTACAGCCGGGGAAAGAGTATGTAAACGAGTCTTTTGTCTTTACTGCCGTTTTAGTCTGTCTGATAGAACTGCATATCTTCAAATAACTATGGGAGCTTCTTTCGACTTTATCAGACCCTGATTTGGACCAAATGTGCTAAGTTTATTTCATGAAGAAGAAAAGGAGGGAATATTAATATTATTGTATTTAGAACATTGTTCAGTGCTCACCGTAAAAATTGTGATTTTGCTTACTAATCGGTTCAAAGAGACCATTAACGGTTCTCGTGTTTAACATTACATTCGTTACTCAAGTTTCTTTGCTCCTACTTTATTTTCATGAGTTCTTCTCAACACAAGCGTCCGAGTTTTTTGATACTGCAGCGCTTAGACGCCGAGTATTTTCATGTTTGTAAGGTGTTTATATATATAGCCTCCTGTACTTAGTTTCAATCGAAGAGAATGCGGTTGTCTTCTGTTTTACTTTTGTGATAGCGTCGGCTAGTGTAATGTGACTTTATATGTCCGTTAACGCCGAAGGTTCGAGTCCTCCCTCGGGCACTGGTGCGTGTATTGCCCTTTAAGTTACTTTAACCACTTTGTAACTATAGAAATTGATGACCATAACAGTGTAGTCCAAGACATTTGAACACTGTATGTGTGTGTGTTAGGGCAGAGCAGTTTGTTAAAAGTCTAATGCTTGAGTCTAAAACAACGCATGATTTTTATAAGAATTAATATCACCGTAAGCAATGACATAAGTAATTTCAAATACGAATAACGTTTGTGACATCCTATAATCACAATTATTAAAGTGACCAGTGAACATGTTTTTCTTTTTAATGAAATGAAATTCGTTTAATACAGTAAGACACTACAACAATGCAAAAGATAAAATAACCGTCATATTTTCCAGCGTCTACTTAAACGGAAGCACGAAAATTAAAATAAAAAGCTATACTTCCTATGTTGAAAAATTTTCGTGTAATACTCTTGCCTTGTAAAGAAACATTTACAAAATACGTTAACCAGAGACAGAACTTTAACTTCAATAGTAATGCGATTCGAATGCGCAATGCTTTTCTCAATTATGGGTTACCATTTTTAATTATAATTTTTTTGTCAGTAGCTTTTCTCCCTGAGAAATCTATGACGTCAGAAGTTTTGTTTGTGTACGGGCCTTCAAACTTTAAATAGATTTAGGCGAATACAATCTTGAACAGTTGTTGGCTACATAAACAATGTGTGTACTCTATCGAACGATGGAGGTCAATATCAAATTATGAAAAATAAATAAATAAACGTGCACGATTGCGGGCGTTTAACGAGTAAAAATTTCGCCAGTGATGAAGTGAGATTAGAATTATTTTACAATGAGTAGATTGCTCTTTCCGACAGTCGTGTTAAGTCTGTATTGTGATTACGACGTGCGAGTCGTTCATGTGATTGTGTCGCATAAAACGTAGAAGTTATTTAGACTCACATCCAAACCCAGTATCGAGCAATGCTGCATTAGCGAGTGTCATTTGTTTGGCCTTTTATTAGTCTCATGCGCGCTTTCCGTTTCGTTAAGTAAAACATGTTTTTAAGTTAATTTAAAATCGTCGTAGTTTCATTCCAACTTGATGCTTCTTAAAATGTAGCCTACTCCTTTCTTTTGTGCCAAGGTTCCAAACAGTGCTGTAATAGTGGGGTAACTAACAGGAACACACTCTGGGGGTTAGAGGACGTAGCTTCACTATGCAGAAATGCTGCTCAGACCATCAAACTAAATATGTAACTTGACAGTGGAGCTTCTAAGCTAAAGATAATAAATCTTTAACTTCAGAATGGAGCTCGCTATTTTAGCTCACAAGGCTCGCTGAATACATGTATATATTACTCGCTGCTAATGAGTGTGCAGTGCATGCAGAGAGTACTTTTGTTGTTGTTGGTATTATATTCACGGTTGGCACTGCCGCTTCTCCGACTCTGAGCAGTGATTTGTCTAATTAACTTTTTCTACTGAATATACTCTTCACATACTGAAGAATGAACTATTCCTGTTCTGACAATAAACTTACGAGGTTTTCCTTTATAGGATTCTCCCTGGAATCAGCGATAAACGATTTTTTCTGGTTTTTTACTCTCGCTCGATGTCAAACTGTCAACTGGCATTCGTTTTGTATGTTGTGTTACTCCACTCTATAACATACGATACGAAAAAAAAAAATTACTCTAAGCCCCTTACGAAAGAATGCGCACGTTTATTAGTATCTTAAAATCTAAAACCAATCAAAACAGATGTGGATCATGAACGGTATTCAGTCGCAAATATTTATTTGTCGTCGCAAATCTAGATTTCTATATCTGTGTGACCATTATCAATGCTTAAAACGTAGTATGAAACATACAAAAAGTTTTCAGTCTTCAAACACAATTTTTTTTTAATTTGTACGAATTAAACATTGATAATGTTCGCACAGTGACAGAAATTTAGATTTGCGACGATAAATAAATATTTGCGACTGACTTGTTCATTATCCGCATATTTTAACTTAGTCAAAAACGTTGCGCAATCTTGTTTGGAAGTGAGATAGCATGCCGGCCGCGGTGGCCGAGGGGACTAAGGCGCTTCAGTCACGGTCTGCACGGCCACTACGGTCGGGGGTTCGAATCCCCCCTCGTGCATGGATATTTGTGCCGTCCTAGTTCGTAAGTAGTTCATAAGTAGTTTGTAAGTTTAGGGACTGATGACCCCGTAGTTAAGTCCCATAGACTATACAAACATTTGAACATTTGAGATAGCATTTGTGATTTTTTTAATTCAAAAAATTTACATGAATCCGTAACAACTGTCGCAGTTGATTTCCTGCATTTCATTTTCCAATTTTTTTACTTTATCGAGTAAATTTTAGTGTAATACTCGGCTCTCGAAACTAATCGACACTTTTCCTGGATTGTTGTGCCGTAACTGCTATTTGATTGCGAAATTCAGGGTACATTCCGTTGAGATTAGCGACATTACCGTGAAGTAACAATATTGAAAATTCGTTTAACTTAGTGGCATTATAAATCGAATTTTCGTTATTCGTTGTGACTTTTTGACCTTGTTTGCTGTGTGAACGATAGTAAGGATCTGTTGTATCTTTGTAAACCTGTTGCACCAAACTGCTATAGTCTTCAGTATCTTGTATCTTTCCATGCGTGTTTTGGGTTTCTTTCTGGTAAAACTATTGGTGGATAATATAAGTTTCGATTCTCCCTAAGCTCTGTAGAACTTCGTTAATTCATGTTTATATTAGAATTTTTTAAGGGTAAACAAGAGCGCCTTGTCTTCTATTTATAACTATTTTTGTAAATACTTAAGATTCTCCACTCCACATATATTCATACCAAGTTGAATGCGTAAAACATCATTCTCCAGTCCATTTTACACGGAAAACAAACAACATTTTTAGTATTAATTTTCCGTCTGAAAGCCTGCCATTACGTATATTCTAAGAATCGCCGACATTAGACATGAGCTGTCGCTTTTACATGTTTTGATATGTGCACTATACGAGTCTGTTCTGAATGCATATCTTATGACTCACTATTTATTTATTATGCATTTTTTTTAAATTTACTTATGTGGGCGATTTTAGACCTTTCTCTATTCTTACAGGAAAAAAGTTTTATCATCGTGTGGCCCACACACATATAAACAGAAATATAACGAACAATCTGTTTCTATTCTACAAACTAGTTTTCGACTTATAAGCCATCTTCAGGTAAACATTTGGCAGGCGTCCACAAGAAACGCTAATGCTTACGTTGCAAACACGTTAATTAAAGGTACAATACGCCAAATGCCTTCTCATTTTGAATTGTACACAGTGAAATACGTTACATACTTAATATTATTTTATTCTAAGCTACGGTAAAGTTATTGAAGTTGTCACGTAGGTTGAGATCGTCACTTCTGGAGTGTTTTAAATACGTTTCTACACTGTATTTCCAATTGCTTCTTGGTCCACATTTGACGTGGTATACATATGATATAAATAACCTTGTTAATATTTTAATATCTAATTTAGAATTGGACAAAGGAAGACACTTTACATACTACGGTATGAGCTACGGTACAATTCTTGAGGTTGTGACTTATGTTGAGATCATGACATTTGGTGTGCATTCAACACGTCTTTTACACTGTATTTACATTACCTATTGGACAATTTTGATACGGTTGACCAATTTAAATTACATTTCATATTTCAATTTCTTATAGGTATGGCTTCGTACTAAAGTCTGCAAGGTACAATAGTTAGTAAAGGGAACGATTACAGTTTTCTGTAGCAATGTGATAGAGTGGTTTGTGGCAGATGACAGAGTGAGTACATTATGTGAAGCTTAATAATGGGGATGTCTTCAGCTGTAATTGTCCATTTATACCTAGATTGCGAATTTTTGGTTAATATTTATTTCCAATGCTTCCAACAGGTTTAGTTTATTTATCTTCGTCGGATATATGTAACACTTCCGTGTGGGCGTGGTAGATGTGTCCTTCTGTCAACACATGATCCGCAAAGGTGGAGTCTGACTTCTGTAATCTACCCTGCGCTCGTTTTCAGTCAGCCTGGCTTCTACAGCCCTGCCTACTTGACCAATATACAACGTGATGCAATCATTGCAAGCGATTTTATACGCCGAAAACTAGTTCGTAAATAAACAAAAAATAGTAGAACAAAAACAGATTGTATTCAACCTGAAAAATGGAATTGTTCTTCCAAGAAGTGACGATAGAATCCATTTATAAGAAATATAACCGACAGATCACGTTAAAAAAAAAAAATTATCGTATTCGGGAACAGGGCCTAATTAACAAACTGACAAGATATCTAGCTGGTATTCCAGTCGTCCATTGAAAAATATTGTGGGGTATTTCCCTTTATTATACAGGCTTAAGCGATTGTCGAGAAATTTAACAAAGGAATGCTTTGCCGTTTACATAAAATCATGATTGGAAACGTATTTTGTTTTTCCGTACATTTCTGAAGGGCATTGCAGACCAGTCTATTCTAGAACCCTAACAATTCCGGTATCTCCAAAATGCTGTACAGATGTTCATTTTATTTCTGTTGTTACTTCTACAATGCCGCTGCACGGACATGATGAAGGTGCAAATTACTGAATTGTAAACCTCCACTCAAAAGTTAAATTCACGATTGCAACAGAAACAGATAATGCTATAAATTATTTAGACCTCACAATGAGTAAAAAATACGGACACCACATATTTGACATTTATAGAAAACTAACCTCAACAGACAGTATTGTAAATGCATATTCATGTCACCCTCTATCACAAAAACTTGCTTATTTCCGCTCCATGACCAACAGATTAGAAAAATCTACCGTTAAATGCACACATAATCCAAAAAGAACTAAACACACTGCAATACATAGCACATAAAAACAATTTTGACCTTGATATTTTCACTAAATTATACAACAAATAGACGGCACCTAAAACTAACCCTGTACACAATGAAATATGACTAAGCAAAGAAACAGCAACTTAAAAGAAAAGAAAATACATACCAGCTACTTAAATAGACTGTTCAATATCCGACAAAATCAACGCTTTGTTCAAAACCACAAATATACGTTTTGCTTTCTGGACCACGAATAATCTTAAACTGAAATTACGATCAGGTAACAGTAAAATTCCCATGTATGTTACCCAGAAATGTATAAAAACACATGTGCGAAAATGTTTACATTGCGAAATTTCCACACAAGATTTAAAGAATACATTAGGAATACGGAAAGCAACCAATCATGATTATTTCTTCACCTAAAGCAACGTCGGCACACAGATAATACCATTGAATAGACATTGCAGATACTCTATAAAATTCGGAAAGCATCTATCACAAGGATTAGAAGAAATTGAAATCTATATACACATACGGAACCATCCCCAAAAACGTACTGATTCAACAGACCGTAAACATTAAAATTATTTTTTTTAATTATTGTATTTTTCGAAAGTGCTAAAGATTAGGCGGTATATAACTCTAGAGATAACACAAGCCAACAGTTAACTGAGCATCTATGCCTATACGCTCTCTGGAAACCTAACAGCAACTTATGAAAATCGGATACAAAAAAAGCAAGAACAATTGCAATATATGTATAAAATAAAACAACAAAACCGCGTCTATATTTTTAGCATATGTAAATTCTTAGCACACTTAAAATACTTCCAAAGATCACACAACCCGTAATGACATATATATGTCGTTCTAAACATACGATACCGTAGCTACAAGTGTCAAAATCCCAAATCAAGATTAAAATTATCAAAAATTTTGATAGTTAGTATGTAGCTGTCTTAGATTTCCTATGTATCTCAGACCACCTAGAAATATACGTAAGTGAATGTTAAGCTTTGTATTGTAATATTATATTAGAGCATGATAATTTCTTCAACCTAAATGTCACCCACTTTGTACCGTACGTCACTTGATTCTGGCAGTTTAAGTCGAAACGGGACCGTCGTCTGTAAACAAATAATATTACGTAGCAGTGATTCGGTTAATTACTGTTATGACAAAGTAATTTTCTACGCAACTGGTCAACAAGGAAGGCACCAAGAGTAATGCGACAACTATCACATAGCAAGAATCTCGTCAAAAAAAAAAAAAAAAAAAAAAAAAAAAAAAAAAAAAAAAAAAAAATTCAAGGAAAACTCCAATGACAGCGGGAGCACAGGTTAAAGTTTCCAGTTTCTCTAAAAGGTGTCTTACTATGCAATGAAGCTTCGTGTACGCACATTTTAATGAACTGAACAGCTTTGGGAGTCTTATTGACGACGAGAACAGCAGCCGAAATAGCTTGGCTGTGGGGAATGGATTAGAAGGCTTCATTTTCAGTTAAAGTAGCCAACATTTTTGTAGGCTGATAACATTTCTCGACCTTGGCGGTGACACTCGGCCCCACAGTAGCACAGTGGTGCTGGCGGCGACTCCTGGGAGACGGTAGCCAGCGCCCCCTGGCTCGAGATGACGCAGCCGCCCCCGGCTTCCGCTCCACCCCCGCCGCCGCCCCCGCAGCCGCCCCCGCCGGCGCTTCCTGTGACTCAGACAGAGGGCGTATCCGCACACACGGCCGCTTCCGGCGGGGCGCTGCAGAAAAGTGTTTTCCTCCCCCCGCTTATGCGCCCTCCCACCCCCGGGGCTTTTATTTTTACTCCTATTCCACCCCCGCCCACCCGCCTCGGTGGCTGCGCCGGTTTCCCGCGCGGAGTAATGGGGAAATATAGCGGAGCCCAGCCCTACACGGCGGCGCTCAAGTGCGGGGCGATAAAAACTACACGCAGCCGCGAGAGGGCCCCATCCAAACTGAACCGCTCTCTGAAGTGTCTGCGGCTAGCTGGCTGCGTACCTAATACTGTACCATCTGCTTCACCACTATGCTATTCACACTCAAAGTCTCCGGCACAGGGTTCGTCTAACAATTTTAGCACTATTTCGCTACCGCTTGTGAAACAATAATAAAAATCGCACTGACGTGTTTTACGGCCCACTTTAGATTTGTAGTTTTATGAGTTTTTGCATACATTTTGGGTCAAAACAATAATCTAAATAATAAAAAATTAATTAATAAGAGTGTCTGAAACAAAACAAAAATTAAGTAGTGCCGGTTTCCGAACCACCGACCCTCAGCGTTACAGTCCAACGCATTGCTCACTACGCTACTTTTTTTATTTTTATTATTATTATTATTATTAAGAGGAACTTTATTTACAAATTGTGTTTACAAATAGCTATAATTTTGTGAAACAAGTTGTCTTACAAAAAGTGAAGCAACGGCGAAAATTTTTCTCTTTTCCATGGATCGTTGAGGATTTCTCTTCTTGCACGGAGGATGTATTGTCGAAAGTCGCTCACAGATCCACCTCCCGCAAGGGCGTAGTTGATGAACAATACATGAACCAAGTGAGAGTTCTGGTCTTGGACACTGGGAAAGCCTTGACATCCAAGTACACCAGTTTCTTCGTGTTGATGTCGTTGACAGTCAGGGACAGCAATCCTGCCGATTTAAACTTGATCCATTTCCACAGATCCGCTATTTTGGAGCAGCATACCACACAGTCGATGGCAGTATCGACCAATCCGCAGTACTGGCAATACGGGTGACCGGTGAGCTTTGTTCTGTGGCGACGGGCAGCAGTCGGGATTAAATCATTCATGAACATGTAAGCTGATGAGCGCAACGTTGAACATATCAATTTATCTGCAAAAATTGGCCAGCTAACAGTTTGGAGTTCTACTCTTTAATCTCATTCGATTGATGGCCCTTGTTAACTGATGCTAATATGGCATTTGTAGACACTAGATTATCATTTATCGTACAAAAAGGGACGTGTTTTTGTTAATTCTTCAGTGCGCCATTGCTTTGAAATGACAACGTGTAAGTTACAATAAGGAAATCATCAAATACGCAACGCAACATGGCGTATGCCAGAGAGAGTTCTGGGCGAGGAATGTCACGTGACATCTGCGAACGGCTGGTTTTCGTTAATTCAATGGAGGGTATCAAAACTCTGATATTTTTGCAAATATCTCTCAAACGATAGGAGATATGAAAAAAACATAAGGGAACAAAGTTGTAGAGAATTTTCTCTTCTACAAATACGTTTATTCAATTTTCGCGTTAGATGAAAGGTTTATTTTAAATTAATATTACATTACAAACGGCTTTTTTTGGTATAACTAACGTATTTCTTGCCCGAAATATTTCAAAAAGCGAGATTATGATCTCTGGTAGCCAACAAATATGTCTGTAAACTTTGGTGCCGATCGGTTGAACGGTTCGACCTAAAAAGTGGGAACACGTTACAGACATACAGACATCGTCAAATCGCCGTTATTTTTGAAAATATCTCTGCAACGATGCGAGATAAGAAAAAAAAACTAAATAGAGCGATGTTTTAGAGAATTTTCCCCTCTACCAATTAGGTTATTCAATTTTCGTGTCAGATGAACGGTTCGTTTGCAATTACATTATATTACAAACGGATTTTGTTTTGGGTATTACTAGCGTAGTTTTTGTCCGAAAAATTTGAAAAGGGAGGTTCTGGTCTCTGGCGGCCTACAATTATGTTTGTAAAATTTGGTGCTAATCGGTTGAACAATTTGTCTTAAAAACAGGGAACACGTTACGGACAGACAGACATACATCCGAAAATCGCCGTTACTTTTGCAAATATCTCTGAAACGATAAGAGATACGAAAAAAACATAAGAGAGCAAAGTTGTAGAGAATTTTCTCCTCTACAAATTCGGTTATTCAATTTTCCTGTCTGATTATTTTCATTTAAATTTCGAGCTGTCAAAAGCCGATCGCAAAGGCCCACTTTTAGTGTTACTACAGTAACCTAAAGTGGGCCAAAAAATAAGAAAAAAAAATCGCAATGAAGTGTTTTACGGCCGACTTTAGATATGTAGTTTTATGTTTTTGCAAAAATTTTGGTCCAAAATAATAATGTAAATAATAAAAAATTAATTAATAAGAGTGTCTGAAACCCTTGTAGGAAAAAAAAAATTAGGTAGTAGCGGGTTCCGAAACGCTACAGCTAACAGTTACGAATTACGTTCTTCAATCTCATACTATTGATGGCCGTTGTTAACAGATGCTAATACGGCATTTGTAGACACTAGATTATTATTTATTGTACGAAGAACGACGTGCTTTTGTTAATTCTTCAGTGCGCCATTGCTTTGAAATGACAACGTGTAAGTTACAATGAAAAAATCATCAAATACGCAACGCAAGATGGCGTATGCCACAGAGAGTTCTGGCAGCACCCCCTATAGAAGAGAGCCTGCGCACGACGTCACAACATGGCGGCGATGAAAGGCTTAGAGTCCTCTGAAAGATTGTAAACATTAGCAGTGCACGCTGTTTCTACATCTACATCTACATCTACATGGGATACTCTGCAAATCACATTTAAGTGCCTGGCAGAGGGTTCATCGAACCACAATCATACTATTTATCTCCCATTCCATTCTCGAATAGCGCGAAGGAAGAAAGAACACCTGAATCTGTTCGAGCTCTGATTTCTCGTATTTTATTCTGATGATCATTTCTACCTATGTAAGTGGGAGTCAACAATATATTTTCGCATTCGGAGGAGAATATTGGTGATTGGAGTTTCGCAAGTAGCCCACGCCGCAGCGATAAGCGCCGTTGTTGTAGTGATTCCCATACCAGATCCTGTATCATTTCCGTAACGCTGTCTCCCCTATATCGTGACAATACGAAACGAGCTGCCCTTCTTTGGACTTTTTCGATGTCCTCCGTCAAACCCACCTGATAAGGATCCCACACTGGGCTGCAATACTCCAAAAATGGACGGACAAGCGCAGTGCATTCTTTCGTTCAGGAGTGTATTTATTACGTAAACTGGTGTTGTGTGCGGTGTGACCGCTTCGCCGGACGATTTGTGTGTGTGTGAGAACAACGTGTGATCTCTTTTTTTACTGACAAAATACCGTTTCGCTCTTCTGTGCCGAAATGTAGAGGAAATTACGACTGTGGCCCAAAGGTTACCGTCTTTAAACTTCCGGCAAAGGGGAAAAAAAGAATGTAGCGACGTCGGCGGCTCGACGGCAAGGAGTTTGTAACAGCGCTACTGCTGGTGACTCCCCACAGGCAGAGAGCGGATTATTAAATTTGGGTCGGGTCGCGGTCTGCGAAAAGGGCGCAGGAGACGGCTTCAGGGGTTAAACTGGCGGCTGATCCTCTGCAGCTCTGTGCGAGGGTCGTCTGGCGTGGGGGGAAAGGCTTGGGGGCGCCGAAGAGCCCCAGGGGACACATCGCGACTAAAGGTGTCGCCACGAGGGAGGGACTCTCCTGGCGTCGTAAGGACGCTACACACTTCCCGATTTATCTGCCGACCAACCAACTGAACACCCAACCAACCAAATTCAATAGACAGGATGGATATGGATGGTGCACACGTGCCCTCATGGAGGCTGAGAATCCAGTTAAATTCAGCCATATAGATCACATCTTCATCCTGAATGTCTCGATGGTGTAAAGATGGCACCTAATGTGGTGCTGAAACGGGTTACCAGTTAATAAAACCATTATTCATATTCACGAAATGTATGACATTAACTGCGAATGGGAAAAGTTGAAACTGCGTACCCAGCCGGGACTCGAACCCGGGTGACCTACTATCTAGGCAATTGCTCTGACCTGCATACACTGGGCACACACCTGCACAGAATTACTGAATTACGCTTCTCGTCAGATACAAATTCTCAACCTTACCCCTGCCCACTAGAACTCAAACTCTTAGTAATTGTAAACTAATTCCCATAAGAGTAAGGGCCTAGTAGTGCCTCTGCACTGAAGAAACGATCATTGCCCGTTATCGGCAATTGTATAATTATATATACGAGCCGTCTGTTCTTTCGGACATGTCCGAAAGAACAGACGCCACATATATATAACTTACAAAATCATTATTGTTACGGCTGTTGGTTTTGATATATTTCTAATACACTTCGATCATAAATTCAGCCGGTCGCGGTGGCCGAGGGGACTGGGGCGCTTCAGTCACGGTCTGCACGGCCACTACGGTCGGGGGTTCGAATCCCCCCTCGGGCATGGATATTTGTGCCGTCCTAGTTCGTAAGTAGTTCATAAGCAGTTTGTAAGTTTAGGGACTGATGACCCTCTAGTTAAGTCCCATAAGCTCTACAAACATTTGAACATAATTTCAGCCAGCTGTTGTCGCACTCTCCACATTACTATAGAGCTACAGCTCTCCGCCCATGTCTTCCTTACACCTGTCTCCGTGTCTACCTAACCTCTGCATCCTCCTCTTCCAACACCCTCCCCTCCCACATTTCTATCATCCTACCTATCCTTCTGGCTCCATACGTATCTCCCCAACTCTCTGTCCATCTCTTCCTGTGTGCTGTAAGTGAATAATTACACATACAATAGAGTATCGATTATCCGATCTCCGATTATCCGTCCTTTCGCGCTATCCGACCCTTTCACAGTGCCGGGACTGTACCTAGTAGCCGTGCGGCAGACGGCAGGTCAGTGACTATACGTTGAGGAAATCTTCTCTGGTTGAAGCCGAGTCAGTGCCTCGTTCTCTGGCAACGTTTCGGCAAGTTTCGTGCTTGCTATATTCAGGCGAATTGTCGGGTTTATGTCCTATCCGGGTCTATATAGTCGCTGGACCCGCAGTAGGTGTACGGAGGACATGAACCCGACACTTGGCCTGAAGATGCCAAGCACGAAACTTGCTGAAACGTTTCCAGAGAACGAGGCACTGATTCGGCTGTCAACCCGGGAGGGTTTCTTCTTAGAGATCCGCCGAGAAAGTCTACATTCACATATGGTGACTATACGTGTTATTTGTTTCGGCGCGCGTCATTATGCCTCAGTTCGTAGTCGCCGTCTGCTACTCCTCACTCCTCAGCGCTAACCTAGATCTGTAACGGAGTGGACGTGTTGCTCTTTGTTTATAAAAATTTGTGATGACTTCAAACCGGAAAACGTGGTCGTTTCAATGGAAGAAAAACTTAAAGCAAATGTTCAAATGTTTGTAGACCCTATGGGACTTAACTACGGGGTCATCGGTCCCTAAACTTACAAACTACTTATCAACTAGCTTATACTAAAGACGGTACAAACATCCATGCCCGAGGGGGGATTCGAACTCCCGACCGCAGCGGCCGTGCAGACCGTGACTGGCACGCCGCAGACCACTCGGCCACTGTGGCCGGCAAACTTAAAGCTTTATAAAGAATAGACATTGGTGAAACTTTATTAAAAGTGGCGCAAGATTATCGGGAAAACAACTGTTGGAGGGTGGAAATGGAACCGCAATGAAATTGACAAGTGGTGTTCTCAAAAAAATGTTCAAATGTTTGTTCAACTTATGGGACTTAACTAAGCTTACAAACTACTTATGAACTAGCTAAGACTAAAGACGGCACAAATATCCATGCCCGAGGGGGGATTCGAACCCCCGACCGTAGTGGCCGTGCTGACCGTGACTGAAGCGCCTGTCACCTCGGCCACCTCGGCCGGCGTGGTGTTCTCAGAGAGCAACTTCGACTGTTATGAAATAACGGAAAACCTTGAAAAAATGTGATTATGAAAAAGAAAGTGAAGCTTTGTTACTATAGTTTACTCGGGATAGACGGAAAGGTATACTCCTGTCGGGACTAATCTCGCAGGAAAAAGCCTTAAAGTTTCGTAATGAACTAAACGAAGGTGAACCTGACATCACTTTTCCTTCAGTATCGTCTAACGTATCTGAACGTTATATTCGGTTCTTGTTCAAATATTTAATAACTTGTCTATGTTCAAATGAATTTTTCAAACTTTTCATGTCTTTTTGTATTATTTTCCGTGCTATTCGACCTTTCGCTTTTATCCGACCTTTCCGCGGTCGGTTTAGGTCTGATAATCGAGTCTCTACTATATATGCCAAATTTCACAGTGATGTGTCAATTACTGAACGGGATAAACGGTATAACAGCGCATAAAACGCGAACGTAATTCAGAGTGGCGTTGTTGTTGTTGTGGTCTTCAGTCCGGAGACTGGTTTGATGCAGCTCTCCACAATACCATATCCTGAGCAAGCCTCTTCATCTTCACATAAGAACGGCAACCTACATCTGTCTGAATCTGCTTACTGTATCCATCTCTTGGTCTTCCTCTGCGGTTTTTACCCCACACACTTCCCTCCAATGCTAAATTCACAATTCCTTCATGTCTAAGAATGTGTCCTACCAATCTATCCCTTCTTTTAGTCAAGGTATTCCAGAAATTTCTTTTCTCTCCAATTCTGTTCAATACCTCCTCATCAGTTACGCGATCCATCCACCTAATCTTCAGCATTCTTCTGTAGCACCATATTTCAAAAGTCTCAATCCTCTTCCTGTCCGCACTGTTTATCGTCCATGTCTCACTCCCATACAAGGCAACACTCCATACAAATGCCTTCAGAAAAGACTTCCTTAGGCTTAAATCAATATTCGATGTTAACAAATTTTTCTTTTTCAAGAACGCTTTTCTACCCATTGCCATTCTGCATTTTATATCCTCTGTACTGCGACAATCATTTGTTATTTTACTGCCCAAATAACAAAACTCATCTACCTCCTTTATTGCTTCGTTTCCCAATCTAATTCCTTCAGCTTCACCTGATTTCCTTACACTGCACTCCTTTACCCTAGTTTTGCTCTTGTTAATGTTCATCTTATATGCACCTTTCAGTACACTGTCCATTCCCTTCAACTGCTCTTCCAGGTCTTTTGCTGTCTCTGAGATTATTACAATGTCGTCGGCAAAACGCAATGTTTTTAATTCTTCACCCTGAACTTTAATTCCTTCTCCAAATTTCTCCTTGCTTTCCTTTATAGCTTGCTCAATGTACAAATTGAATAAGAATGGAGAAAGACTACAACCTTGTCTTACCCCCTTTCCAACCACTGCATCCCTTTCACGCCCTTCAACTCTGATAACCGCTGTCTGGTTTTTACTTATACCGAATTGCCGGTTTCGGTTTTTCAGCTGTTCGTTTGGGTTGTCCCTCTTTTATTAATTTATTTATTTACCACTCATGCATGAATGTAGAAATGTGGCATCTCGCGTTGTAACAGCCAAACGAAAGCCTCTGCAACGACAACACGAGGGCTACTATTAGAGTACGCCTCTTTCGCGTGTTTCGGCCGCACGCGCCAACCTCCTGTCCCTGGCAGGAACCACGTGCCTCCCGTGTCCCGACAGAACAGCAGATAGCACAGCCTCCTTCCTGCCTGTGTCTCCTGCAGGAAAAACCCAGCGCTCTCTGCGGCGACACAGAAGGGGAGGATTTGATTAGCGACGGTCCTGCGCCTTCTCAGCTTCCCCCCCCCCCTCTCCCCCCCCTTCCTACACACGCACACACTCGCGAGTACACGCGCAGGCT
The DNA here is from genome assembly GCA_026315105.1 of Locusta migratoria. Taxonomy (NCBI): domain Eukaryota; kingdom Metazoa; phylum Arthropoda; class Insecta; order Orthoptera; family Acrididae; genus Locusta; species Locusta migratoria. The sequence goes on along the minus strand of CM048754.1, from coordinate 4,260,275 downwards.
TTTGTTTCTGTCCAGGGCTGCCACCCTCCGTACCACTCTCTTCCAGCTGAAGAAGTTGTTCTCGGAAATTTGTCACAGTCTTCATTCAAGGGCCAATCAGACCCTTCCTCGTGGCTACGCTGTCGTCAGCTTTTGCCCACAGACGTAGATGATTAAACGTATTTTCTTAATATGAAGTAAACCTCTCCAAAACCAAGGACGGACACACTGACCTATAAACATCATTGCAGTGCCACAAGGGAAAAATTCTCAGCGAGAAACAACATCATCAGGAAATTAACTAACGGATCCTGAGGTGCAAACCCAAAAGTCCTGAGAGCCTCAGCCCTTGCGCTTAGTGTGTCAGCTGCGGAATACGCCGCTCCAGTATGGAGTTCGTCAACACAGGCGAGAAAAGTTGACACCGCGGTGAATGAAATGGCACGGATTGTGACTGGGTGCCTGAAACCAACACCAGTACACAAGATGTACTTAAATATGGGGATCGCACCGCCCAATGTACGACGTGAAATTGCTGCCGAAGCTGAAAAAACGAAGCAAGAAAAGGACATGCGTCACCCTCTATATGGACACCAGCCTGCTGACCGACGGCTTCGTTCGAGGAAGAGTTTCCTGTCAGGTACCCGAGCACTGGAAGGGTCGGCCGCAGAAAACCGTATTGCGAGGTGGGAAATGGATTTGAGAAGCCCCCATAAAGCAGCAAAAGAAGAACTGCCACCTGGTGGAGACCTGCCATACACAGTCTGGAGAACCCGGAACAGTATGAGGGTAGAAGTGCCAAAGTGCAAGACAAACATGCAGCGATGGGGCTTCCTAAAAGAGAAATGAGAACACTCTGTGTCTTTGTGGTGCTGTGCAGGATCCTCAACACCTGCTTATCTGTCCATATTTAGAAAAGCCCTGCACAATGGAAGACTTATGGGAGGCTAACGACAAAGCCATATTGGCTGCTAATTTTTGGAAGTTAGAAGTCTAGTTCCGGACACGGAAAGTAAGTACCAAGGACGGAAGGAGATCCACTTTTTGCGATACCAATGCGCAGACAGGATGAAAACATAACCTGCGTAAGAAGAGGACAATATTGACGGCTTAACTGACAGCTATCTTAGAAGGCCTGTATGAAGATAGATGAATGGCATTTCTTTAACCACGTACTGAACAGGTAAGGTAGAAAATGTGTTTTGGTGTCTTGGGTGAACTGATGCCTTGTTTCATTCGTCAAGTGGCTCCACTTCTGCCACGGTAGCTATGTAAACGCCCGTCCTGTGCGCAGTCTTTTTCAAGTTAACACTTCGATAAGTGTCCTTATTTGGAAGCACATACGTCAGGGAGGGTTTTTATTTGCCATAAATGAAACAGGCAAATTCTAAAACGAATCTTCCGCTAACAGGCAGCTATCTGAGCGGCTTTCTCAGAAAATTCGACATCGAAGAATTCTCAAAATATCGAAAGACAAAGAAATGTTATTTCTCTCATTACGTTTCGTTAGTTTTAAGTTTTTTTTTTAAATTAATCTTTTAATGTTTATGTCATAATAAATTATCATCGCCAGCGTAGAATGAAAATTGTGATTTTCGTTCCATTCGTTTAGTAATTACTGCTTTCATTTTTTTTTATTTTATATTATTTTTTATTTTTATTTATTTAATTATTTTTTCAAGAAATTGTACAATTCCTTGAAACAACATTGTCTCATTATACCAAAGGTATTAAACATAAGGACGGCATTGAATTAAAATTTATGCTGTGGCCGGGATTCGAACCCAGGACCTCTTATTTACTAGTAGGTGCTTTAGACCACTTTTTTATTTCTTTCTTATTTTTTGGGCCTCCAACCTCCCCTCACAGCCCCTCCGTCCGCTCTCCAGATGTCGTCTTCTTCGGCTTGCTTTTGTTTGTATAGTTCAGTCCTTTATTATCTTCCATTTCATGGAAATTTTGTGAAGTAAAAATACTTCTTCAAGCAATAATGGAACTTAAAGCTTTCTTATATTTTCTGTTTCTTAAATGAAGATTATTGCAGCTTTTTCCCTTTGCTGCAAAAAACAGAATATGCATACAGAAAGAAATGTAGCTTCTGTTGGTATAAATATTGTTCATGCTAAATTAAATGTAAGTTCTTGCACATAAGCGGAAAAAGAAATTAATTAGAATAAAAACAAAATGCACAGGTCTCCTTTCTCTTCGGTTCGATTTCAGTGCACTCGCCTCATCAGAGTTACTCTTCTCGAAGCTTGTCGGTAATTTCGTCCGCTTCTTTCTCCTCTGGTACATCGGTTTTCCAAATTTCCCCCTTTTTTTTCTTTTTTTGGTGTATCTTCACATAACTCTGGTAGCGTCAGACCACTCAGCTAACACAGCGTTGCAGCCAAAGCGACTACACGGACTGTCTTAAAACCCGTCTCCCCCCACACCACATACTTTAATTCTGCCTCATGTTCCCTGTGAAGTATCAACAAATTATACACCTTGGCCTGAGGAACAAGGCAGGATAGTTCCTGTTCGCGTTATTTGCTGGGGTGCTATTCCAATGTAGGAGAGCCCTGGCAATTTGATACGCATTTCGCAGGAAACATGAGGCAGAAGTAAAGTATGTGGTGTGGAGGGAGACGTGCTTTAAGACAGTCCGTGTAGTCGCTTTGGCTGCAACGCTGTGTTAGCTGAGTGGTCCTTAGCACCTACCCAGTAAGTAGGAGGTCTTGGGTTCGATTCCCAGCCACAGCATAACTTTTAATTCAATGCCTCTCCTTATGTTTAATTATTTTTTGCTCGACCGCTACAGTGATAAATATTATTAGTGTGGGCTATTTCCCAGTCTAGCTGTAGGCGACGAGGAGAAACGCTACGGCATACTCAAGCTCTACAGCGGAGTGCTTGAGACGCTACCCAGAGACCGCCGCTTGCTCCACACAGGACGTGGTTCCAAAAGACGCCCCCTGCAACGTCCGCAGGACAAAAACGCGGCAGTGAAAGTCCGCCCCACAATGAGTCCGTCTGGGCCAGGTCTCCGGTAGACAAAGCCAGTGGTGGTCACGAGCTGTCTGGAGGCAGAATGGACCGCCAGGGCAGGCAGGTGTCCTGCTGAAGTCCACACGCGGAGACTCTGCCAGTCCGCATTGTCCGCGAGGGACCCCCGCGGTCGCCCACGCAACTGACGCACACACACTTCGGACACGCTTTCACGACTCGCAGCGGCTGGACACATTCCACGTATACTGACCGCGCCAAACGCTACTCCGGTTTCTCCACCGATGCACTATTCTATTTTATTATCACTAGTATTGCCTGTGGTCGAAAATCGACCAATTGTGTTTACAATAGTCACTGAGGGATAAAATTTTACGTATCATGTCGGCGGCCTCGCGTGATTTTGTTGGCAAGATCAACAACACGATAGAAAATCTTTGACCATTTGTTCGAACCACATAGAATGACTCGATTAGTGTATCGTACAGACCATGAAGCAAACAAATAATGCTGTTCCTGCTTTAGGGTAGACAAATTCTTGTATGTCCCCTCGTCCGCTCAGTAAAAAATAATTGCCCTCGTAAAGCGAAGATTCCGTGAGAAAACATCAGCGTTGTCAAGCGATTGGCTAAAATGAAGACTCACAGGATTGTCACTATTCGGCAACGGTTCCCAACAATATCATGGGAGGCCGCTGGGATATTTGGTAAAATTTACCCGGCACTGGGAGGTGTGAAACGGTACCTTTTACGTGTTAAGGAATATGCCTGACACAATAACAACAAATAAAAACGGAAGTATATACTTCTCATGCCATTTTCGAATTATATAACTTTCATTAGCGTAATATGTAAAATGGAACTACAATTTCGGTGTTCGTATATTTATACAACGCCAAGAAAGAATGTTATTTCGAAAATGCGATATTCATAATTCCAGAGCTGTCAACATGTCGACTTCGTAGTTCCACCCGAGCACCGCTAGATGCCTCTCCCGGCGCATCATCCTTTATATCGGCATTCATATGAAAACATCCATTTCCTTTAACCACTCTCAATCACTGTAAAAATGAAGCATTTGAACGGCACAAGAAAGTGAGTTGGGAGCACTCCATCTTTCGATATTCACTTATTTTAATACTACAGATGCGCTGCATTACATTACAGCGTCTTTTTTTGTTTTTTTGTTTTTTTGTTTTGTTTCGTAAACCGTTTTTCGCTGTCGTGTTTACATAGCATAGCCTGAATCGGATATCGTTGCTCACTTAAAATGGCGGCTGGAAAACAGCTGATTCAGTTCCTTATTTAGTCTGCACAATCGCTATTTTTCTTTATTTAAATACGCAGATTTATGTTCACTCTAATATTTATACTTTTATTTCACATTAGAAAATATCTCTCTTTCCATATGTGCCGAAAATTCTTAACAAGAAAACACAATCTGACAAGCCAAGAACGCTTCGAAAACGGTTGCGTTTACATGGGCATGAAAATCGATTGTGGAACTGGAAAACCGCTTTAGAGAAGCGGATTTCCAGAATCGATTTTGGAGTGTTTACATGACCAACCAAAAGCGGAATTGGGAAGTCGGATTACGAAATCCGGTTTTGGGAGCCCATGTAAACGGGGTGTATGTGTGAGTTTACGAGGGTAGTCCCCCTGCAGTATGGAGTCCGCTGTAGTAGGAGAGGCACTCAATGCCGCCCCTGGTGTAGAGAAGGCTCTCTCTGGCGCACTCTGACGAGGCGCTAGCAGTCGGCTGCGAGGTTTCGCCGTCGCGTCGGAGCGGAACCGTCACGGCCCATGAGAGGGCGCGAGCTCTCCATTAGCCGCCCCTCCTCAGGCGCCTGAAGACGTACTGCTCCCAGCGGCCAGAAACGTCGCGCCCAGACTCCAACTAGCCGCCCCTTCAGCTGTTCCACATCCTGCCATTTACGAACCTGCCGGTACCGAGCGGTCCCCGCGTCATCCTCCGCCACTACTCCGTGACCCAAACAATCGGAAATGTTCGTTACAATTTCGTCAACATTCAGGACAACAAATAACGAAAATACAGGGTGTTACAGAAAGGTACGGCCAAACTTTCAGGAAACATTCCTCACACACAAAGAAAGAAAATATGTTAGGTGGACATGTGTCCGGAAACGCTTAATTTCCTTGTTAGAGCTCATTTTAGTATGTCTTGATCGGGCCTCATGTTCTTCCACCTACGCTCAGTGGAGCACGTTATCATGATTTCATACGGGATACTCTACCTGTGCTGCTAGAACATGTGCTTTTACAAGTACGACACTTCATGTGGTTCACGCACGATGGAGCTCCTGCACATTTCAGTCGACGTGTTCGTACTCTTCTCAAAAACAGATTCGGTGACCGGTGGATTGGTAGAGGCGGACCAATTCCGTGGCCTCCACGCTCTCCTGACCTCAACCCTCTTGACTTTTATTTATGGGGGCATTTGAAAGCTCTTGTCTATGCAACCCCGGTACCAAATGTAGAGACTCTTCGTGCTCGTATTGTGGACGGCTGTGATACAATACGCCATTCTCAAGGGCTGCATCAGCGCATCAGGGATTCGATACAACGGAGGGTGGATGCATGTATCCTCGCTAACGGAGGACATTTTGAACATTTCCTCTAACAAAGTGTTTGAAGTCACGCTGGTACGTTCTGTTGCTGTGTGTTTCCATTCCACGAATAATGTGATTTGAAGAGAAGTAATAAAATGAGCTCTAACATGAAAAGTAAGCGTTTCCGGACACATGTGCAGATAACATATCTTCTTTCTTTGTGTCTGACGAATGTTTCCTGAAAGTTTGGCCGTACCTTTTTGTAACACCCTTTACACGGTGAATCACCTAACACTCGAACCCCAAATATTGCGGAAACGGAAAGTGCGATTGATGTGCGGTTTTCACAGAATGGATTGTTTGTCAGGGGCTCGTATTGTTAGCCAACAAACAGATCGTAAAAATACCTACAAAGTGTATTTTTATGCGAACATACAGTTTTTTAAATGGAACAATGGTTTTTTCTATCATGCTCTGAAAATTTGAAACCAGCTGTGTACAATGAATTTCGAATGACATTTTTATCACGTTTAGTTTGGCAGCTAAGACCGGTTAAAGTTTCGGGGGCGGAGGCTACGACAGCGTAGCTGACTGGCTGTTGGACATGAGACAGTGGGCCGTGCCCCAGGGGCTAGCCACTCGGCCAGTCAGCTACGCTATCGCAGCCTCCCCTCCCGAAACCTTCAACTGTTGTAGCTGCCAAATTAAACGTGATAAAAAGGTAATTCAAAATTCTTTGTACACAGCTGCAGTCAAAAATCCCAGTGCATGATAGAAACAACCATAGTTCCATTTAAAAAACTATATGTTCTCATAAAAAGTACACTTTCTAAGTAATATTACAATCTGCTTGTTGCCTAAAAATACGAGCCCGTGATTACCAATCCATTCTGTGAAAACCGCACATCAATCGTACTTTCCGTTTCCGCAAAATTTCGGGTACAAGTGTTAGGTGATTCACCCTCCCTGCCTCCCTCCCTCCCTCCCTCTCTCTCTCTCTCTCTCATATATATATATATATATATATATATATATATATATATATATATATATATATATATGTGCCTATATTTCACTCTGCAGCCATAACTACACATCGGAAGCGAATTCTTTTTGTATGTGGTAGTACGTATCAATCTACCATTGTGCTCTATGTTGGTAGAGGGTTGATAACGATAACAGTGTGGAAGATATGGGAGTTGAAAGCTACCGACTTATATAAAATTCTACGTGTGGGTGTCAATGTTTTGCTCTTCAACAAAAGGTACATAATGGAGACGAACGATCTCTCTGTGCTGTTGTAGTAGTACAAAGTCTCCCGTTGTACAGCATAGGAGTTTCCGTATCGATAGCTATGACAGGGTAGAAGATGTAGTGGTTGAAAGACGTCAGCTTATGTAAAATTCGTACTGAAGACCAGAGATGAATTTAGACACTATAATAATAAAGAGGTTATACACAGCGAAACGTGCTGCAAATTTTTCAGTTGTTTTTCTGCAACAGGCGTAAGAATAAATAAAAGTAAGCGCATATTTTGCAAATGCAAAACTACTATCAAAGTATAATATGATGAGAATGCCAGGCCATCCGTGGCCAAAGGTGGTTTATGAATGGAAACCATCCGGCAGACCACGACGTTCTTGGACAGACCAGGTAAATGGAACGTCGCAGCATCGACTAGGAAAATGCGCTGCATAAAAAGGCTTGGCGGAGGATAACAGGAACACGACAAGATGTTGTTATTTTAATTAATCTTTGTATTGATTAATCATGTAATAATAATAATATTTTTTTACATTTTTCTTTGCACCCTTGAACAAATTCGAATACGAAAAAAATAATTTGCGATTAAAAAAAAAGAGTGGTTTGTGATGAAGGGTTAATCGAAGGACTAACACACACACATCCATTCACGAGGGAGGATTCGAACCTCAGATGGCGAGCAACCGCGCTCTTCGTACCAAGGTGCAAATACAAATACAAATGTTTGTAAAACTTATGGGACTTAACTACGGGGTTATCAGTCCCTAAACTTACAAACTACTTATCAACTACTTACGAACTAGGACGGCACAAATATCCATGCCCGAGGGGGAATTCGAACCCCCGACCGTGGTGGCCGTGCAGACCGCAACTGAGACGCCTCGGTCTCCTCGGCCACCGCGGCCGGCAGCAAGGTGCCTCAGACCGCTCGGTCACTCCACCGTGGCCCCCTATCTTCAACAAGAGACCGTGTCTGAAAAGCACTTCCGTCATCTCCAAATGGAAGCCATTTCGCAGCGTTGCAAGCATCTGGTAATGCGACCACTTGTTCGCCGGAGTGCTTGCGTGTCTGCAGCTCGCAAACGTCACAGCGCGAGGCGGAGAAAACCTGGCGAGACCAGATCTCAGGCCGGGACGTTTAATTAATATCGGACAGTGATTAAGAGGGGTTTCTGTCCGCCAACAGCAGCCTCGGGGCGAAGCCGACGCCGCGAGAGTGCATGCAGTAATAGGCGGTAGCGGCCGACACCTAGCTGCCGCACGAAGCCAGTGGGGCGTATCGCAGGCTCGCATCTCGAGCGCAACTCTCCAGCCACCGCGCCTGGCTCTTATGACTGCCAGGCGTCGTGCGTGAGCCTAATCTGCTCTCCCGTTCTTTTATTTCAGACGTCGCTCCTCCGCGTGTGGCCTTTGCGTTGTAGTCTGCGTGTTCCCTCTATCGCCCGGCGCACGAAATGTACGGCGCCGGTCGGTGTCACAGAACTTGTCTCAGGACTCAGGGAGCATATTGCGCTATTACCAATTGTCACGAGGAAAATTTTTTAATCTAAACCCTACAGGTCTCTTTCTTCAAATGTTCAAATGTTTGTATAGTCTATGGGACTTAACTACGGGGTCATCAGTCCCTAAACTTACAAACTACTTATGAACTACTTACGAACTAGGACGGCACAAATATCCATGCCCGAGGGGGGATTCGAGCCCCCGACCGTAGTGGCCGTGCAGACTGGGAATGGAGCGCCTCGGTCTCCTCGGCCACCGCGGCCGGCTCTCTCTCCATATATACAGGGTATTTCACTAACTGTATTTGCCTCTGTAACTTATAAAATAATAGGTGACGGGAAATTTTAATACAGTAGGTCAACACAAGAAATGTTACACTTTCTGCGGAGCTATGAACATAGTTTACTGTATCATTTTCCAAAGAGTTACAACACAAAGATATATTTTTTAATGGAACAATAGTTTTTTCTATCGTGCATTGGATTCGTTGAAACCAGCTGCGTCCAAATCAATTTAAACTACATTCCTATCACTGTTAGTTTGGGAGATATAACCTTTCAAAGTTTAGGGGACGGAGGCTGTGATAGCGTATCTGACTGGCCGAGTGGCTATCCCCAGGGGCACGGCCCACCGTCTCATGACCACCAGCCAGTCAGCTACGCTGTCGTAGCCTCCACCCTCTAAGCTTTGAAGTGTTGTAGCTCCCAAACTAACTGTGATAGGAATGTAGTTTAAATTGATTTGGACGCAACTGGTTTCAACGATTGCAATGCACGATAGAAAAAACTATTGTTCCATTTAAAAATTATATCTTTGTGTTGTAACTCTTTGGAAAATGATACAGTAAACTATGTTCATAGCTCCGCAGAAAGTGTAACATTTCTTGTGTTGACCTACCGCATTAAAATTTCCCGTCACCTATTATTTTATAAGTTACAGAGGCAAACACACTTAGTGATGGAAACCATGAATATATTTTGTTACTTATCCTCAAAACAGCTCTGATTAACGTACGCATGGAAATTCATGGTTTCCATCCTAGAGACCGTTTTTATTCAACCACACTTTGTTACAGAGACTGCGTACTAATACCGTGCAGGTACAGTTACAATTGTTGTTGTTGTGGTCTTCAGTCCAGAGATTGGTTTCATGCAGCTTTCCACCCTACGCTATCCTGAGCAAGCCTCTTCATCTCCTCATAAGAACGGCCACCCAACCATTTGAATCTGCTTACTGTATTCGTCTCTTGGTCTCCCAAACACTCCCCTCCAGTGCTAAATTCACTATTGTTTTATGTGTAACAATGTATCCTACCAATCGATCCCTTCTTTCAGTCAAGCTATGTCAGAAATTCTTCTTCTACCCAATTCTGTCCAGTACCACTTCATCATTTACGTGATCAGCCCAGATAATCGTCAGCATTCTTCTGTAGCACCACGTTTCAAAAGCCTATATCCTCCTCCTTTCTTTAACTATTTATCATCAATGTTTCACCCTGGAACAGGACAACAAAATGTTCAAATGTTTGTAAATTCATCGGACCAAACTGCGTGGTCTTCAGTCCGTAGCTTACAAACTACTTAAATTAAGGCAAATTAACCTAAAGACAGCACACACACCCATGCCCCAAGAAGAACTCGAACCTCCAACGGAGAGCAACCGCAGCGAGAGACCTTATACCGCTCGGCTACTCCACCGCGGCGAGCAGGACAACACTCCACCCAAATGCCTTCACAAAAGACCTTCTTACACTTGAATTGATATTCAATGTTAACGAATTTCTCATTTTTCAAAAACGTTTTTCTACATCTTGCCATTTTCCATTTTATATGATCTGTACTGCGACCATGATATGTTGATACAGCCGGCCGCGGTGGCCGAGGAGACTAAGGCGCTCCAGTCACGGTCTGCACGGCCACTACGGTCGGGGGTTCGAATCCCCCCTCGGGCATGGATATTTGTGGCGTCCTAGTTCGTAAGTAGTTCATAAGTAGTTTGTAAGTTTAGGGACTGATAATTCCGTAGTTAAGTCCCATAGACTATACAAACATTTGAACATATGTTGATACAAACCTCATCTACCATCTTTATTGTTCCGTTACATAATGTATTTCCTTCAGCACCGTCCGATTTTCTTAGACTACATTCCATTACTCATGGTTTACTTTTGTTAACGTTCATCTTATACAGTTGGAGCAATAACATTTTTACGGAAATTCGTCCAAAAATACCATAATTTCCTAGGAATGTTCCATTATTCTGCTATAACGAAGCATTGTGTCATCGGAAATTCACACTACCACTCGTCAAATGTTCAAATGTTTGTTAAGCTTATGGGACTCAACTACGGGGTCATCAGTCCCTAAACTTACAAACTACTTATCAACTACTTACGAACTAGGACGTCACAAATATCCATGCCCGAGGGGGGATTCGAACCCCCGACCGTAGTGGCCGTGCTGACCGTGACTGGAGCGCCTCAGTCACCTCGGCCACCGCGGCCGGCACCACTCGTCAAAAAGAATGACTTTATTTCCAACGAATGTTTACGAATTGACGCTAAAAACATTTACATGAACATCGCACTCTTCTTTTCAAAATAAAACTGAAAAGCGCATTTCCGTCGCCTCTCTCAACGACACTGTCTTCTAATATCTGAACACCAAAAAGCCGTTATCTTCACCTAAACTATCATTGTCTATCATTGTCACAGCCCCACAAAAGGAAAGTTATGGAATATTTCTTTACTTACTTTGCTTTCCTCGGAGTCGCTTCCAAGTTACGAATAGCGCCATTCGCGTAAAATGTGGAAGATCGTCAGCGTACTCACCTGAAAGAAATAAAAGAATCGTCGTTAGAGACTATTTGTTTGCAACACTATTACAAGAACAAATGAGACATAAATGCCTTCGGACAATATGTTTGACCTTGTATTTGAACACCACTCTCGGGCTGAATATTGACTTTGTTTACATACGTCACATGTCACAATGTTTCCCGGATACGACAAACTGTGAGATGCAATTCCCACTTCGGAACAAAAATTAAGGAAAAATCGCTTTATAAATGATTACAATGTAGACTTCATATAAGGTATATGACACTTTTTAAAAATTAAACCATTTATAATCGCGATATTAAGTGATGCAGTGCCAATAAGAAGTTGCCTTGTAGTTTCCAAATACCTGCATCACATTTCGGCGGAGGTCATTTATTTATTTATTTATTTATTTTTCTATGGGACTTAACTACGGGGCCATCAGCCCCTAAACTTACAAACTACTTACGAACTAACTAATGCTAAGGACGGCACAAATATCCATGCCCGAGGGGGGATTCGAACCTCCGACCGTAGTGGCCGTGCAGACAGTGACTGAAGCGCCTCAGTCCGCTCGGCCACCGCGGCCGGCGGAGGTCATTCGTAGACAGATGCGTATCGTCGTTTCAAGTGACAGCATTACCTGCCTGGTTCTCACTTCTTCGTTGTCGCTTTTGAGGACTACGACGTCGACAGAATTGTGCATGTGGTTCCTCTCATAACCGAATGCTCTCTACGGACTGGTGTTTCCGAAAGCTTATATTTGATTGACAACTATAGCCGGTTTATTCACGCGAAATGAATGCACCATGCTGGCCACAAGAAATCTCTTACCTTTCCTTTTAGTACCCAAATGAAGCAATTGACACTTTTTAATATTTGTAGTCCGCTAGTAAACCATTGATTCATCGACGAATCCACCTTCGATGTGAAAAACAATTTCATATGTCAGATTACACATTGACATAATGTGTGAAAAATTTGACTTTAACCATGGAAGCGAAAAAGAGGTTTAAGGATGGTTTGAAACCATGTTTAAAGTTTATTCAGATTTCTAAATGCTAAAAGCTATTTTTAACATACCTATCTGAATGTTTATGGCGTCACTTGTTCTGAACTGTGAGTCGTACAACGATATAATCCTACTAGCACATTAAGTTGTATATGTGGATGGTGCTTGCCAATAGTGTTGCGACTGAAGTAGGTTTTAACAACATAATAAGTTAGAACGTCAGGCTTGATGCTGGAGCAGATTGCATGAACATCGGAAATGTGTTAAGCGAATTGTTTATATTGACTTTCAGCGAGAAACAGTTTGTTAAAGGTTAGTAGTTAGGTGTAAATTTTGGTTTAAGTCGCTCTTTAGTCTGATCCACAAATAACGGATAAATATAATGCGGTGGACTTCGAAGATGTAAATATTACCTCAAGACACATACTCGATTATTAACTGTCTAATTCTTGTTTTATTGTGCTGAACTTTTAATATAAGAGTATACGCCTTAAACGAATGGATTGAGGCAAGATTTAATGTTTTTTCTTAACTCAAATGTTCACAAAACTATTAGTTCGTAAACCTATGGTCATCAGTCCCTAAACGTACATGCTACTTAAATTATTTACATTAAGGACAACTCCCACCTACAATCATACGCATGCACACGCACACCCATAGCCGACGGAGAACTCGAACCTCTGGCGGGAACGGCGGTCCAGCCAGTAGCATGACGTCTTAGACCACAGGGCTCCCCTTTCTTTTTTTTTTTTTTTTTAATTCGGCCAGTAACTAAGCGAAATACGGGAAATGACATTTCTTCGGGTAGGCTTTCTGCACTGTACATTACCATTTCTTGCATCACACACACAAACTCTTCGGAAGTTATTTAGAAATTATTTATGATCTTCTGAAGAACTGTCGATAGCAGTGATTTTTACGTGGGAATATGATGTCGGTGATGATGACGATAATGATGATCATAGTGATTTTTTTTCCTGCATTATATCGAACTATTTGGGAAGCAAGTTGCCAGCTATACTTTCCAGGGCACCATCCCAATTTACCCCTACCGTCTGAACACAAAGATTGCCACTCCTCACAATATGTCCAGGATGTCCAACCTTATTCCAGAGTAACTGGTATGCCAACTATCAGGACTACTTACTTGGCCACACATACATTGCCCGTGGTTCATGAACTAGGACATGACTACAGGAACCCACACCATGAACCACTACCGCGGTGGAATTTCTGAGCGTTCCAAGGCGCATAGCCGTGTAGCACGCCGGTGGTTCGAGTCCTCGTCTCGTGCATGCGTTGTATTTGTTGTCCTTAGGATACGTTAGTTGAAGTAGTTTGTAAGCCTAGGGACTGGTGACCAGATTAGTTCAATCCCACATATTTACAGTCATTTGAACTTGAACATGAACCACAGATGCAATATCCCAACAAATTTATTTTCATAAAGAACTTCAATTCTCAATAACACTCAAATCTTGTGAATGCACGATACTTATTTCAATGCAGGTGCGTAAGAGGTATTGAGCCCGTGTGCCTGAAGTGGCGTAGTGGCTAAGCGCAACTGTCTGATAAGCAAGTGGTACCGGGTTCGAATCCTGTCCCAGCAAAAATTTTCATATGCTCTTGTTGTATGATTACAACACCTAGGAGGAGCTGGAAACTCATAAACTCCAGGTAAAACATAAATTTCTTTCCTTCTACCTCAGTTATTTCCAGTAGTTGACTTTTGTAATGGCGTACGGAACAGGGAATCAACTAAGCTTTGAGGATCTCCCACGAACCAAATGCCATACACCCCGCCACTGCGTGGAATAGCAAGTCAACCGGGCTCCCATCTCTTTCTCTCTCAGACTGTGCAAACAGACATTTCCATACCGGAAAACCCTCGCGCATCGCAGAAGACCTCCATCCATTTTAATTGGCCCCGCCCGACGAACAGAAGAGACTCAGCCACGCAGAAACATCGCGAGTCGCTTTACATAAAGACTTTGGCATATTGAGTATCCTCAAATAGAAGGGGAGGGAGACGTCGACCTGTGCTTGTTTTGTGCCTCTCCCCTACCCTTCCCCTTCTCCCAGATCCGCAGAACGCTTCCGGCCTTATAAATATTCATTACAAATATTTAAAATTCCAGCTCACGGAACGTCGGCGTGGCACAACACGGGGAATACCCGCTCCCCCACCCTTCTACTACAGTGTTTGCTTTTCTTTTCAAGTGCAAACGCGAGGCGCGCACGGAACATTTGCGAAACGGCCCCTCCGTCATCTTCAGGCAAGAGCACACGTCGCGCTTTTAATATAAAAACGACAGCGCTCTCTCTGTGAGATACTCTTCCACCTCCGCCCACGGAGCTGTGGGTGGTGGTTTTTCTTGTGCGGGTCGCGTTATACAAGGAGACGCGGTGCGGCTCTTGAATGCTCAACAACAGCGAGGGCCGACTGAATATTTATGCGGTGACGAGGAGCCGGGGGCACGCCTTCTGCTGCACGGGGCTTAGCGAGTATTACAAGCCCGCCCCGTGTAATAATATCGCCCCCAGCCCAGGCCGGGGAGCATCAGATATTAAAGGCCGCTCCCGTAGCTTGTTAGCTGGCGCCAGTCTGGTCACTCGACTAGAAGCGATGCCTCGTCTATCAGGACGTCATCACACCACTAGCGCCTCCGATCGGTTCAGGATGGACAAGAAATCTAAAACCGCATTACGGAGAGTCTGAGAAGATACAAGAGAGAGAGTGAAGAAAGCAGCTTACAAGTGCGACCGGGTCTCCAGCTCATAGGATTTCATATAAAGTTACTCACCTAGAGCTCTGTATCAGAGATGGGAAAACTGAAACATCTGAGGTTTCAGAACAATTGAAACAGTGCAGTGTGAAAAATAGTATGAAGTTTCGAAACACTGTTACGAAACCATGAAATAGTGTTGTTGTTGTGTTATGGTCTTCAGTCCGGAGACTGATTTGGTGCAGCTCTCCACCATACTCTATCCTGAGCAAGCCTTTTCATCTCCTCATAAGAACGGCACCTTACATCCATTTGAAACTGCTTATTGTATCCATCTCTTGGACTCCTCCTGCAATTTTTACCATACACACTTCCCTCAAACGGTAAATTCACGATTCCTTGATGTCTAAGAATGTCTCCCCCAGATCTGTTCAGTACCTCCTAATTAGTTTCGCGATCCACCCACCTAATTTTCAGCATTCTTCTGTAGCACCACATTTCAAAAGCCTCTATCCTCTTCCTGTCCGCACTGTTTATCGTCCATTTTTCACTCCCATACGAGGCAACACTCCACACAAACGCCTTTAGGAAGGACTTCCTTGCGCTTAAATTAATAATCAATGTTAACAAATTTTTCTTCTTCAAAAACGCTTTTCTTTCCATTGCCATTCTGCATTTTATATCCTCTGTACTGCGACCATCATTTGTTATTTTACTGCCCAAGTAACAAAACTGATCTACCTCCTTTATTACTTCGTTACCTAATCTAATCTAATTCCTTCGGCATCGCCATTGTTTTGCTCTTCTTAATGTTCATCTTGTATGATACTTTCAACACAGTGTCCATTCCGTTCAACTGCTTTTCTAGGTCCTTTGCTGTCTCTGACATAATTACTATGTCATCGGCAAAAGTCGATGTGTTTATTTCTTCACCCTGAACTGTAATTCCTTGCTTTCTTTTATACCTTGCTCAAGGTACAGATTGAACAACATTGGAGAAAGGCTACAACCCTGTCTTGCTCCCTTTCCAAGCTCTGCATCCCTTTCATGCCCTTCATGTCTGGTAACTGCTGTCTGGTTTCCGTTCAAGTTGTAAATGACCTTCCGTTCCCTATATTATACTCCTGCTGATTTCAGAATTTGAAGAGTATATTCCAATCAACATTGACAAAATGTTTCTCTAGATCCATAAAAGCTAGAAGTGTAGGTTTGCTTTTCCTTAATCTATCTTCTAAGATAATTCGTTAAGTCAGTATTGCCTCCCATGTTCCTTCATTTCTGGTGAATACAAATTGATCTTCCCCGAGTACGGCTTCAACCAGCTTTTCCATTCTTCTTTAAATAATTCGTGTTAAAATTTTGCAACTATCACTTATTAAACTGATGGTTCTGTAACTTTCACACCTGTCTGCTCCTGGTTTCTTTGGAATGGGCATCATTATATTTTTTCTTAAAGTCTGAGAGTATTTTTCCTGTCTCATACATCTTACGCACTAGGTGAAATAGTTTTTTCATGGCTGGTTCTCCCAGAGACTTCAGTAGCTCTGAGGGTATGGCATCTACTCCAGGGGCCCTGTTGCGACCTAGGCAGCAGTGCCCTGTTAAATTATTGTCTCACTATGGTATCTCCAATTTCAGGTTAATCTTCTTTCTCTTCCCTTCCTACAATACAGTGTATGTTTTGTAATAGTATGGGCCTGTTTATGTACTGCATAATTATTGGTGTAGAAGCACGACGATAGCAACTATAGGAGAAAAATTAAATTTTATTCTGATGCCTAGTTATATATTTCCTTCACCAAGAACACTGCTTTCGCAATAAGTGACGTTCCTCCTTTATCATTAGCTGAGGAATGACGTTTTTACATCTACTTATATTTGTCTTCATCAAAGAAGCTATCATTAAAACATTTCCCTTTCCTCTATCCCAGCACCTAATTTTTATAGGTGTTGTGGGGTGCTAACCTACGTTTGATAATGAAAAGGCATATTATCACATAAAATTTATTGAGCCAACATTTTGGAAAGGGTTAACGTTTTATACATCGTAATCGCACTACTGATACTTACTGAAATCAACATTATCTTGCAGCGGTGGAGTAGCCGAGCGTTTTAAGGCTCCTTGCTGCGGAGCGCGCGGTTTCTCGCCGTCGGAGGTACTAGTCCTCCCTGGTGCATGAGTGTGTGTGTGTTTGTCTTTAGGTTAGTTTAGCTTAGTTTATGTAGTTTGTAATCCTAGGGACTGATGACCAGAGTAGTTAAGTCCCGTAGATTTACAAACATTTGAAACATTATCTTAAAATTCAAGTTCTGAAGACATCTTTAATGAGCGGTTTCATCTTGTAAGACATATTTTCGACGAATGACCAGGAAAAATTGTGACGATAATAGGTAACTTCGTTTTCGCTCGCAAGAAACTAACGGACTGGGAAAATTTTCCAACTTTTCACACGAAATTAAATTTGTGATCCTTTGTGTCCTTTATGTTCTTTCTTATTTACAAAAAACGAAGTTGTAAGTTTAGTTGTGTGTTTTAGTATGATTACCGCACATGGTCAGATAAACCTAGAATTTTACTAGTTACTTCAATGCCAATAGTGAGTGTTGTTTATTGTTCATTTACGTTTATAAAACATAAATTATGTCATTTCGGAATACAGCGGTCACTTTGGAAACGAATCTAGATTTCAGTAACCTTAAGCTGTAAAGTCATGTCTATCAATTAGACTTTTTAAACTGCTCATATACTAGTACGTGCCGAAAGAGTACAGTAAACACTGTATCTAAAATCCGTTTCGTAAGAGTTCGTTGTAACTCATGAGCCATGCACTTTTTGATCTGTTCACTACACTTTTATTTTTTATTTATTTATTTATTTATTTTTTTTTTTTCCTCTACATTTCAGTCAGAATATGGAAAGCTTAGTGAGTTTGGAGTAGAAGAGATTTGTTTCCCCATATGAACACGGCGAAGTGGTCATAACTATCAACGAATGCCTTTTAGAGCACTTACTACTACCCTTTCTTTCTTTCAAATCAGTGTTTCTACAAGGTGTTGTACACTTCTAAGGGTTGTACTGGGAACATACATAAGGGTTCATATCATAGGTGGATGACATTTCCGGACACGGATTCCTGTCTAAAACTTGATCTACAAAATACCCAATACAGTCACTACAAGTCTGTAACACGATTTGTGTAGCCGACTGTATAATATTCCCGAATATAGGCCAGTTCTCCGGGGGCACTTTGTATATCGTCCTGGATGACTGGTTCTAAAACGATTAATCTTAGTACTTTTGATATCCTTTCACTTATCATGCAACCATTTTCGTATTGTATCTGAAGATCAAATCAACCGCAGAACGATCTAAATAAGATATGAGTGGTTTAAAAATTGGCAATTGACTCTAAATAATGAGAAGTGTGAAGTCGTCCACATGGGTACAAAAATAAATCCGTTAAACTTCGTTTACAAGATAAATCAATCAAAAGCGATGGCTGTAAACTCCACTAAATACCAAGAAATTACTATTACTTCAGACTTAAACTGGAAAGAACGCGTAGATAATGTCGTGGGAAAGGCGAACCAGAGACTGTGTGTTATTGACAGAACGCTTAAAAGATGCAACAGAACTACTAATGTGGCTGCATACACGACGCTTGTCCGTCCTAGTTTGGAGTATTGCTGCCCAGTGTTGGTCCTTATCAGATGAGTGACGGAGGACATCGGAAGAGTCCAAAGAAGGGCAGCTCGTTTCGTATTGTCACGATATAGGGGAGACAGCGTTACGCAAATGATACAGGATCTGGGATGGGAATCATTACAACAACGGCGTTTATCGCTGAGGCGTGGGCTACTTACAAAACTCCAAACGCCAACATTCTCCTACGAATGCGAAAATGTTGACTCCCACATACATAGGTAGAAATGATCATCAGAATAAAATACGAGAAATCAGAGCTCGGACATCTGTTTATATTATTTGTTTATGGTTGCTGCAGTTCATTCCAGTGATGATGCTTTGTAGTATGGCTATTACGGGCTTGCTTCTTAATCCTTCTGCCATGTTTGTTTCTCTCCCATTACGTATTTTATGAAGTTACTAGCTAAAAACCCGGCGTTGCCCGGTTATTTATTTATTTATTCCTGCCTAGAGTTAGTACTTCTCGTATCCATTCTCACTCTGTACATCTGGTTTTTTTCTGAAAACATGTATTTATTGGAGAATACATAAGAAATAAGGATGTCTTGCATAATGTACAAACTTATCAGTGCAGTATTCAAACAAAAAAAGATTTAATGGTTCTTTCTTCCCGCGCGCTATTTGAGATTAATGATAGATGAATAGTGTAAAGGTGTTCAATGAACCCTCTGCTAGACACTTAAATGTTATTTTCAGAATATACTATGTAGATGTAGATACACTGACGTCATAGAATTATTAGAATAAATTTATCCTCCTTTCTTTAAGGATGTGTGTTAATAGAAACGTAAATAGCATTACAAATCAACAGTCGAGTTGATCCTTTAGACAGGAAGAGTGTTCACAAAATAATCGAGACTATAGCGGAGAGATTCATGTCAGTAAAACGTATAGAGCGCACGCCACAGAGTTTCAAGACATTTGGCGGCAACTGTACGGCGAGCCGCCATAACTCGCCGCGGCCAGGCGACAATGTGTCGAGCGGCGACCTACCGCAGAGCCATCTAGCGGGACTTGTCCCCAACCGCTGGAAGTACCCCTCGGTGGCAGAACGTCCGCCATCTGTTAGCGTTCGCGGGAACTGCCACATCCATTTGCGAGACTCCCCACCCCAGCTCGTCTGCCACGCCTACGCGATGGCGAGGGGAGGGGGGGCGACTCTCTCTCTCTCTCTCTCTCTCTCTCTCTCTCTCTCTCTCTCTCTCTCTCTCTCTCTTTCCCGCGCAAACGGCCCTTCTGCGGCAACGGGAGAGACAGAATGTGTGTGCGTGGGAGGGTTGGGCATGTAAATTGCTATCATTACGGCGGTAACAAGGAGGCACCACCAGCTAAAAGGCTGCGCAAATCCGACCTACCCCAACCGACTCTGCGTTCCCCGAATTTCGCGCCCGGCAACACAAACGGAAACACCCACTTTCTTTTTAACCTTTTATTTTTAACGATTTCTCGTACAAACGCATACGTAAAATTCACTAGATACTAAAATCAACTCATTCTTCATGTATCCAACCTATTTTCCATGCCATCAGTTTATATTATTTGTTTATTGTTGCTGCAGTTCATTCCACTGATAATGCTTTGTAATATGGCTATTACTGGCTTGCTTCTTAATCCTTTTGCCATGTTTGTTTCTCTCCCATTACGTATTTTATGAAGTTACTAGCTAAAAACCCGGCGTTGCTCGGTTATTTATTTATATATTCCTGCCTTGAGTTAGTACTTCTCGTTTCAATTCTCTCTCTATTCCTATCGTTTTTTTTTTTTTTTTTTTTTTTTTTTTTTGTTTTTTTTTCTGAAAACATGTATTTATCGGAGAATACATAAGAAATAAGAATGCCTTGCATAATGTACAAACTTATCAGTGCAGTATCCAAACAAAGAAAGACAGCAAATGTTCAAATGTTTGTATAGCTTATGGGACTTAAACTACGGAGTCATCAGTCCCTAAACTTACAAACTACTTATGAACTAGGTAATACTAAGGACGGCACAAATATCCATGCCCGAGGGGGGATTCGAACCCCCGACCGTAGTGGCCGTGCAGGAGAAAGACAGCAATCAAAATACAAATGGTATATAAAATTCGCATGATCTCATATTTATTGAGATAAATGTTGTACAATTGTATCATTTTTCAGGCATATATTAATTTCTATAGTGCTACATGTCTGTAAAATCTGTTTCGAATAAAATTAGTAGTAAAGAAGTACTAGATTACAACTCGGTGCGTGATAGGGCGGTTTTATAAGAACGTTACTGTTTATGTATTCATATCTCATGAACTACGTATCATACTGTGATACAATTTCGAAGGTACATTCAGCTATATGTGTGTATACTGTTTCTAAAATTTCCTGCGGTTACAATTTGTAGTGTACAAATTATAAACTGTAACGTCATACCGAATGCCGTAGTTTTAGTCCATTTACAGCGGAAAAGTAGTAAGTGAAAACTTTTTAACTTTCTTCATTTTGCTATGGTTGTAATTTAGTTGACACTGAAGAGCATTAATTGGTGTGTGCTGATGGACATGAAATCTGGCAAATCATTAGGCAAATTTTAGCCAAAATAACCCGAGCAGCTCCAAACACCTGCAGACTTTATAATTCTGAGTGACGCATCTTAAGCGACCATAAAAAGAAATGCTGTTAACTGGATTAGAGGACAAACAGTACACTACATTATGACAGAAGGTGTAAAAAGCAAGGAAGACTTGCATCTGTACCGCAACAGATAGCACCAAAACTTTATGAAGACGAGGAACTACAAGAAGTTCTTCGCTAACTTCCTACGACACACTGTTCAGTGATATCTCGTTAATACAACTCACTGCAATGCTCCGAATTACATGAAGAATTTACATTTTCGTATAACTATATTACACTCAGCTTTTTAAAAAAAAATGTTGGTAATATAGTTTGCCACAGACTGAAGAGAACACAAGAACAAGAATTATTTTTTCCAATGTGGAAATCTTAGAGGACAGCCGCGGCGGAGTGGCCGAGCGCATTGAGGCGCTATGCTCCGATGCACGGTGCCGGTCCTCGTCGTGGGTTCAAATCCCCCTTCGGGCATGGATATTTGTGGAGCCTTTAGTATAAGTTAGTTTATAAGTAGTTTCTAAGCCTAGGGACTGTGATTTCACAGTGAAGTCCCATAAGCTTAACAAACCAAGCTCTTAAGTGCGAAAATGGCATACCACTAGAATACCAGTTACCATGTTATACATCCGAGCACCTCAAATACTTGCAAAAAGGTATATGGTGTTTCAAAACGTAGTTTACAACTTTGCAATTACAGTTATATTACAAATGGCTTTTTTGGTATAACTACCGTATTTTTTGTCCGAAAAATTTTCATTTGTAGACACTAGATTATCATTTATCGTACGAAGAACAGTGTGTTTTTGTTATTTCTTCAGTGCGCCATTGCTTTGAAATGAGAACGTGTAAGTTACAATAAGAAAATCATCAAATACGCAACGTAAGATGGCGTATGCCAGAGAGAGTTCTGGGCGAGGAATGTCACGTGACATCTCCGAACGGCTGGTTTTCGTTAATTCAATGGAGGGTGTCAAAACTCCGTTATTTTTGCAAATATGTCTGAAATGATATGAGCTATGAAAAAAAAATGGAGCTAAGTTGTAGAGAATTTTCTCCTCTACCAATTAGGTTATTCAATTTTCGTGTCAGATGAACGGTTCGTTTGCAATTACAATTATATTACAAACGGTTCTTCTTGGTGTTACTGACGTATTTTTAGTCCGAAAAATTAGAAAAAGGAAGGTTCTGGTCTCTGGAGGCCTACAATCATGTCTGTAAAATTTTGTTCCTGATCGGTTGAACGGTTCGTCTTAAAAACAGGGAACACGTTACGGACAGACATACAGACATCTCAAAATCGCCGATATTTTTTTTTTCCAAATATCTCAGAAAAGATACGAGCTATGAAAAAAAAAAAAAAAAAAAAAAAAACAAAAAACAAAAAAAAAAAAAAAAAAAACATAAGAGCAAAGTTGTAGAGAATTTTTTCTTCTTCCAATACGGTTGTTCAATTTTCGTGTCAGATGGATGGTTAAGCCGTTATTTTCACTCAAATTTCGAGCTGTAACGTAACCTAAAGTGGCCCAAAAATTCCTGGCAGAGACGCCGAGCGCGTATTTGGGTATGCGCTCCGTACAGTGATCGGGTGTTATCTGGGACGGCTGAGTTTCACAACGTCCGCGAGGAGCCATTAATCTGTGCACACACACACACACACACATACACATAAGAGCCGCTTTCGGCAGGGAACTGGTTCAGAACCAGCCACGAGTTGCCAGGTGCAAAGGAGAAGACAGTTAAGTGGCACACGCCGACGGAAAAACGCCGGGCTGGAAGAAATAAGAGAGAGAGAGAGAGAGAGAGAAAAAGGAAGGGTGAAAATAAATCCACTTGTTAGCGGCGATCACAGTAATTTCCCTAATGAAGCGCTAAACGATCCATTACTGGGCCCGTACCTCCGCGGCCGTGATGTATGTAGCTGGCGCCACACGTGCGTGTAAGCGTCCTCGCCGCTGGTTTGTTTACCTACCCCCCCCCCTACACACCTCTAATCGTTTATCGACTTATTTATTGATGTATGTACTCCCCGGGTCCGTCGTACAAAAAGCAAACACGGCAGCCAGCTCCGATGCGCTCGGCCCGTTCGAGTTGTTAGCAGGCGCTGCGGGGAATCCTCTCGTCTCCGTTACTAGCAGTACCATTGCAACTGATGAATGACGTACGTAAATCTAGAGCACTGTATACTACAAGCAGAACAATCCGCCATTTTGAATCCCACAATGAAGGTGCGCATTTAAAGGTTACGGCACACTTACGCTTTTTAACATGCTCTTAAGTATACTTTCCTAGCGTAGAAATATTACAGCATAGTAAATTTATTGACTTACATATGACTGTAAGAGGCAAGCAACTTAAAGTTAGTGCTTAGAGGGATATTTAGAGATAATACATTCACTTACATTCCATATTAAAGCATTTGTTGCCGTTCTATATATGTACCAAATATAGTTAGAAATACGTTACAATTATCGTATTTTCTAGTTTATAAATAGTACATCCACATACGATTACGGAAACTGAGTTGCATAAGAAAACAGTTACAAAATGTTAAATTGCGTTACTGTACTTTCCACATTGCCCCCTTCTAATGTCTCGCATATTTTACACACACCGTATTTCAGAGAAGATTTTACGTCTTTCCTGTTCCCATTCTTTGCGAAGTTCAGTTTATCATTTTTCTTTTTCAGGCATCCTGTTCACAGCTTGGCTTAGGCCTACATATTCCAGTGTTGAGTCATATTTATTTTAAACTATAAACTAATGGGAAATAACATAATTTAAGAACCAACAACTGGGTAAAGCCAGCTGCACTCATGCATCACTTAAAAATACAATTAATAGACCTTAGAATAAGTACCTAGTTGGTCTAAATAATATCAAGAAAAGGAACATTAAACACACTGTATGTCGTGATATATTAACAATGTATCAAAATTAAAATAAACCATTGCTTACATGTATAGGCCTATATTTTCTTTACTACCTCTCAGTCGGCATAACTATTTTAATACAAATAAAAGAAGGTTTAATTCTTCTTTGTTTCAAGAAAACCGATAAAACATCTAGCGACCATGTCTGCTATTATTTGAGCAGTTTGGAGATACACAACTAACCATTTCACACTGTGAAACAAAATCACAAACTGTTGGCTGATTCACTTCGCTGCACCAGGCAAAATATACAACTGTGTCGTCGGATTGGGATTCAAAATGGCTCGGTATATCTAGTGCTTTACGTAAATCTACACGGGATACTCTGCAAATGACATTTAAGTGCCTGGCAGAGGGTTCATCGAACCACCGTTATACTATTTATCTCCCATTCCATTCTCGAATAGCGCGCGGGAAGAAAGAACACCTGAATCTCTCCGTCCGAGCTCTGATTTCTCGTATTTTATTCTGATGATCATTTCTATCTATGTAATTGGGAGTCAACAATATATTTTCGTTTTCGGAGGAGAATGTTGGCGATTGGAGTTTCGTAAGTAGCCCACGCCGCAGCGATAACCGCCGTTGTTGTAATGATTCCCATCCCAGATCCTATATCACTACGTTTACATGCAACACATCTTCCGGAAGACGAAAACCGATTTTCGTAAACCGTTTTTCGCCGTCGTGTTTACATGGCATAGCCTGAATCGGATTTCCTAATCCACTTGACATGACGGCTGAAAAACAGCTGATTCAGTTCCTGATGTAGTCAGCACAATCGCTATTTTTCTTTATTTAAATACACAGATTTATGTTCACTCTAATATTTATACTTTTATTTCACATTAGAAAGTATCACTCTTTCCATATGTGCCGGAAATTCTTAACAAGAAAACACAATCTGACAAGCCAAGAACGCTTCAAAAACGATTGCGTTTACATGGGCCCGAAAATCGAGTGTGGAACTGGAAAACCGCTTTAGGCAAGCGGATTTCCAGAATCGATTTTGGAGTGTTTACATGACCATCCAAAAGCGGAATTGGGAAATCGGTTTACGAAATTTGGTTTTGGGAGCCCATGTAAACGGGGTGTATCATTTCCGTAACGCTGTCTCCCCTGTATCGTGACAATACGAAACGAGCTGCCCTTCTTTGGAAAAACTTAATGGAAAATTAAATTATGAAGAGAAGTGGGGTTGCTGGCTACAGGCAGTCTCCTGATAAAGGACAGAAGCATAATTTTCGAAAGCTCAAGTTTTAATTGCATTCTGATGCAGTCTGAGTACATGGAAGCAGCACGGAAAAACTTAATGGAAACTGAAATACTGAGTAGAAGGATGGCTGGGGGCTATTGGCAGTCTCCTGATGAAGGACGCACAGATAATATTTGAAAGCTCAAGTTTTAATTTCAATCTAATGCAGTCTGAACACACTGAAAAACTTCATGGAAACTGAAATACTGAAGAGAATGGGGGGGGGGGGGGGCTGCTAGGTATAGGCAGTCTCCCAATGAAGGACACACGGATAATTTTCTAAAGCTCAAGTTATAATACCGTAATATCAAATTCACACAGATGTGCTGATGACGTCAGCGGACAGTGGCTGAGACGGAAGTCGCCCGCAGTTAATTTGACGTCCAATTATTGGGGGGGGGAGGAAGGGGGGGCGCTCAAGGTGGGCGACGAAAACTTAATGGAAATTGAAATACTGAATAGAAGGGTGGTTGGGCGCTATAGGCAGTCTCCTGATGAAGGACACACAGATAATATTCGAAAGCTCAAGTTTTAATTTCAATGCAAAGCAGTTTGAACATAGTGAAATACTTCATGGAAACTGAAATACTCAAGAGAATGGTGGGTTGCTAGGTATAGGCAGTCTTCCGATGAAGGACACATGGATAATTTTGGAAAGCTCGAGTTTTATTTACAATCTGATGCAGTCGAATATGGGGAAGCAGCAGTGAAAAACTTCATGGACAATTAAATTATGAACAGAAGCAGGGTTGCTAGATACAGGCAGTCTCCTGATGAAGGACAGAAGTTTCGAAAGGTCAAGTTTTAATTCCATTCCAATGCAGTTTGAGTACAAGGAAGGAGCATGAAAAACTTAATGGAAACTGAAACACTGAATACAACGGTGGCTGGGGGCTATAGGCAACTCCTGATGAAGGACGTATGGATAATACTCGAAAGCTCAAGTTTTAATTTCAATCCAATGCAATCTAAACACAATGAAAAACTTCATGAAAAATGAAATTCTGAAGAGAAGGGGGGATTGTAAGGTATAAGCAGTCTCCCAGTGAAGGACACATGGATAATTTTTCGAAAGCTCACCATTTAATTCCAATCTGATACAGCCTGAACACTGAGATGACTTAATACAGGGAGGAAGCAGTAGAAAACTTTGCTAAACAGTGTTACGAAAACTGCAAGCTATAGGCAATCTCCTTATGATGGACACATGGATAATTTTTGAAAGCTCGAGTTTTAATTACAATCTGATGTAGTCGAAAATGAGGAAGCAGCATTGAAAAACTTAATGGAAACTGAAAGGGTGGCTGGCGGCTACAGGCAATCTCCTGATGAAGGACGCACAGATAATATTCGAAAGCTCAAGTTTTAATTTCAATCCAATGCAGTCTGAATACAGTGAAAAGCTTCATGGAAACTGAAATACCGAAGAGAATGGGGGGTTGCCAGGTATAGGCAGTCTTCCGATGAAGGACACACAGATAATTTTCTAAAGCTCAAGTTATAACACCATTATACCAAATTCACACAGCTGTGCTGATGACGTCAGTGGGCAGTGGCCGAGACGGAAGTCGCCCGCGGTTAATGTGACGTCCAATTATTGGGGTGGGGAAGTGGGGGGGGGGGGGGGCGAGGGGCGCTCAAAGGTGGGCGACGAATTGCAAGGTAGCGGGGGCCTGTGGAGCGCGCGCCAATTGCGGCAAGTGGCTCAATTGAGCGCAATGGGCCACCGCAGCCGCCGCGTCCTCCGACGCTCCCAGCACAGCGATCCAACCCACGCCCGTCACACGACGAGACACCGCACCATTGTTCAACGTCTCCAAATGAAAAGGCAGAAGAAGCAAAAAGCGCGCGGCAGAGGCGTCGCGGAGGAATTACACAATGCTTCCCCTCTCTCGGGGTACACCTGCTGGATAACTTCGGGGAACCGGTTCAAGAGGAAGACGTTGCTAGCAGTTTCGTAGGCTCTCACAATCTCCGCATACAGAAGAGTCTAAGTTTACTTCCAATAGTTGAAATCTGCATCTGTTCCTAGTCTATTGCAAAAATACACCTGATGTAGCCGGCCGAGGGGACTGAGGCGCTCCAGTCAGGGCCACTACGGTCGGGGGTTCGAATCCCCCCTCGGGCATGGATATTTGTGCCGTCCTAATTCGTAAGTAGTTCATAAGTAGTTTGTAAGTTTAGGAACTGATGACCCCATTGTTAAGTCCCATAGACTATACAAACATTCGATTTTTTTTTTGTTTTTTTTTTTTTTTTTGTTTTAACACCTGATGTAAATAAAGACAGCGGTCAGCAGGTTTAGCACGCGACGACTGCTTCAAATGTCTGTAAATCTATCGGACCAAACTGTGTGGTCATCAGTCCGTAGCTTATAAGCTACTTACACTAATGTTTGGTTGTTGGGCCAATTTCCGCATCAGCTGTTAAAATTGATTATAAGAGGTAATCCGTCTTATGCTGCCTGTGACTCACTCACTCACACACGTGGAATTAAATTGTATTTATGCATATAAATACAAATATATAATGTTGGCAACACTCACAGACCACACGAAAAACAAATGAACAGACATAAACAACATGGCCACACTATAGTGAAGTATAAACAAAATGAAAGGCATTCCATTTAAAACAAAGTGACGTGCAATCTGGATGCAGTCGAAATAAGTGACGTGAAGTGAAGCGTGTGATGTGCTGTGATGAAACGGAAGGAAGGTCACAAAAACACAAGCCATAAAGAAACCAACTCCAGCCAACAAGACGGAGAAACAGCAGTGAGATGTAAAGAAGAGACGACAACACCGTGAGCAGGCATAACGTGCACAAAGTTTTTTTTAATAACTATTTTTAATCTATGCATCGAAAACAAACTGTACAAACATTTTGTATCATTTACAGACCACAGAAGATGCTTTTAAAATAAAATGCGAAACGCGTCTGGTGAAAAATAAATCTCTTTATTGCAGTCAACATAAGATGGATTACCTCTTATAATCAATACTTACACTAAGGTAAACTAACCTAAGCACAACACATACACCCATGCCCCAGGGAGGACTCGAACCTACGACGGCGAGCAACCGCGAGCTGCACTGCGAGGCGCCTTAGACCGCTCGGCACGACGACTGGTGTCGTTACGTGTAGGAAGTAGTCTCTGTTTCGTTCAAAATGTTCTGATGTTTGTACACCTGTAAGACGAAACTACAGTGGTCGGCAGTCCCTAGACGTACGAACTACTGAAACGTATGCTAAGGACCAAAATGAAATTATAACGCTATCCCAAGCTATTGAAATCAAAATATCTGAGAACACCATCAATAAGGACGTCGGTTTGCAGCTCAGCACAGCGTGGGACCCGGCCATAGCGAGGTTGAAGCAGACGCGGCGGACACGGGACGAAGAAGCGTACCCCAGTGACGTCACAGCCAGCAGCCGAAAGCGGACGCGGCCGACTCGGGATGTAAACATTGCCTTATATGGCGAAGCAGAAGGCTCCAGTGACGTCACAGCCAGCAGCGCAGCTACATAACGGCAAGGTGACGGCGAAACAGCAGTCATTTTACCACTTGACAACGGCCAAGGAGTACTTGGCAGAAAGCTGGTTGGTTCACAACCACTTGACGCGGCTGGAAGCTCGAGAAGGTTTTATTAATTCATATCGACACGAGACCATGCAGCCGCGGTGGAGTAGCCGAGCGGTCTAAAGCGTCTCGCTGCGGAGCGCGCGGTTGCTCGCCGTCGGAAGTTCGAGTCCTACCTGGGGCTTGGGTGTGTGTGTTGTCCTTAGGTTAGTTTACCTTAGTTTAAGTAGATTGTCGGCTACGGACTGATGACCACGAAGTTTGGTGTGATAGATTTACAAACATTTGAATTTGAGACCACGCACTCATAGGGACACTCTGCTTTATATACAGGGTGTTACAAAAAGGTACGGCCAAACTTTCAGGAAACATTTCTCACACACAAAGAGAGAAAACATGTTATGTGGACATGTGTCGGGAAACGCTTAATTTCCATGTTAGAGCTCATTTTTGTATTTCTTTTTAAATGTAAATTTAAATAATTCATGCAGACCATTGTCAAAATACCCAATTGTTTCGTTATTATGTACGGAATCCGTACGCACTTGTGCAATCACGTCATCAACACAGATTTTCTGTGAACGTTTGGGCAGGAATTGGTGGCGATGTCTTGATTGGGCCTCATGTTCTTCCACCTACGTTCTCTGGAGCACTTTATCGTGATTCCATACGGGATACTCTACCTGTGCTGCTAGAACATGTGTCTTTACAAGTACGACACAACGTGTCGTTCATGCACGATGGAGCTCCTGCACATATCAGTCGAAGTGTTCGTACGCTCCTCAATAACAGATTCGGTGACCGATGGATTGATAGAGGCGGACCAATTCCATGGTCTCCACGCTCTCCTGACCTCAATCCTCTTGACTTTCATGTATGGGGTCATTTGAAAGCTCTTGCCTACGCAACCCCGGTACCAAATGTAGAGACTCTTCGTGCTCGTATTGTGGACGGCTGTGATACAATACGCCATTCTCCAGGGCTGCATCAGCGCATCAGGGATTCCATGCGACGGAGGTGGATGCATGTATCCTCGTTAACGGAGGACACTTTGAACATTTCCTGTAACAAAGTGTTTGAAGTCACGCTGGTACGTTCTGTTGCTGTGTGTTCCCATTCCATGATTAATGTGATTTGAAGAGAAGAAATAAAGTGAGCTCTAACATGGAAAGTAAGTGTTTCCAAAAAATGTTCAAATGTTTGTAGAACTTGTGGGACTTAACTACGGGGACATCAGTCCCTAAGCTTACAAACTACTTATGAACTAGCTAACACTAAGGACTGCACAAATATCCATGCCCGAGGGGGGATTCGAACCCCTGACCGTAGAGGCCGTGCAGACCGTGACTGGAGGGCCTCAGTCCCCTCGGCCACCGCGGCCGGCTAAGCGTTTCCGGACACGTGTCCACATAACATATTTTCTTTCTTTGTTAGTGAGGAATGTTTCCTGAACGTTTGGCCGTACCTTTTTGTAATACCCTGTAGATAAAGATTTGCTACCATGACCGAAAATATTGAAAGTCCTTCGTGAAACACGCGGTATTCTGCGGCAGTTTCCTCGCCACCGTCGCCGGCAGTACCTGTCTCTCACAGCAGATGCTTATCGCTACTCGGTGACCGCGCTAGAAGACGCAGACGCAGACTCTTATCTGCGGCGGTGACGCGGAGACGAAGTGCAGTCTGTCGTCGCGTGGGCACCGCTAACTCAATCGGCCGCTTCCGGCGACCGCTTAGCCCCGCATACATCAGGCCCTTGGCAGAGCGTCAGGCCGATGTCATCGGTTCGATTTATCGACGCCTCGCGCAGCCAAGGCCTCAACACCAGATATACGGCCGATCGCGGCGGTACTACATCTACATCTACATCCATACGCCGCAATTCACCGTAAGGTGCGTGGCGGAGGGTACTTTTGTGTCCCAGCCTCGTCGCCGCTTTTGTGTCTCGTTTCCGTCGTAGGTGTCGGTGGCCGAGTAGAAAGAGACCGACACAGGAATAAAGGATGCACGCTTGTGCAGGTACGAAGGTGAGCAGCCAGTGGGACAGCAGAAACTAGAAACACTAGAGTAAATTAGAACGATATATATATATATATATATATATATATATATATATATATCTTAGAGACTTAGTAATACTTAACTTTTACATAGCTCAGTACTGCAGAATGCTGATACATAGTTGAGCTAGAGGCCTGCCTAGTGCCTATCCGATAGCCAAGTCTTCACTGGTGCCTATCTGATTCCGAAGTGTTAACTGGTTCCTATCTCAGTTCCAAGTGAACGATGTCGTTCGGTGGTGGCCACGAGCGGAGTTGTAGCAGATGGCGCTCGTGGCTGACGTCGTAAGAACGCCGCGCCGTGCGTGCATGGCGGCGCGCGGCGAAAGTAGGTGGCGCGAACTTTAGACTTGTGTGACACCACAAGTACACTGCATCACTACTAGGCATTTCCTTTCCTATTCCACTCCCAAATTGAACGAGGGGGAAAAAAATGCCTACATGCCTCCGTACGAGCATGTCTTGTCTTTGTGATTACTACGCGAAATGTAAATAGGCGGCAGCAAGATCGTACTACACTCAGCTTCAAATTCCGGCCCTCTAAATTTCCGCAACAGAATTTCACGAAAAGAACGTCGTCTTTCCTCCGACGATCCCCAGTTGAGTTGCCGGAGCATTTCCGTGACGCTCGCGCATTGGTCGAACCTACAGGTAACAAATCTAGCTGCTCGTCTCTGAACCGCCTCTATGTCTTCCTTTAAACTGATCTGCTGCGGGTCCCAAACACTCGAGCAATACTCAAGACGTGGTCGTACAAGCGTTTTATACGCGGTCTCCTTTACAGGTGAAGTACATCTTCCCAAAATTCTCCCAATAAACCGAAGTCGGCTGTCCGCCTTACTCACAACTGTCCTTACATGCTCGTTCCATTTCATATCGCTCTGCAATGTTACGCCTAGATATTTGAACGACGCGACAGCATCAAGAAGCTCACTACTAATGCTGTATTCGAACACTATGGGATTGTTTTTTCTACTCATGCGCATCACCTTACATTTTTCTACATTGAGAGCTAGCTGCCAATCTTCGCACCAACTAGAAATTTTGTCTAAGTCATCCTGTATGCTGTAGCCGCCTCTGTGAGGCGACGGGATACCGATGGCGAACCACTCACCTATGTCCGTGCATCGTCTTCAAGTCGAACAGACAGTCAGGTTGTCAGCCCTGTCTGGAAGTTGGCAGCACTGACGGGGGTGAGCGTCAATGCTCTAACGGGAAGGGACTGCTGCCTCGGTCTTAAATGAAGTACCTCAGCTCCTTCCTCGCCGCGCGCGAATGGGCCGTGTTGTCTAACGCATTGCGTGGCCGATCTTGTCGGAGGTTCGAATCCTCCCTCGTAGACAGGTGTACGTATTGTCCTTAGCGTGGTGTTAGCTTAAATATTTTGTAAGTCTAGGGACCGACGAGCTAAGCATTTGCGTCCCTTAGGTTTCCACACACTTTTTTCTTCAACAAGTTTGTTTGTGTGGCCATCTTCCGCAGCAAGCGCTGAAATTCTTCGTTATTGAAGGTGAAAAAAAAAACGCCTTTTGTTTTCTGCAATTGATTTTATTTCTCCAAGATGCGTTTCGTCTTTATTTTAAAGACATCTTCAGTGCGATCTACAAGTCCAATATATATATATATATATATATATATATATATATTTTTTTTTTTTTTTTTTGAGATGTATTGTTACGACATTATAAACAGTTCACGTATTTTTATTTTTTAATTTTTTACTTTTTTGTCATAAGGGAAGAACTTTTACTTATATTTTGCCGCGGTGGAGTAGCCGAGCGGTCTAAAGCGTCTCGCTGCGGAGCGCGCGGTTGCTCGCCGTGGAGGTTCGAGTCCTCCCTGGGGCATGGGTGTGTGTGTTTGTCCGTAGGCTAGTTTACCTAGGTTTAAGTAGTTTGTAAGCTACGGACTGATGACCACGCAATTTGGTCCGATAGATTTACAAACATTTGAACATCTGTAGATTCTAATGTTCTAATGTTTGTAAATCTATCGGACCAAACTGCGTGGTCATCAGTCCGTAGCTTACAAACTACTTAAACCTAGGTAAACTATCCTAAGTACGAACACACAGACACACACCCATGCCCCAGGGAGGACTCGAACCTCCACGGCGAGCAACCGCGCGCTCCGCAGCGAGACGCTGTAGACCGCTCGGCTACTCCACCGCGGCTCCGAGCGTAGATATCTCAACTGATCCAGTAATTGTTTTGACCAGTGTATATAAAGATTTAAAAAAAAATGTAATAAATAACTGTATAGTAATTGATTTAACTATCAAACTGACGCACCGACTAGCCCTTTCCACAGGGCAGGAACATGGCTATTAGGAGTCCTTTTACTCCATCCGATAAGAAGGACGTTTTCAATCCTGGGTGCCGCTAAGGCAGTAGGACTGCCCCGGCGATGACGTAAACGAGTCCCCACGTGGGCGGGAGGGGGGAGGGGGGTTTACCGGAGGGGCGGGAGCAGTGCACGGGAGCCGGTGTAGGAATTTATGTGACGCCGGGACGCGCCGAGTAAAAAACCGAGAACCGAGATGAGCGATGGCCGAGCCCGATGCTTATCGGCGTGGTTCCCCAGTCGGTATTAATTGAACCGACGATCGGGCGCCTCACTCCTTTTTGTGGCTGGCGAGGAAACCGTCTCCAAACACGACACCAGACCACAACGCACGCGGCACCTTGCTCGACACACATCGAGCTGTCTTTCCCTCATCTGCAGACAAGTGGAGCGAACTGTCTTTCCAATATGTTCAAACGTTTGTAAAGCTTATGGGACTTAACTACGGGGTCATCAGTCCCTAAACTTACAAACTACTTATGAACTACTTACGAACTAGGACGGCACAAATATCCATGCCCGAGGGGGGATTCGAAGCCGGCTGCGGTGGGCGAGGGGACTAAGGCGCTCCAGTCACGCTCTGCACGGCCAATACGGTCGGGGGTTCGAATCCCCCCTCGGGCATGGATATTTGTGCCGTCCTAGTTCGTAAGTAGTTCATAAGTAGTTTGTAAGTTTAGGGACTGATGACCCCGTAGTTAAGTCCCGTAGACTATAAAAACATTTGAACATTTTTTTGGGGGATTCGAACCCCCGACCGTAGTGGCTGTAGCGCCTCAGTCTCCTCGGCCACAGCAGCCGGCAACTGTCTTTCCCTCATCCGCAGATAAGTGGACTACCGTACCACAGAGTTCGTCCTAGCGAAATACTCTCTTGTAAAAAAAAAAAAAAAAAAAAAATGGGCTCACCTGAAGACGGGGATACCGCACGTCAGCTTTGACCCGTGACGTCATCGCAGCGTGGCAGTTTCGAGGTGCCTGCGTGTTTCTAGAAAGCTTGAGTAATTGTTTGGTGGCTGAATTACAGACGATAGATTGGTTACAAACAGAACATAGATTATAGACTGATATTTTGTGTTTGAAAAGTGATCTGTAGCTTCCATCCGATGGTAAGGTATAGGTAAGGTTGGATAGGGTTTTTTTTTTTTTTTTTTCTGCATGTGAGCGCCAACGGTGCGAAATTTTGGGCTGAGACCTGTGATCGATGGTACATTCTGTTATCTGTAATTTACCAGATAACTATAGATTATTTATCTAAAATACAGATTATGAGACTTAACTACGAGGTCATCAGTCCCTAAACTTACAAACAACCTTATACTAAAGACGGCACAAATATCCATGCCCGAGGGGGGATTCGAACCCCCGAACGTAGTGGCCGTGCAGACCGTGACTGGAGCGCCTCAGTCCCCTCGGCCGGCGTAGATTATTATAATGATACACCAACAACACTGCTTTATATTTGCAGTTATTATTTATAAATCACAATGAGCTCGTTTCGGCCTTTAGCCATCATCAGGTGCTCTGTAAATACATTTGTAATGGTCTCAATATACATATATGTATTGTAAGTATACATGGAAGTGGTTTACAATTTCTTAGTTCTTACCTTACATGGAACATCGTATGTGTCACTGCTGTCTTTATTTTCCACCTAGGTGCTGATTGGTGCCTCGTTTGTGTCTACGCTGTCTTTATTTTTTACACCTGGATGTCAATTGGTGCCTGTTAGCTTCTTACGTTATTTCGATCTTGACAGCTTGGTTGACAGTATATTTGCGATATTCCATGTTTACATAGTTACTATTGAAGTGTTTTGTGCAGAACTCTGTTGTAATTTCTTTGTTTTATTGGGTTTGGCTTTAATTAGGTCTTTTACTACAATTTACGATAAATTTTGTTGATGTTTTTATGCTTTATTATTAGTAAATTTTTCGTAAATATTTTGTTATATTTCGTTAGTGGTATCGTCTTCATTGTGTTATATCTCTGTAGTACACTGTTTATTTTGTCTCTATGGATATACGTTATTTACCATCTCTGCTTGAATTTATTCGTTTTCTAATTTTATGATATCAATAAAGTTTTCTATATACTTATTGTGTTTAAGGTCGGTTTAATTATTCACTAAATTTTGAGGGTTACTGTGTGCGTGTAAAAATATTTCTATTTCTTCTAGAAGGAAGTTTAGAATTGTCACGGTACAGGGGAGACAGCATTACGGAAATAATACAGGATCTGGGATGGGAATCATTACAACAACGGCGCTTATCGCTGCGGCGTGGGCTACATACGAAACTCCAATCGCCAACATTCTCCTCCGAATGCGAAAATATATTGTTGACTCCCACTTACATAGGTAGAAATGATCATCGGAATAAAATACGAGAAATCAGAGCTCGAACGGAGAGATTGGGGTGTTCTTTCTATCGGCGCGCTATTCGAGAATAGAATGGGAGATAAATAGTATAATGGTGGTTCGATGAATCCTCTGCCAGGCACTTAAATGTGATTTGCAGAATATGTAGAGGTAGATGCAGATGAAATAGAAATGGAAAATTTGAAAACAACAAAGTGCGTTTTTTGTGTGACCCAGCCGGCCGCGGTGGCCGAGGGGACTGAGGCGCTCCAGTCACGGTCTGCACGGCCACTACGGTCGGGGATTCGAATCCCCCTCGGGCATGGATATTTGTGCCGTCCTAGTTCGTAAGTAGTTCGTAAGTAGTTTGTAAGTTTAGGGACTGATGACCCCGTAGTTAAGTCCCATAAGCTTAACAAACATTTGTACATTTTTGTGTGACCCTGTGTTTCTATTACATACAAATCTGAATTTTTTTCTGATCTTGGTGAATTTTCGCATACATGACCTTTAAACCAATCAGCAGGGTACTGGGTAGCCATAAATGTTTGTGTGGTACATGGCAGAGAGTATCCTGCAAGAAACTTTGCCTAGAGAGAGGGAAAGGTGAAAACGAACAGAGAGATGGGAGCGAAAGAGGTGGATGCAGAGGGAGGAGGGATGGGGAGGTGTACTACCAGAGCGTAGGATAAATGAATAACCGGGCAACGCCGGGTTTTTGAGCTAGTAGTTTACTATCGCTACAAGAGAACAAGTAGTGGGACCTCAGTCGGTCCGCACGCGCGAAGTCTGGTCTCGCCGCAGGTTGTTTTTGCAGTGAGGCAGAGTGCTAAAGGCAGGCGTTTCATTAGCGCGGGCAGCCGGCAACCGGCTGTGGAAGCGCCTTGCAGGACCTGCAATTACCCGGCAAGGCACAATAGGAGTCTCCACACGCGTGTCCACACGTGTGGCCCGGACACAGCCAGTCTGTAGGTGCCGGCGGCTGGCGCGTTAGGCCGTGCGTGCGTCCGCAGATAGCATCGCGCCGTAAATCTCGACATCGGGACGCCTCCCGCCCCCGCCGCCCCCCCCCCTCGCCCCTGCCCACTCGACAGGTTCGCGTGGGAGGCGGTGAGGCCCCCGAGCGACGTCGCTTCCACCTGTCCGGCGCCGTCTGCTGTCTGCACCGACACCCAAGTTCCCACCGACGTCTCGCACCTGCCTCTCCGTAGCTACGGATAATAACCACCGGCTTCAAGTCCTTCCTACCTAGCAGCTTTCTGCACCACAGCGTTGACGCTTTGGAGAGGTGGGGGGGGGGGGGGAGGGAGATGAAAAGATTGACAGTGGTTACTTAAACATCGATTGTTGATACATTCGATAGTATTTTTAAAAACTATTGATATTTTTGTGTCCCAGCCTCGTCGCCGCTTTTGTGTCTCGTTTCCGTCGTAGGTGTCGGTGCCCGAGTAGGAAGACCGACACAGGAATAAAGGTAGAACGCTTGTGCAGGTACGGAGGGGAGCAGCCAGTGGGACAGCAGAAACTAGAAACACTAATGTAAATTAGAACGAGATATATATATATTTCTTACAGACTTAGTAATACTTAACTTTTACATAGCTCAGTACTGCAGAATGCTGATACATAGTTGAGCTAGAGGCCTGCCTAGTACCTATCCGATAGCCAAGTCTTCACTGGTGCCTATCTGATTCCGAAGTGTTAACTGATTCCTATCTCAGTCCCAAGTGAACGATGCAGCAATCGTGGCCACGAGCGGAGCTGCAGCAGAGGGCGCTCGTGGCTGACGTAACAACGCCGCGCCGTGCGTGCATGGCGGCGCGCGGCGAAAGTAGTTGGCGCGCACTTTGGACTTGTGCGACACCACAGATGTATCTATTACCTATCGATTGTTTTGGTCTGATATTTTAAATGTAAAAAAAAAAAAAAAATAAATAAAATAAAAAATCGCACTGACGTGATTTACGGCCCACTTTAGATTTGCAGTTTTACGAGTTTCTGCAAACATTTTGGCCAAAAATAATAATCTAAATAAAAAAAATTAATTAATAAGAGTGTCTGAAACCCTTTTAGAAAAAAAAGAAGGTAGTAGCAGGTTACGAACCACTGACTTTCAGCGTCACAGTCCAACGCATTGCTCACTACGCTACAGCTGTCAATTGGAATGTGCAGGCACGCGGCAATTAGATGTTCAAACACCAGAGTTGTACATCCAGCCGGCCGCGGTGGCCGAGGGGACTAAGGCGCTCCAGTCACGGTCTGCACGGCCACTACGCTCGGGGGTTCGAATCCCCCCTCGGGCATGGATATTTGTGCCGTCCTTAGTATTAGCTAGTTCATAAGTAGATTGTAACTTTAGGGACTGATGACCCCGTAGTTTAGTCCCATAGACTATACAAACATTTGAACATTTCTTTGTACATCCAGTTTGTATAGAGCTCACTGAGCTTTATCTTTGAAAAGGGTCATCTCTGCTTATCACGTGCATCTTAGGCACGCCCGTGTTAGACGGTATTTAAGAAGCTCTCAGACCCCCGACCCGTCAGTCGGCAAGACTCAACAGACCGACAACCTCCGAAGAAGTCCGACGCAGCATCGGACGAAACGTCAGGAAGCGGCAAGACTCCGAGAACACGGCCTTACAACCGAGAAGATATAATACCTACGAAGTGTTGTTTTTCTGTAAATGACCTTCGACGTTCAGAGTTCCTTGTGGATTAGTTAAAGCAGTGCCACCTAGATGCTGCAATGCAGCGCCTTGCCGCTGAGGGGCGGAACTTGAGTCCGGTGGGCGGGAACTTAGCGGATGATTTTCGCAGGATTTAAGCTCATGTGTCCCGGCGCGGTTCCACTGCCTGCGACCTCACCAGCACCATCGTAGTGCCCAAACGCACGTTCCCACCGCGGCCAGCAGGGTGCATGCTCTGATCTTCTGGACCGCCGGCGGCGCCTGGGCGCTCATGAAGCACGGCTCGACCTCCTGTAATTAACGGCGGGGGTCGGCTAATTAAAGCCCCGGCCAGTCAGTCGCCTTTTTAGCCCTCCCCCATCCTCTCCCCCACTTCCGCTCGCCTCTGGCTGTTCCTGCCCGCCTGCCAACACAATGGGCCGATTGTCGGTGTGGCCGGCTCGTATAACGAGGCCTGTGGATTCTCGGCGTTATGACGGCCGCGTTGGCCAACGGCAGACCTCGGAGGCTCTAACCTCATTAGGCTGGCCTTTGAGCGGGGCCGACGCATTCGCAAGAGCTCCAGCGTCCCATCCGGTGGAGCCGCAGAGGTCAAGGGTTGCGGACGTCGAGCGAACTTTTTGCTCGCATCGCTACATCGGCTACACTCCATCTAGATTTCACACGCCAGAGAACAGGTCCAAAGCAGACCGTTAACGAACTTCTGAGCATAACGAGGTGGGACTCAGGTGAAGTACTTATCACACTCAAGCGTATTCAGGATTGAGACGGTCTTGACCCAGTTGAGTTGGGCTTCACCAAGGTAAACCCTAAAAACTGGGTAGGCCTACTTTCACTAGGAGCTTGATCCTGTTGATGAGCTTTATTAAGGTAAACACAAAAAACCTGGTAGGCCTACTTTCTAGAGGAACTTGATCCAGTTGATGAACTTCATCAAGGTAAACCCTAAAAACCAGGTAGGCCTACTTTTGGTGGGAGCTTGATCCAGATGATGGGCTTTATCGAGGTAAACACAAAATCAGGTTGGCCTTGTTTCAGGAGGAGCTTGATCCAGTTGATGATCTTTATCAAGGTAAACGCTAAATTCCAGGTAGACCTACTTTCGGTAGGAGTTTCATCCAGATGATGGTCTTTATCAATGTAAACACAAAATCAGGTTGCCCTTCTTTCAGGAGGAGCTTGATCCAGTTGATGATCTTTATCAAGGTAAACGCTAAAATCCAGGTAGGCCTAATTTCGGTAGGTTCTTGATCCAGATGATGGGCTTTATCGAGGTAAACACAAAATCAGGTTGGCCTTCTTTCAGGAGGAGCTTGATCCAGTTGATGAGCTTTACCAAAGTAAACACTAAAAGCCAGGTAGTCCTACTTTTGGTAGTAGCTTGATCCAGTTGATGGGCTTTATCAAGCTAAAAACACAAAATCAGGTTGGCCTTCTTTTGGGTGGTGCTTCAGCCAGTTGATGATGTGGTTCAGTAAGGTAAACACTAAAAACCAGGTTGGAAACTTTTGGGAGGAACATGAGCCACTTTATGATGCGGTTTGCCAAGAAAACACTAAAATCTAGGTAGGTGCACTTTTGGTAGGATCTTCATTCAGGTGATAGGCGTTACCAAGGTAAACATAAAAAAAACATGTTCGCCCATTTTTGGCAGGAGGTTGACCCAGTGGATGATGAGTTTTAAGAAGCTAAATAATTAAAAAAACAGGTACTGTACGAATGCACAGTTTCAAGGCGAGTTTTGCCGGACGCGGTGGCCAAGCGTTCTGCGGCGCGTCAGTCTGCACGGCCATTACGGTCGGGGGTTCGAATCCCCACTCGGGCATGGGTACTTGTGCCGTCCTTAGTCGTAGCTAGTTCGTAAGTTGTTTGTAAGTTTAGGGACTGATGACCTTGTAGTTAAGTCCCATAACCTCTACTAACATTTCATTTCATTTCAAGGCGAGTTTTACTGATAAAATTCTCTCGAGCTTCCAGACGCGTCAAGTCGTTTGAAACCCACGAGCTTTCGACTGCGATCCCCTCGGCCATTGTCAATTGGCAACTGTCGTGTCATAGCCGCCGCCGTCCTTACAAAGGTGCTCATTGAGAGTTATAACCTTGCGAAACATTCAAGATTGTCAGAGAGATATACAATTAGAAACTTTGCATTTTGCCTTGTCTCTGTATTTTACGGAGCTCAAATATGCCATCTACGTTCATCCGTTCCTCGAAAATGATAACTCTTGGATGCTTCCAACTAACTTCACGCATGATTTCAAACATTAAGGAAAGTTTTCCTCGCTGAAACCCTCGATAAAATGAGGAAAGAAAAAAAAATCCAGCACTGCAACGACTTTTTAAAGTATTACTTCTTAACTAATAACTCTACTGACAACACATGCTTCGGCTACAGTATGTACACACATTACTAAATGCATCTGAAAAATTACGTCACTGTCTGGAACATAGTTGAAGAGATATGACGTGACAGACACTTAGACATGTCAAGAAGTACCTTGTGCTTAAAACGTCGTGCAGCACAACTTACCCATGAGGTGTGACGTTTTAATTTATTACAGGTTATATTTTGCAGACATTATCCCAATATGTCACTCAATATATCATTGTACGACGCATAGGTCAGGAGATATGACGTCATAAACACATAGATGTGAAAAAACTAGCTTTCGCCTAAAATGAAGAGCAGATTACACTATACTCAGCCATTGTTTGATAATAAGATTAGTGACTTCCTGCAAGCCTCAAACAGAATTTCAAACCATTTTAAAACTTTTACCCTATTACTCACTTAAATTATAATATTTAGTACATGATCTCATTTAGAGGGTGATGAGACGTTTGAAGTAGTTCTATACACGAATGAAATTCTTTGTGGAATCGGAGGTTTTACTACTAAGAAATAATGTGCGTTCATAAATATCAAGAAACAGTTCTTCAAATGTTCAAATGTTTGTAAATCTATGGGACTTAACTACTCTGGTTATCAGTCCCTATCCTGACAAACTACTTAAACTAACTTACGCTTAGGATAAGACACACAAACGACTTTCTGAATGCTAACTCCTTCGACTCATTAGATGAATCTTTTGATATAAATTAGTAATTTTGCAAAGAAAGGAAAAAATAAAACTGATTAAAAATTGCGTGTTTTCGGCCCAATTTTAGGTTAACCAGTAGTTTTATAATTTTTGCAAACACTTCAGACAAAAAATATATATATAAATAGTAAAAAAATTATAGACGATACGGTTACGACTCTTCTATTGTGGTAATACCTACGCACTCAACATGTAACATTCTCTCTGAACGTATTTTAACAAATTATTTGATATTTGCGTTTAGCTTTGACAAACATGCCTTTTTTTTTAACCTTTACCTCTTTAAACTACTATTTTATTATCTCTCCCGTATTGTCATTATCATTTTCCGCTAAAATATTATCACCTGTTTTATCGTGGTAGTTTGACCTGATTTACATGTTTATTTTAGTTGCCAGTAGTGGTTTACGTGCAATCAGGAGATAGTGTCAAATTGGCGTTATTTTTGCCAAATATCTCCGAAACGATGCGAGTTATGGAAATAACATAATTGAGCAAAGTTGGTGAGAATTTTCTCGTCTACTTATACGTTTACTCAATTTTCGTCTCAGATACACGGTTAAGCCGTTATTTGTAATTAAATTTCCCGCTGTCAAAAGACCATCGCAAGTGGCCTTTTTTTTCTATTTTGTGTCCGAAACGTTTGAAAAAGAGAGGTTCTCGTCGCTGACAGACAAGAATTAAATTTGGTGCCGATCGGTTAAACTGCATGGCTCAAAACACGTTACACACAGACATTGTCAAATCACAGTAATTTTTGCAAATATCTGTGAAACGATAAGATATATATGAGAAAAACATTAAAGAGCAAAGTTGTAGAGAATCTTCTCCTCTACAAATACGTTTAATCAACTTTCCTGTCAGATGAACGGTTAAGCCGTTATTTTCATTTACATTTCGAGCTGTGAAAAGGCGATCGCAAAGGCCCACTTTTAGTGTTACTACCGTAACCTAAAGTGGGCCAAACTTCATGACTTCAAATATCGAGTAAAGATACCTTTTATTAAATTGACACGAAAAATGTTCAAATGTTTGTATAGTCTATGGGACTTAACTACGGGGTCATCAGTCCCTAAACTTACAAACTACTTATCAACTAGCTTATCCTAAGGACGGCACAAATATCCTTGCCCGAAGGGGGATTCGAACCCCCGACCGTAGTGGCCGTGCAGACCGTGACTGGAGCGCCTCATTCCCCTCGGCCACCGCGACCGGCTAAATTGACACGTTCCACAACATTACGAAATGTCGTATACGTGATTTATGGAATAAGCACTAATCTAATCTAACAGAGAAACACTTTATCTGAAATTCTCGGCATGAAATCGTATTGCAAAACTTAATTCCCTCCCTCGTTTCGAAATGTGTATCTACATCTACATGGATACTCTGCAAGTCACTCTGAAGTGCATGGCAGTGTGTTCATCGAACCACTTTTATGATATTTCTCTATAATTCCATTCTTTAATAGTTCGCCAAAAAAAAAAAACCCTAAATCTTTGTTTTCGATCTAATTTCTCTAATTTTATTATGATTATCATGTCTCCCTATGTAGGTGGGTGCTAACAATATTATATGTTCGTATTCGGAAGAGAAAGTTGGTGAAAGAAATTTCGCAAACACATCTCGCAGCAATGATTTCCACCCCAACTTGTGAATCATTTCCGTGACACTCTCTCCCCTATGTCGAGATAAAGCAAAACGAGTTGCCCTTCTCTGAACTGTCTCTAAATCGTTCGTTAGTCCCACTTGGTGTGGATCCCACAATGCGCAGCAATACTCCTAAATAGAACACACTAGTGTAGTCAATTTCTGTAGTAGAACAGTTGCCTTTTCTAAGTGTTCTGCCAATGAAACAGTATATGGCTCGCCTTCCCTACTACATTTTCTGTGTGTTCTTTCCAATTTAAGTTGTTCGTAATTGTTACTCCTAGTAATTTCGTAGAATTTACGGCCTGTAGGTTTGACTGATTTACCGTGTAACTGAAGTTTAACGGATTTCTTTTAGTGGTCATATGGATGACCTCACGCTCATCATTATTAAGGATCAATTGCCATTTTTTGCACTATGCAGATAGCTTATCTAAATCACTTTTCAGTTGCTTTCGATCTTCTCGTGACTTAACTAACCGATAAATGACAGAATCATCCGCGAACAGTCTAAGAGAGCTGCTGAGATTGTCTCCTAAATCGGCTTTAAGATCAGGAACACTTCTCTGGGGAAAGCGAGATATAACTTCCATTCCACTCGATGACTTTCCGTAAATTACAACGTACTTGTTCTTTATGTCAGGGTATTACGAATAGAATCGCACAACTGGTGCGATATTCCAGAAGTACGCAATTTGGTGGTGGTGTGAAGTCGTCCACATCATCACGAAATGAAATCCCTTAAACTTTCTTTACAAGATAAATCAATCGAAAGTGAAGCCCGAAAACTCCAGTAAATACCTAGGAATTACTATTACTTTAGACTTAAACTGGAAAGAACACGTAGATAATGTCGTGGAAAAGGAGAACCAGAGACTGCGTTTTATTGGCAGAACCATTAAAAGATGCAACACCTCTGCATACTGCATACACTACGCTTGTCCGTCCTTTTTTGGAGTATTGCAGCCCAGTGTGGGATCCTTATCAGGTGGGTTTGACGGAGGACATCGAGAGAGTCCAAAGAAGGGCAACTCGTTTTGTATTGTCACGATACAGGGGAGACAGCGTCACGGAAATGATACAGGATCTGGGATGGGAATCATTACAACAAC
Organism: Locusta migratoria; assembly: GCA_026315105.1. Taxonomy (NCBI): domain Eukaryota; kingdom Metazoa; phylum Arthropoda; class Insecta; order Orthoptera; family Acrididae; genus Locusta; species Locusta migratoria. Next base: position 4,216,029 of record CM048754.1, on the reverse strand, counting down.
GGCGGTTATCGCTGCGACGTGGGCTACTTACGAAACCCCAATCGGCAACATTGTCCTCCAAATGCGAGAATATATTGTTGACTCTCACTAACATAGGTAGAAATGATCATCAGAATAAAATACGAGAAATCAGAGCTTGAACGGAGAGATTCGGGTATTCTTTCTTTCCGCGCGCTATTCGAGAATGGAATGGGAGATAAATAGTGTAAAGTCGGTTCGATGAACCCTCTGCGAGGCACTTAAAAGTGATTTGCAGAGTATCCCATGTAGATGTAGATGTACAGTGTCAAACGCCTTTCGGAAATCTAGAAATACGGAATCTATTTGACATCCCTTATCGATAGCACTCATCGCATCATGTGAGTGAAGAGCTAGCTAGCTGTGCTTCACAAGAATGATAGTTTATGAGTGCCTGTTGAGTATGGGACAATAGGTATCACGATAATGTATCAAAGAAAAATGAAATGTTCAAATGTTTGTTAACCTATTGGACTAAACTGTTGCCGCGGTGGAGTAGCCGAGCGGTCTAAAGCACCTCGCTGCGGAGCGCACGGTTGCTCGCCGTGGAGGTTCGAGTCCTCCCTGGAGCATGGGTGTGTGAGTGTTTGTCCGTAGGTTAGTTTACCTAGGTTTAAGTAGTTTGTAAGCTACGGACTGATGACCACGCAGTTTGGTCCGATAGATTTACAGACATCAACTAAACTGTTATGGTTATCAGGTCGTAGACTTACAAACTGCTTAATCTAACTTAGACTAAGGACAACACACACACACACACACACACACACACACACACACACACACACAAAATCATGTCCGAAGGAGGACTCGAACCTCCGGCGGGAATGTGTCGCCCAGACCGTATCATGACGCCTTAGAGCACGCGATCATTGCGCGCGATTTACAAAGAAAATCTGTTGGTTACCTCAGTAGTTGGATTTCTTCGAGTGTGCCACAGCAGACCGTCAGATTTTTCACACTCGGGAGCGGACGGACGATCTTGGAAAATTCACTGTCTCGCGATGGGGCCGGGATCTCGGTGTGTGGAGAGCACGTCCGTTGCGAGCAAAAGTCCTCAGCCGACTCCCGTCGCTGACGCTTTGGCATGCGGGAGACGTGCAGACACTAACCATTCTGGCGCAATAAACATCGTCCCCGCATTTGCCTAAGAAGGGCAGGCACTCGTAAAAACGTCCGCCGGGGCTCATATCTTCTGGAGGCGCCGCAGCCGTCACCAGAGAACTGCGTGCAACGAAAGCTGACTTGTGTGTGTATGTGTGTGTGTGTGTGTGTACGCACAGCGAATGCATCTGAAGCAGCGCATAGCAGAGGGGGAATAAGAGACACACAAAAGGTTTGAATGGCGGCGTCGGGATCTACTTAGAGAAACTTAGGACCCCACTGACGGGTTAGTCGGCATTCAGACACAAAGCAACCGGTTCCCTCTGCAGGGGAAACACAAAGGCATGGGGGGCACGGAGATGTGATGGCTACGGACGAATCCGCGTAGAGCTGCCATTGCAAGATGGCCACCGCATCATATCACCGGGAAAACCAGTTGACTAAGGCAGGTGTGAAAATTACGGGAGGTGAATTTACGTGTGATGGGGAAGGGTAGTGGCTGAAGCCTGAGGCGACGTGGTTTTGTGCACGAAAATCTCGGAATTCTACCTGAAAAAGCTGTGACCATGTTGGCCCTCTTCCTTGAAGAAAAGTAACCATATTCAGTTCAAAGATAGAAAGTTTGTTTAATGCGAAAACTAAACACTACTATAGACTCAGTTTTCCATATAGTTTGTAGGAATTTATTTATTTATGACATAATATACAGGGTTAAAAAAAGTCAGTATAAATCTGAAAACTTAATAAATCACGGAATAATGTTGAAAGAGAGGTAAAAATTGAGACACCTGCTTGGAATGATATAGGGTATATTAAAAAAAAGTATTGCTAGACGCGTGCAAGATCTCTTGCGCGCGTCGTTTGGTGATGATCGTGTGCTCAGCCGCCACTTTCGTGATGGCTTGGCCTCCCACGACCCCAGACCTCAGTCCGTACGATTATTGGCTTTGGGGTTACCTGAAGTCGCAAGTTTATCGTGATCGACCGACATCTCTAGGGATGCTGAAAGACAACATCCGACGCCAATGCCTCACCATAACTCCGGACATGCTTTACAGTGCTGTTCACAACATTATTCCTCGACTACAGCTATTGTTGAGGAACGATGTTGAACATATTGAGCATTTCCTGTAAAGAACATCACTTTGTTTTGTCTTAATTTGTTATGCTAATTATTGCTTTTCTGATAAGATGAAGCGCCATCTGTCGGACATTTCATGAACTTTTTTTTTATTTTAATTTTTATTTTTATTAAATTTTAATATTTTTTTGCTAATAAAACCCTATGTCATTTCAAGCATGTGTGTTAATTTTTACCTCTCTATATACATTATTCCGTGCTTTATTAAGTTTTCAAATTTATTCTGACTTTTTGATCATCCGGTATATAGTTTCGAGGTAAATATAATGCAGAGTCTTTTCAATTACTGAAGGGGACCATGTCTTGTGCAAGTGGTGTAAAAACTGGCAATTGACTCTAAATAATGAGAAGTATGAAGCCGTCCACATGAGTACGAAAAGAAATCCATTAAACTTTGTTTACAAGATAAGTCAATCAAAAGTGAAGGCCGTAAACTCCACAAAAGACCTAGGAATTACTGTTACTTCAGACTTGAATTGGAGGGAGCACGTAGATAATGTCGTGGGAAAGGCAAACCAGAGACTGCGTTTTATTGGCAGAACCCTTAAAAGATGGAACAGAAGTACCAAAGGAACTGCATACACTACGCTTGTCCGTCCATTTTTGGAGTATTGCTGCCCAGTGTGGGATCCTTATCAGGTACGTTTGACGGAGGACATCGAAAGAGTCCAAAGAAGGGCAGCTCGTTTCGTATTGTCACGATACAGGAGAGACAGCGTTACGGAAATGATACAGGATCTGGCATGGGAATCATTACAACAACGGAGCCTATCGCCGCGGCGTGGGCTACTTACGAAACTCCAATCGCCAAGATTCTCCCCCGATTGCGAAAATAAATTGTTGACTGCCACTTACGTAGGTAGAAATGAACATCAGGATAAAATTCGAGAAATCAGAGCTCTAACGGAGAGATTCAGGTGTTCTTTCTTCCCGCGCGGAATTCATTTCCTGCAATGAGTTTCGGAACCTAGTGTCGTCGTGTAGACTAGACTTAATGTTCACTTCAGTAGTTTTAAGAGACGTCGCATTCTAATCTATATTCTGGGTCGCTAAAGTTCTCGCAAAAAATAATGGGTTCCGATTACAAATAATGATTGGGAACCACTGCTTTTGCTGGCTGCATTTTCCCGTACGGCAGTACCTGCGGAGCGTGTTGTTACCATTGCATCGACCTGGCTCTGCTAGTGGAGAACACCGAAGCCGCCGCCCCTGGGCCGGTAGCGCACAAAAAGCGCCGCCATGGCCGGCCGCCGCCCCCGGCCCCGCCCCCCGCTGGGGGTGGAGGTGGGGGCGGAGCCGCCCCCGGCATTTCTAATCCACCGCCGCCGCCGCAGCCGTCGTCGGCACCCCCGTGATGGATGCGCTCACTTACTGGAAATACATCAGGCGCGCCCTTTGTCTCGCAGCCCCCAATCTCCCCTCCCCTCCCTTCCACCCCCACCGCTCCGTGACGAGAGAGAAGCTCGCCCCCGCGGGGGAGCTGCCACTTGCAAGTATTTCCGCCCCTGATGGATACGCCGCCCCGGCCATGTTGCTGACAACACGGGAATATAATGCCGCAGAGGGGGAGTCCCCACACCCCCTGGTGCAATTCGTCTGCCGGCGCACAAAGGAAGGCGCCCGGCGACGATTTCTTCCCGTCCAGACAGCGCTCATTACTGGACCTCCAGTCTGCAGACACTCTGGCGTTCCGCGCTAATGGAAGAACACTTCCGAAAACGAGAACCACGCCCAGCTACAAAGCGAGCTTCCGTCAACGCACCCACCTTTCACCATCACCATCTTCCACTCTTTGTGAACTAAGAGAACTAGAAAAAATAGAGAGGAAAATACCAAGAAAAATTCTGGGCCGGCCGGGGTGGCCGAGGGGACTCAGGCGCTTCAGTCACAGTCTGCACGGCCACTACGGTCGGGGGTTCGAATCCCCCCTCCAGCATGGATATTTGTGCCGTCCTTAGGCTTAGTTAGTTCGTAAGTAGTTTCTAAGTTTTGGGACCAATGACCACGTAGTTAAGTCCCATAGACTATACAATCATTTGAACATGTGAAAAATTCTGGGTCCCGAGAAAAACAACGAAAACATATGGATGAACAGGAGATGTAAGGATTTATAAATATATATATACATGTGGCGTCTGTTCGGAAAGAACAGACGTCACATTCTGATCCTGCAGCTGTTATTATTTAATATTCATAGAATATATGACTTCAACTGCTATTGGGCAAAGCTGAAAGTGTGTACCCAGCCGGGATTCGAACCCGGGTCTCCTGATTTCTAGGCAGTTGCGCTGACCCCTACACCACTGGGGACACAGTGATCACCGCACCTGCAAGGACTACCCATGCACGCCTCTCGTCAGATACAAATTAGAAAGCAGGAGACCCGGGTTCGAATCCCGGCTGGGTACACATTTTCAGCTTTGCCCAAAAGCAGTTGAAGTCATATATTCTATGAATATTAAATAATAAACAGCTGCAGGATCAGAATGTGACGTCTGTTCTTTCCGAACAGACGCCACATGTATATATATAATATGCCGGTGACGGGCAATGGTCCTATCGTTAGTGGGGAGGGGTGGGCAAGTTTGAAGCCCTTACTCTTACGGGAATTAGTTAAACTACGAGTTTGAGTACTATGGGCAGGGCGAAGCTGGGAATTTGTATCTGACGAGAGGCGTGCATGGGTAGTCCTTGCAGGTGCGGTGATCACTGTGTCCCCAGTGGTGTAGGGGTCAGCGCAACTGCCTAGAAAGCAGGAGACCCGGGTTCGAATCCCGGCTGCGTACACATTTTCAGCTTTGCCCAATAGCAGTTGAAGTCATATATTCTATGAATATTAGATTTATAAAAAAATACAGAAAAAATCACAGATACAATGAAGAAAAGACGGCTAACATTTTATGGGCATTTAAAAAGAATGGAAGACACACGGATTACAAAGAAAATTTTTAATTATGTTAATAAACTGAAGAAAACTGTAGGATGGATAGAAGTAGTGAAGAAAGATGCAAACAAAATAGGTGTTACAGAAGAAATAATATGTGACAGGAATCGCTTCAGGCTACTGATAGAATACGCAACCTAGAAGAAGATAAGCCCAAACCTCGACCAAAGAGAGTGTGGACAGATGATCAGAGACGAGCAGTTGGAGAGAAAATGAAGACGTACTGGGAAGAAAGGAAGAGAAAGAAAGACCATTAGTCTTAAGTTGTATGCGGTCCATAGCTGGCCAAATTAATAAAAGAAAAAAGCTGAGTGTCCATATGTTTGTACGTGTTCCACACAAATCTACAGTTTTCAAAATCAAATGTTCAAATGTTTGCAGAACTTATGGGACTTCACTACGGTGTCATCAGTCCCTAAACTTACAAACTACTTATGAAACAGCTAACACTAAGAATTGCACTAATATCCATGCCCTAGGAGGGATTCGAACCCCCGACCGTAGTGGCCGTGCAGACCGTGACTGAGTCCTCTATCCTTTACGTCCTTTATGCGCCACTAATATTTAATACGCAGGGTGGTCCATTGATAGTGACCGGGCCAAATATCTCACGAAATAAGCATCAAACGAAAAAACTACAAAGACAAAACTTTTCTGTTGTTGTTGTGGTCTTCAGTCCGGAGACTGGTTTGATGCAGCTCTCCACAATACCCTATCCTGAGCAAGCCTCTTCAACTCCACATAAGAACGGCAACCTACATCTGTTTGAATCTGCTTACTGTATCCATCTCTTGGTCTTCCTCTGCGTTTTTACCCCAAACACTTCCCCCAACGCTAAATTCACAATTCCTTGAGGTCTAAGAATGTGTCCTACCAATCGATCCCTTCTTTTAGTCAAGGTACACCAGAAATTCCTTTTCTCCCCAATTCTGTTACGCAATCCACCCACCTAATCTTCAGCATTCTTCTGTAGCACCACTCTTCAAAAGCCTCTGTCCTCTTCCTGTCCGCACTGTTTATCGTCCATGTTTCACTCCCATACAAAGCAACACTCCACACAAACGCCTTCAGAAAGGACTTCCTTATGTTTAAATTAGTGTTCGATGTTAACAAATTTCTCTTTTTCAAAAACGCTTTTCTACCCATTGCCATTCTGCATTTTATATCCTCTGTACTGCGACCATCATTTGTTATTTTACCGCCCAAGTAACAAAACTCATCTACCTCCTTTATTGTTTCGTTACCTAATCTAATTCCTTCAGCATCACCTGATTTTCTTAGACTGCACTGCATTTCCCTAGTTTTACTCTTGTTAATGTTCATCTTATATGCACCTTTCAGCACACTGTCCATTCCGTTCAGCTGCTCTTCCAGGTCCTTTGCTATACGGGAACGGAAGGTTATTTACAACTTGTACAAAAATGAGACAGCAGTTATCAGAGTTGAAGGGCACGAAAGAGATGCAGAGGTTGGGAAGGGTGTAAGACAGGGTTGTAGCCTTTAATATAACCCAGTATTCATACACCCCGTTTACATGGACTACCAAAACCGAATTTCGTACACCGATTTCCCAATTCCGCTTTTGGTTGGTCATATAAACACTCCAAAATCGATTCTGGAAATCCGCTTCTCTAAAGCGGTTTCCAGTTCCATAATCGATTTTCGTGCCAATGTAAACGCAACTGTTTTTGAAGCTTCCTTGGCTTGTCACATTGCGTTTACTTGTTAAGAATTTTCGGCACATATGCACGGAGTAACATTTGCTAATGTGAAATAAAAGTATAAATATTTGAGCGAGCATGAATCTGTGTATTTAAGTAAAGAAAAATAGCGATTGTACTGACTAAATCAGCTGTTTTTCAGCCGCCATATTAAGTGGGCTAGGAAATCCGATTTAGGCTATAAAATGTAAACACGACAGCGAAAAACGGTTTACGAAATTTGTCTTTCGTCTTCCGGAAGATGTGTTGCATATAAACGTAGTGATACAGTAAACGACATGACACCATCAATAAATATAGACTTATTATTTTATTTTTATAAATAACCGCATCAGCCATTTTTAGACAACGAATTTATTTCGTTAAAACGCGTTTCGGGTTTGCACCCATCATCAGTTGGCGTTCTTTTTATACATCATTTTGGCTGTTTGACGCCAACACAGGAAAATGTTAAGTACTGTTGTTAGTGAAATCTCATGGATACAGCATTTTTGGGAGGGGGGATGAGGGGCTTGCCTTGAGTGATTTAGGTGAAATCACGGAGGTGGATTTGAACCACCGTCCTCCCGAATAGAGTCCAGTTCGTTTCCACTACGCCACCTCGCTCGGTTTTACTATAAATAAAAAGTGTATCATTTAAACCCGGGATATCTTGCCCTTCGTTTGGAGATCTATAGCTGATAAATACTAATCGGCAGTTACACAAATACATTTTATTTACTAATGCGGCACAGTTTACTCGAGATGGTATAAACAATTTACATAACGAGAACGATTCCGCTGAAGCAAACCCCCATTGAAAAGTGCAACGTAATTTCCAGTAGCGATTCAGCATAAAAGTGTAGTGTGGTATAATCATCATACACTTTACCGGGTCATTTATTTTTCAAGGTCGTCCAACTGGCATAAGGTACTTAGAACTCCTTCAAGAAGAAATTAGTCACTTGCTTGAAGATGTTGCACTTCCTACGCGATTGAAAATGTCTTTCAAACAGAATGACGAGCCTCCACAATTCACCAACGCAGTTACTAGACATGTCTGGGACAAATTTCATTGGATTCACCAGATCACTAACTACCAAATGAATGGAATAATTGTTGATAAAACTCTTCTGGGTATTGGACCGCATCGTCAATATATCGAATATTTCACCGACGTTTCGGCCACTATTGCAAGCGGCCATCTTCTGGGTGTTACGGAACCGAAACGTCGGTGAAATATTTGATATATTGACGATGCGGTCCGATACCCAGAATAGTTTTATCAACAATGACAACGGCCGCGGAAGCCTTCGTTTACAAATGGAATAATGTTCAAATGTTTGTAAACCTACTGGACCAAACTGCTATGGTCATCAGTCCCTAGACCTACAAACGACTGAAACTAACTTACGCTAAGGACAACACGCATACCCATGCCCGAGGGGGGACTCGAACCTCCGACAGGCTCCCCGAAGATAAATGGAAATCGTAATTTACTGTAACGTTGTACAGTTTTGTAATGGTCTCATATTAGAGAGATTGCTAAATTGCAGACAAAAAATTTTATTAGCTCTAATTCCTTAACTAAACATTTGCGTATCTAAGTTTATATAGACATTTTCTTTTGTTTTACACTAGAATAAAATATTAAAATAGTTGCGTATCTTCGTGAATCACCCTGTATATATCTCTGGAGACGCTTTATGGCGGAGCATATCTAATAATGTAAAAAAAAAAAAAAAAAAAAAAAAAAAAAAAAAAAAAAAAAAAAAAAGTATTATACGTATATAAGTACAAAAGTTCGCCATTTATGTCCTAGGACGTGTGACACACAACCTCAGTTGTGGGGGGCCGATGGGTCCTGTCACCGCCCCCCCCCCGAAATAATCAATATAAATTTAAAAAAAACAATATGTACGATATCTGAATTATTTTAATGACTGATGCATGAATGCATCGCCATGGCAGACAGTCATACTTCCGTGTATTTGTGAGGATACTGAGGTGTTAGTGGTGTGAAGATTGTGCAGTTTTTTCTTTATAAAAAAAAGCTATATTTTTATGATTTAATGTTAACAATAAAAAAATCTTGATCTCAGTAAAGTAAAAGAGCTTCATAGTAAATTATCCTCCGAATATGCGCAGCAAATCTGATACAAAATATCATGATGTGTCTAAGTTCTAAGTCATCATCATCATCATCATCATCATCATTAGAGAATGAAATTGCCTTTCAGCGTTCAGTCTGGAGCATAGTACCTCTAATAAAATTCCTCCATGATCCCCTGTTCAATGCTAACATTGCTGCATCGTCTGATGTTATGCCTTTTACTTCAAAATCATTCTGCACCGAACTTCTAGCCTAAGTAGGTAGTCTAAGGAAAATTACTTAATTTATTTTTACATTATTCTTGCTTCCCACAGCGCAGAAAAATGTGTGCTACATTCGCCAATGGTCGGGTGGACTTTTGAACAGCACGACGCTGTTCCCCCACCACCGGAGACGCACGTGGGGTCGGAAGGCGCACGCGTTTTTGCCGGTCGCCTCGCGCCGTGGTCGTGTGGTGGTCGAGGCCTCGCGGTCGTGGGAAACTACTCGTCCGGCTGCTGCGGCCTAGAGCGGAATGTTGGCTCTGGTCGCAGAACGCCAGGAATGGGGGCGTGGGGGCAACACGTCTTCCGTCCAGTCTGCACGACCACTCGGTAGCTGCTCCTGCTGCGTGCTTACGCAGGTGACGAAGAACAGTACGCGATAAACGCTGACGCGTCCTTTAATGTATATCTATAAAAGCGAATGTCTGTTCGGTGCATGTTTATCACCTCTGAACCACAAGATATAAAGAGCTAAACATTTGTACTGTTACTAATGTCTACCCGAGGAAGGCTTTAGGCACTGTTTTATGGCGATCGGATAGCTATTTATCTATATACAGGGTGTTTCATTAAGTGTGTTTGCCTCTGTAACTTATAAAATAATAGGTGACGGGAAATTTCAATGCGGTAGGTTCAAATTCAAATGTTCAAATGTTTGTTTAGTCTATGGGACTTAACTACGGGGTCATCAGTCCCTAAACTTACAAACTACTTATGAACTACTTACGAACTAGGACGGCACAAATATCCATGCCCGAGGGGGGATTCGAACCCCCGACCGTAGTGGCCGTGCAGACCGTGACTGGAGCGCCTCAGTCCCCTCGGCCACCGCGGCCGGCTTGCGGTAGGTCAACACAAGAAATGTTACACTTTATGCGGAGCTATGAACATAGTTTATTGTATCATTTTCCAAAGAGTTACACCACAAAGATATATATATTTTTTAATGGAACAATAGTTTTTTCTATCGTGCATTGGATTCGTTGAAACCAGCTGCGTCCAAATCAATTTAAACTACATTCCTATCACTGTTAGTTTGGAAGCTACAACCCTTCAAAGTTTAGGGGGCGGAGGCTAAGTCAGCGTATCTGACTGTCTGGTGGTCATGAGACAGTGGGCCGTGCCCCAGGGGATAGCCACTCGGCCAGTCAGCTACGCTATCGCAGCCTCCGCCCCCGGAAATTTGAAGGGTTGTGTGTGTGTGTGTGTGTGTGTGTGTGTGTGTGTGTGTGTGTGTGTGTGTTAATATTTCGCTCAGCAGCGAAAACTGCAGAACGCAAACGAATGGTCTGTGTGTAATTGTTGTCCGACGTCTCCCGTTGTACACCATAGCAGTTCCATGTCGATAGCTATAACAGGGTCGAAGATATGGTGGTTGAAAGTCGTCAAATTATATTAAAAAAAAAATTCGGACTGAAGGCCAGCGAAGGCCAGGTTACATACAGCGAAACGTGATGCCACAGACCATATCTTTGGTCTGTGTGTGCTACAATGTCTTCAGTTCTTGCTCTGTAAGGATAAGCATACGAATAAGGAAATATAAGAATAAATAAATAAAGCAGTAAAAAAGAAATTTATTTTAATACTTCTCTTGCGCATTACATAAAGTGATCGATCTGTGATATTATTATAATCATTATTGTTGAATGCCATCTCATCTTCAACAATCAGTCTCATAGCACACTACTGAAAGATAGCTTATCTATCGTAATCAACCAACAAGCGAGCGGAGCCGCAGGATTAAGCTAGTAAAAGATATAGCACTTATTTTCCGTATCGTACCTTGAAAGAACTGCATTTCAGTGAAAGTTGCAATACGTTACTTTAGGTAGTAAGGCACGCAGTAGTTTGAGAAGGGAGTAATACTGGGTTGTAGCCTTTCCGAAACGTTATTTAATCTGTATAATTGTGCTTGCAGTGAAGGAAAGCCAGGAGCAGTTCAGAAGCGAAATTAAAGTTTACGGAGAAATAAAAACGTTGCGATGTGCCGATGACAGTGGAATTTCGTCAGAGACGTAAAGGGACTTGGAACAGAGATTGAACGGAATGGGAACTGTCTTGAAAGTCGGGTATAAGGTAAACGTTACCAAGAGTAAAACAAATGTACTGAAGTGTACGCCAAGAAATTCAGGCGATACTGAGGGAATTAGCTTAGGTATCGAGACAACGAAAGTAGTAAATCAATTTTGTTATTCTGGTGGTACAGTAACTTCTGGACGAACTAGAGAAGATATGAAATGCAGAATGGCTATGGGAAGATAAGCAATTATGAACAGACAATGTTTTGAAACGTGGTGGTACAGGCGAATGCTGAAGGATCAGATGGGTAGGTCGCGTAACTAATGAGGACGTACTGAAGAGAATCGAGGAGAAAGGAAATTTCTGGCATACCTTGACTAAAAGTAGGGATAGATTGGTGGGACACGTTCTGAGGCATCAAGGATTCGTGTGAATTTAGGATTGGGAACCTGCCCTAGCGCATTAAAGACCACTCCCGACAGGTAGTGGAAGCATAGTTGCCCACCTTCGCCGCTCTCCTACGTCCGGAAATGCCGTCAGAGACTGTTCCACAGAACGGCTGCGCAGGAAATGCCTTCAGATCAAGTTCTCGGCCCAGCGGTCGTCGCGAATACGGTACCCGCAAACATCGGCACTGTTTACGCACACATTGGTTATAGCCCTGCTTAAAGGCGTACCTTCTACAAGTCTATTATTCCTCTATTGTTACCCGTCGCAAATGTCCTTATAGCAGGCGAAAATATCAGTCTGAATATTTCTATACCCGGGCCGCTGAAACTTTGCACTTGACGTTTACAAATAACAAGTGAAGAGCAAGAAAAGCGAGGCGCTAGTCGCTGGGAACGATCCAATCACAGCGCGGTAAACACTTCCAGTGATCACGTGCCGTGACGTCAACATTCCCGCATTGCCGGCTTTGTTCAGTTCTAACATAAATAAAGTTGTGTATCATGTTTATCGCGTGTTTATGTTGTGTGTGCTTTTTTCGCTGCGGTTTTACTGTGAGTGCTTTAACTTGACTTTCCGAGTTCAACTATTTGAATAATGTCACCGAAAAGACGTTTGTCTAGTGACGTTTTCTGAGTAAGTTCTCAATATCGTTTGAATAAAAACTTCGAAGCTTATGCTCTGAGCAGGAAGTTAATTCTCGCTTCAAACAATCGGAAAGAAATTATGGTGCAGAGGTTACAAGAAAGAAATATTCCTGCAGATATGTCAATATCAAAACTTCTTTTATAATCGCTCGTGAAACAAAATAAAGCCTGTTACACCCACATATGCAGTAGACAAAATCGCAAAGGAAATCTGCCCCCATTTAACTGCCGTTTTAACCCTATAAAATTGGTGTGGAGTGACGTGAAGAATTACTTAAGGAACAATAAGTCTTTCACAATAACAGAGGTGGAAAAGCTGTTGCATGAAGCTGTTGCCAATGTGGCAGCGCAAACAATGGAAGGGATCATGAATGGTTAATGATTTGTCTTGGTGATGATTTTGGCAGCGACGACAACAGTCGAGATGGGGAGCTGGATGTAATTGTATCATTGTCGCCGTAAATTGGTGAGTGAAAATCATTTATTATAAAACGTAGAGAGAAAAGTTACTATCTTGATTATTGTTTATTTCGTATCTGTCGTGATCCAATGCTTATTTTCTACATTGCTTTACTCCGTTATTGAAAGCGTGTAGCCGGCCGCGGTGGCCGAGGGGACTGAGGCGCTCCAGTCACGGTCTGCACGGCCACTACGGTCGGGGGTTCGAATCCCCCCTCGGGCATGGATATTTGTGCCGTCCTTAGTATTAGCTAGTTCATATGTAGTTTGTAAGTTTAGGGACTAATAACCCCGTAGTTAAGTCCCATAAGCTATACAAACGTTTGAACATTTGAATTTGAAAGCGTGTGCATTGTTGTGCTCTGGTTCCATTAATACGCCGTTAATTGCTGCTCAAGAACGAATTATTATACGCACTTTTATTACTCCATAGCTTACATTTACGAGATGCAATTGAAAACCGTTTCGTGTGCTATGTGTATAGAGGCTAGTGTTGCAACGTCGCTAAAGCAGTGTAGCCAACTTAACTCGCCGTAACGCGAAACGTCAAGTGCAATGTTTCAGCGGCCCTGGTATATATACACGCTAATATCTGCCAAGTTTTCCTTTACACAAGGCAAAACACAGTTTGAGCATAAGTTTTAAGTTTCATCAACAGTGACTTCAATCCGTAAATATGAGCAGCTTGGCCTGAGAAACGTGTAAGGGAAGAGGAAATGGATCGAGGACTAGATTTTTCCAGACAGCAATTTTAAAATGACCCAATAAGAAACTTTATTAGTACTAAACAAATCCAAAAATAAGGAGATGAGTTTAATAACATTCACTTGGAATTACTAAGGGTAACCAAAATCCGGCCAACAAATTAAGGATAAGATGTCAGATATTAAACAAGGTTGATCAGTCAGCGAAACACCTTGACAAAGGCCACTTGCAACAGTGGCCGAAACGTCGAAATTTTTTATATATTGACAATGCGGTCAAAAACCCTGAAGAATTTTACTGACAGTGAAAACGGCTGCGGAAGCCTTCGTTTACGTCTAAGGTTGATCAGCTTTTAAAATAATAATACAATAAACATGACCAATAACCTGAACACGGCCATCAAGTTAAAGATAAACAAGGCCGAGAACCTGAAGGGCTTAGCGACGCATTACATCAATTAAGATATTATATTAAATTGATAACCATTTAAAATAACAAACAAACGTGATTAAACTGGAATTTAAAGGAACAAGAATGGCAGAAATGAATTTTACATCAATTTATTTTATGAAGTAAGAGGCCAGGCCATCTTAACAGCTTAAGACACAAAATATTACGTACAGATCCCCTTTAAAAATTGGAATTACACTTTAGCCAGTACATGTACTACATCCTCAGAAAAAAGGGAGGTAAAATTGAATCCCTCCAAATGGAAACGCTATTTAACCTACGGTGTAGGGACGTGCATATTCGTATACGTTCAACTATGCAAACTGCCCCGGTCAGGATGTGTACTCTCCAAAGTAACGCTTTTGATGTCCAACCACACGAAATCATGCATAGAAATAACACTCGATCATGGAAAAACCACAGTGAAAAAATGTTACATTGTACCACAACTGATATTTTAATAGACACAAGCAAAGTAACAAAATACCTACACCGTACGACGAAAACTCTAAATAATTCAACGAAATAATTATACTGTTTACACTCACAGAATGTATGACATTAACTACAAATAGGTAAAGTTGAAATTTGTAACCAAGAGGGATTCGAACACGCGTCCTCTATTTTTTTTTTTTTTAGGCAGTTGTGCTGACTTCTACACCACTGTGGATACAGCGATTACAACACCTATACGGACTACTCAAACAGACCTCCCTTCAGATACACATTCTCTACTTTACCCTGCCCACTATTACACAAACTCGTAGTTATTGTAAACTAATTCCCGTAAGAGTAAGGACCTAGGAGAGCCTCAGCACTGAATAAAGGATCCTTGCCAGTCTTCGGCAAATTATATAAGTTATTTATATTTGGCGTCTGTTCTTTCCGCCATCTTGTGAGTTATTTCTCCTTTAAAACTGTGCGTTAAGTCGACCCTCTTACTGTTACAGTATTGAACTGACATTCAAAGTATGTACTTAAAAAAAATATTTCGTTTAATAAATACTCATCATAATATATTTGAAAACTAAATTTTAACCCAAATTTGCACTCTTTTAACACGATCTACATCATGGCAAAACTGCCGGACGTTCTATTCATGTTTTAAGTGACATGAAGCATACCAACACTTTTCCAATATGTTGGAGGCAGGCTTCAATTCTTCATCCTAAGAGAGTCTTCCTTGGTTACAACTGCAAGACTGTGACAAAAACAACAATGGAAGCATTATGCGTCTTCCGTTTGTGACCCTGTGGGTAAAACAGCATAACGGAAAATCCGTAAATAACCTCTTATTTATTTTAGACAAAACTATGTTAACTGTTTATAATCTAGAGCGAAACTTTCACTCTGCAGCGGGGTATGCAATGATATGAAAATATGAAACACCCTGGCAGATTTAAATTGTGTACCAGAACCGGGACTCGAACCTGGGACCTTTGCCTTTCGAGAGCAAGTAGGAGGTGAGGTTCTGGCAGAAGTACAGTGGAGAGGACACATCATAAAGAGTGCCGGGATAGCTCAGTGGGTAGAGCGCTTGCTCCCGAAAGGCAAAAGTCCCAGGTTCGAGTCACAATTGCGGCACACTATTTTAATCTGCCAGGATGTTTATAATCTATTAGTAATAGATCTAAGAAAAGTGTTTTCTCGATAATGCAACCTACTGATGACACCTTGAATTAAAAGAAAGCGTAACTCGTCTGATTAAAATAAACAAAAAATTCTGCTGGAAAATGGCGTTTTCATTTCCAAAAACGACAAATTCGAAGCTTGCTGCGGATATGGCCACACAAACAAACCTGACATCTTTAAGATACGATTTACACCGAAGACGCTGCTGTAAATGAGTTATTTATATCGACAGGTTGTTTCGACGCGATGGCCAACGTTACGATAATTGTAGGTTACTGTAAAATAAAGGGATAGTTGTTCTATTAAATTTAACTGGACCTACAGTTATCCTGACGATGGCAATCACGCCAGAACAAGCTTGTCGAAAAAAAGAAAAACTTATTTACAGCAGCGTCCTTGGTATAAATCGTCTTTTAAAAATATATCTGAATGTCATACACTACGTTAATATGCAATACATCTTCCGCAAAACGAAAACTGAATTTCGTAAACCGTTTTCCGCTGTCATGTTTACATGTTATACCCTGAAACGGATGTCCTAACTCTATATAAAAAAAAAAAAAAAAAAAAAAAAAAAAAAAAAAAAAAAAAGCTGATTCAGTTAGGACAATCGCTGTTTTTCTCTACTTAAATACCTATCTAATGTTCATATTTAATTACTGTTAACTCTATTCACACTCGTCTAATACTTTCGTCAGGGCGCTAAAGACCTTGTTGTTGTGGGCCCTAAACATCCCATCCTATCCTATCTTCACTCTAAATTTTTTATTTCTCTTTCACTGCAGAAAATATCGCTTTGCTCATATGGGCAAAAAATTCTTAACAAGAAAACAAATTCTGACAAGCCACGAACGTTTCAAAACGGTTGCGTTTACATGAGCACGAAAATCGAATGTGGAACTGGAAAACCGCTTTACAGAAGTGGATTTCCAGAATCGATTTTCGACTCTTTACATCACCAACCAAAAGCGGATTTGGGAAATCGGCTTACGAAATAAAATAAAAACTTGACCTAAATTGTTTTTACATTTGTTTGGTTCAGTGATCATTATTTAACCTGGATGTATAACTCTGGTGCCTGATCATAGAGCTATAGCGTGCCAGCACATTCATATGTTTTGCACACGAATTTGAATTGTCCGCCATCTTGTAATTAGTCAAACGAATTTCCATCAGTTAGTATGTGACAGATAATAGCTAGATTACCTTTGGATTTCAAATTTATGTCAATATGGGAAGTAACCGATTCGCGTGAGTACGTAATCGAAACATATTTCCTTTTCGTTTGCTTATAATAATTCGTAGTAGCCATGTTGTAATTAGTCAAGATATAGAATAATAACATCTTTGGCTGTCACGCTCAGAAATCTGTAGTTCACCGTACAGGTAGTATAGAGATTACTGGTTTGGTTCCAACAATCATTTTTAACTAATAAAAAATCAAATATGCATTGTACTTAGATAATAAATTAGCTATTACAACAGTGGCAATGCTTTTCCGACGTTGAATCACGCTGTAGTTCGAACTGTTCGTAACGGCGTTTTCAGGCATGGAGCGCTTCGCCCGCCAGCTGTGCGCACGCCGGTCGCTCGACGCGCATGCGCAGAGGACTCGGCCGCGCAGCCAATCAGCGAGAGAGCGGCCGGGCGCCGCGCGCGCCGCCACGCGGCCGTTTCCATGGCGACGGGACGCCGCGTTCCCGCTGCGCTATCATGGCGGCTGGCCTCTGCACAGCGTAATTAGACACGCTCGCGAGTGGGCGTAACCGACAGGGAGCGTCGGATGAGTCACCGGCGCCGGACACAGGTGGGTACGACGCGGGAGATGACTAACCGACGGGGGAAAGGCAATATATCGTGACCGGCATCTGAGTGTACGCGCGGGATCATGTGACGCCACTACACAATCTGTTATGACAGCGGATGGCACTTAAATGGACTTTTTAGACTTATTTGGGATGGCAGAGGACCTTATCCCATGCCTTTTTCATGTCAGGTCTCAACTGAAGTTACTTTTAATCACGTCGAGTTATATTTCGTTATCTAAAATAAATCTCAAACGCTGCTATTTATTTTCTTCTTTATTTATACTGTAGACCTATTTCGTAAATACTTCCATCATCAGGTGTCTGTAAGTAATATAATACTGTAGGTATTCCTTATGCAATTTTTTTTAAATAAGAGTTATTTTACGTTTTTAGAATTTCTTAACATCCATACCTTATCGCTGGTCTGTCTACGGTTTTCCTATTATATCAACCCCAGTGAGGTAACAACAGTTATTATGTTGCTGATTGTAATATTCCGATGTAATTTTCGGATTTTTATTTCGTATTTCTTACGTTGTTATACACGTGACACCTCTTTGACAGATGACAGCGATGTTGTGTGGTTACATTTGTATGACAGTAATCCATCAATTTTTTTCTACCACTAAGAAACTGAACAACAAGCCATCAAAATTCTACACGTAGCACCCAAAGAACCACTTATGAACATTTTGGAAGAAATGGAAATAATTTTACATACACACACAACTATCCGCTACAAATACTCAATGAACTAATTGACCTCAAACATAAAAATTACATGGAAAAGTTTATCGCAATTATCCAGCAAGAAAACGGATATGTTTATATATATCAGAGAACGATCATACAAATTTTCCGTTATCTCTGGCAAAGATCATCAGAAGCAACATAATAAACAAAACAACCTGTAATAACATTCAATATCACCGCCATCTGTCAAACGAGCTGTCGCGTGTATAACACTGAATGAAATACGAAATGAAAATCCGAAAATTACATCGAAATAATACAGCCAACAACAAAATAACTGTTTTTACTCCTTTAGGGTTGATTTAATAAGAAAACCATAGACAGACCGGCGACAAGGTATGGATGTTAAGAAATAATATATACGTAAAATAAATCGTATTTAAAATTACTGCATAAGGTATACCTACAGCATTATATTACTTAGTTGCCTGATGATCCGAAATAGGCTTATAGTATAAATAAAGAAGAAAATAAATAGCAGCATTTGGAATTTATTGTTACATAATGTTATTAAAGGACATTTATAACGCAGCAGGCCCCAAGGACAGTAAATTATTAATGGTTGTTGCAGAAGTAGCTATCACAAAACTATTTTTTCTTGAAAAATTTATTGGAAGCGTCAATATGCTATTCAAGAAATTATTAGCTTACTAAGAATGGCAGCACTGCAAAATCTCAAGCTGACGAGTATTTCTCCAGTCAATTTCGAGGTATTCAAAAAAAAAAAAAAAAAAAAAAAAAAAAAAAGTTTGTTAAGCTTATGGGACTTAACCACGGGGTCATCAGTCCCTAAACTTACAAACTACTTATGAACTACTTACGAACTAGGACGACACAAATATCCATGCCCAAGGGGGGATTCGAACCCCCGACCGTATGGCCGTGCAGACCGTGACCGGTGCGCCTCAGTCCCGCGGCCGGCTCGAGGTATTCGTAAAGTAAACAAACAACAGCTGTTTCAGTCTCCTGTTTATGATGTTTGTTTTCGCGATACCCACCCGAGATATAAGGTACCTGAAAACACCAAACAAAACTAGCCACAATATAAATTTCGTGGGTACAAGAATGTAGCGTTGTTCTAAGTGAAAGTTTAAGTAGTTTGTAAGTTTAGGGACAGATGATCATAGAACTTTGGTCCAATTCGTTTAGAAACATTTGAACACTTTCTTGTGTTCTTGATGCAGTTCTCCACGCTACCCTAACCTGTTCAATCCTCTTAATTCCTCTATAAGAACGGGAAACTACATCCTTTTGAACCTGTTTATCCTCGCAAGCAATAAATAAAACTATACATATCAGAGAAATGTACTTACTCTAATATGACATAAATGCCACACTTTCCTTTTGTGTTATTTACCTGTTCACACAATCTTCATCAAATGAGTGCTGTAAGACGCGATGAACCTAATACGATCTAACTCTTAAAACGATTATCAAGAATCGTAGAATTTCAACTAAGGCTAAGGCATCAAGAACCCCGCCCGTCTATCCTTCTAATTCGCTTAATAGAAATAGGTTGGTGTGTGTGTGTGTGTCCTCTCAAACTTCGGGACCGATCTGAACCAAACTTCCTAAAAATAATCCTTACCGTAAGACAACAGTCACATTTGGGGTAAGAACAACGCTATTAACTATGACTGATCCGATACAGCGTCCTGTTAGTCACTACTGTTTCTACAGTTATATTTCTTTTCGTCTAAACGTTCTGACATTCCATCAGACTTGATCTTAATTAATACCGAGAAGTAAATAAGTACAGTAGAACAATAGGGAGCAAGATCATTCATTAAATTACGGCCAACTTTATTAAAGAAACCTATGCTCGTATTTTACTATGTTCATTCGCAATTATATTTACAACTGGCAGATAGGACCTATAGTATAATTTTGTTCCTCGATGAAGTCTGGCCCAGTAATGCAGGGAGGGATTAGTCAACCACTGGTGTTTTTCGCAACTAAAAAAAAAAAAAAAAAAAAAAAAAAAAAAAAAAAAAAAAAAAAAAAAAAAAAAACATTGTTGATGCATACTAATCTCTTTCTGAAAAACGGGGTGTCTTGTTCTAATTTTACAGTTACCCGAAATTCAAATTCCAGATACAGTCAGTGTAGAAACTGCCACTATTTTATTAAACTACATGAAGCAGGTTTCTATAAAATATTAATGAAGCTACTGTAAACCACTTTCCTACTTCACCATGAAAAACACCCACATTGCAGTGTTCTACTAAAATTAATTTTTTGTAAAGCAATATTCCGCTTCTAAAGCCATCAGAAGGTAAAAAGTACTGACAACCATTTCGTAATCGAAACTAAATCAGTATCCGAAGAACACAACATTTGTGCGTTTTTCTCCATGTCTCTGTCGTAATTCGACGGTTCGCTCAGGAGTAAGCTTGAAATTGTGTAACACTGGACCTAGAAAAAACATCCGGTAATTAAGTGGTTCGACGTTCTACGAGACAGGACCTTCGGCCGTCAGCAGGAGACGGCCTTATGACTTTCACAGACGATTAGCTTATCGTGTTTTTACGTAAACACGCATTTTTCAAGTCGCCACGTTGTGTTCTAACGCGGGCGTTCTGGCGTTATTTAATTTCGGTCTCTGAAGGCTTTAGGAGAACTTTTAATATAAGGACGCTCACAAGGCTATCGTATTTTCAATCTTGAGTTAACGTATACGAATACATAATAGTATCAAATGTATGGTTGTCAGAGTGGAGCGTAATAGATTGAATACTGGTACCCTTCACTGGATTACATAAACTAGAAACAATTTTTTTCAGCTCACGTGCTTGTTAGAGTATTGTAGCGAGGCAGTTTTATGGAATTCTTATTTTTGTTAAGGATGATTTGAACGATTGTTACCGCTGATCGCAGGAGTTCCCAAACAATTTTCCTAAAAAAAAAAAAAAAAAAAAAAAAAAAAAAATGTTCAAATGTTTGTTAACCTTATGGGACTTAACTACGGGGTCATCAGTCCCTCAATTTTCCTCGGCCGAAACAGAAAACACTTGTTGATTGAGGAAACTCCTTGTTAACGCTTATGTAAATAAAAAATCGAGGGAAACTTATTTTATTTAGTGACTAGCTTATATGACCGGGCTTCGCAGCGTTTGTTGAAGGATGGCCTGTGTGTATCATGGCTTTTTAGGTTTCCGGACCTCAGTCAGTAAAAACAGAATCCTTATTGGATCGCTCAGTTGTCCTAGCCAAGATGTCAAACGTAAGTAAAAGTCATTTTCCAAAAAGATGTATCTTCATAAGGTTTTTGATAAAAAAATTAAAATTTCCAAAATAAGCAAAGAAATATTGTTAACTATTTAATTCGCAAAGCGAAATCAGTAACAGCATGTTCAATGTTTGTTGGTATTCGTAGACATAAGATTGCTTAATTCTGTCACAGACGTTAGCTTCCTTGTTGTACTACCCCATATTGTTATGCAGCAGCAGCGGTGGAGTGGCCGAGCGGTTTAAAGCGTCTCGCTGCGAATCGCGCGGTTGCTCGCCGTGGAGGTTCGAGTCCTCCCTGGGGCATGGGTGTGTGTGTTGTCCTTAGGTTAGTTTACCTAGGTTTAAGTAGTTTGTAAGCTACGGACTGATGACCACGCAGTTTGGTCCGATAGATTTACAAACATTTGACCATTTTTTTTTTTATTTTTTTTTTTTTTTATGCAGCAGCGATGTTTATTAGTCATTTGGTGCACTACGGCGCCTCCATCGCTTGTTTGATGTACTATGCAATCCATACTTCAAGCATAACCTACATCTAAAACAATTTCCCTGATTCCTCTTTTATGAAACAAAATTGCTCCATGCAAATCCGTGAAGTAGTTTTGGAGATTAGGTTACTGAAAACACTGAAGATTGCGATGTATCTTTTTCCGTGATCTGATTTTGATAAAACCATGCCTATATGTTGTCCCAATCACCATATGCCGTATACGGTTCGTACTCCAACAGCAATTGTTATCTCATATAAGGAATGTGTGTACCAAACTTGGTTGAAATAGAGAGAATGGGCAAGACCAGACTTACAAACAGAATTTTTGCTGTACTAAGCAGTTGAAGCCAGAAAAGAAATTGGTATCATGAAATAGAGGAAACTTAAGGCAGTTGGGAACCAACAGGCAAATGATAGGAGACAGGAAAGAAATCAGAAACAAAATTAAGAATGCATAACTTATGGTACGTGAGAAGAAGACAGGTACATTGTGGACAGAAGAAAGGAAACATGAGCTCAGCCAAAGGATTTTTTTAAATGTTTGTATAGCTTATGGGACTTAACTACGGGGTCATCAGTTCCTAAACTTACAAACTACTTATGAACTAGCTAAGACTAAGGACGGCACAAATATCAATCAGCTAAAGGATGAAGATATTTTGGGAAGAGAAGAGGAAGCAGGGAAAGAAGTGAAAATTGTGTCATCATGAGATATTCGAGTTCAAACACTGTCCGTAAGGACAAAAATATTATGAATGAATGAATATGAACAAAATTTCACAAGACTGCGAAAGTAACTGTTTTGTTTCTACATCTACAGGTAGTCCATGATGGCAATGCTGCAATAAGGATAATGCAATGTACATATCTTTGATAGACAACAGCTGATTGTAAAGACAAAATGATGAATGCATCTTTCAGGATGGTAATACGGACAAAAATTTGCCCTTGCTTGGTGCTCATTGTAACTAAAATACGTTCGTGCTGCCAGGGTTAATCATGACCAGGTTTTCGGTGCGCCTGTAGGGCTTGGGGCAGTGTTCTTGCGGCAAAGGCCACTCCTGCCGGCAATAGCGCCGCTCGGTCATGAGTTCACAGACAGGCTGTGCCGCCCTGCTCGGCAGGTATTAAAAGGAGCACGACAACAGCGGACCTCCAGCGGCGCGACTAAACGCCTGACCCCTGGAGTCCAGCAGCTCTGCTGGAGGGAGAGAATTCCTCCAGGTAGGGCCAGGGGGCGGGCACCGGCGGCTCCTTTGAGAGGCAGTCGCAGAAACCAGCGCCGCCATATTGGCAACTACCTGCCGACACGATCCCTACAATACGAAGCCGAGGGGTGGACCCACCAGTGGAAGGACTCGGTTCCAATTGGTCAAGGGGGGAAGCGGTCGCATCTCCCTCTACCCGTGGCCCAGCTATGTGAGCGGGCATACCACGCGGTTGGTTCCCTGCTGCCAGAATGGACCCTGCTACACCTTTGGGCCTGATCACAGTCTTACGCAAAATATTATGAAGACTATTATTTCTCCTTTATATATAATCATATTTATGGCAGAGTATTCAAGAATTAAGGCTCTCTTGCATAATGCACAAAATAATAACTGCAGCATCCAAACAAGGAAAGGTACTCATCAAGATGAAATTGATATGTAACCTTAATAATTTCATGTTGCTTCTGGAGTAAAAAAACATGAGGTCTGAACGGTTTGGAAGTCACTAAAAAGGCTACGCACCAACACTGCACGGTCAAGACATAATCTTATGAAATGGGGATATTCTGCTGTATCTAACTTCTGTGACTGTGGAACGGAAGATGCTTAGCAACACCGCTAAAATCTCCTATCAACATGATTACTACGCCTCGACCGCAGATATTAATCGATACACAATAATTGTTATTGAAGCTGCCCTGTTGTTAAGATGGGAGGAAGTAAAGAGGAAAAATAGCTGTTTTGAAATTTCTAGTTTTGGGGCGATGCAAAGATGCAATATCGGATGAGCTAAGTACGTCCTAGAAGATATGGATAGGCATGGAAAGAAGTTTCTGTTGATTTTAATTCCCGCAATATCGGAGCAGATAGTTTTAATCTGGGTTCAAACCCGCCTCCCACCATGCAGATTTCTGTAATTTCCCTAAATCTCTCCAGGCAAATGCTGGGTTGTTTCCTTCCCCAAGGGAACGGTCGATTCCCTTCCCCACCCAGACAAAGAACTATCAGAGGGTGGACTCCAGTCAAAGATCATAATATCGACGACATCTTAAACCCTAAACCCTAATCTCTCTTCCTTTTTCATTCTTTAAGATTTTCTAATGATATGTATGTAACGATTTAAAACTGAAGTAATCTTACATCTTATAAAATAGGCTGTATGCGTGTATGTATGTGTGTATGTTCCACATCTCCTCCTAAGCTACAGGACCGATTTCAACCAAACTTGGTACACATGTTCCTTAATATCAAGCGACAATCGCTGTCGGGGTAAGAATCACCTACGAGACATACATAAGGAGATATGACGTCATAAACAATGAGATGCGCGAAAAACTGTTGCGTCAAATGACAATGCTGTACATTTCCTCCTAAACCACTGGACCGATTTCATGCAAGTTTGGTACACATATTCCTTATGTGAGATAACAATTTCTGTTGAAGTACGAACCACTTACGACAAATGGTGATTGGGACAACATATAGGCATGGTTTTAACAAAATCAGATCACGGACAAAGATACATCGCAATCATAGAAGGTTAATCTGCGTTTTCTAATCATTTATGCGATCTGTCAGTGTACTGGTACAGTTCTTTAGTAGGTCTTTTCATCCATATGCCACCTCTGTTTATTGGTCCAAATATTTTCCTGAGAATTTTACGTTCTACTTTCTCTGTCTCTGTGATGCCCGATGCTCCGATTTTAGTCGTTTCTGACGCATACAGTGCTTCTGGTAATACGACTGTTTTGTAGTGTCTACGTTTGGCGAATCTTGATATGCTTTTCTTATTATAATGTGACCATGTGAGTTTGTATGCTTTCTGGAGTTTTTCTGTGCGTTCTCTGTCAGATTCCTTGTTTGATTCTCCCATTTCTATATATATTCTCAGAAGTATTTAAATTTTTCCGCTCTTTTTATGGATCCATACATCGTATGCATTGTGTGTACTTTGTTGGTCTGTCGTTCCATTTATTGCGTCTTCACGTACGATATCTGTAGACCCGTTTTGGCAGCTATTCCATGAAAACATTCCAGTGCTTCCTTTGCCTTCTGTGTGTTATTGCTGAGTATGGCTATGTCATCTGCAAATGCTAGACATTTTATGGTGGTATTTGTTTCACGTGTACTTCCCAGCTGTATTCCTTTAACTTGTTTCTCCCACTGCTTAACAATTTTGTCTAGGACCATGTTGAACAAGACTGGAGAAAGCCCGTCTCCTTGTCGTACACCTGTAGGTATCTGGAATGTTTTTGTTTATATACTATTACTTACAATACTTCCAGCAGTTATTAGGTTTGTTAGACTTGTAAATAGCTGAGTTATACTGAAATTCGAGGTGATGGACAGTGATTTTACAATAACATTTTTTCTCCATGCGTGGTGTTTGTAGGGAAGACACTAAAAATTATGGTTACATGGAGTACCAACCCAGGGAAAAATGTGTCCTTGGGCATAAAATTTCTATATTTTATTTGCAGTTTTTAAAATTGTAACCACAGAAATGTATGGTACAGTACTTTATAAGGTGAGAGACAAATAAGAAAAAGGCCCATAAACAAAGGAGGATATTTGTTATGATTTTTAATAAAAGAAAAATGTACTTGCACTTTTTGGCTATGCTTAGTGCTTGTAGTGTTAACAGGTCACTTATATTACCAATACGAGTCACAATATTTTTTCAGCTGTGAATACTGTTTATTTTACTACATGTTTCGGCGCTTCGCCTCTTCATCAGGCTACTGTGTCATTACAAAAAATTTCAAAATATCCACGTTAGATGCGAGCTGCAGCTCTAACGTGAATTGGCGCTTTATTTTCGTTAAATATGCAACCAGCTCCTTTTATGAATGTATTTTTATTCTATAGGCTAACTAGTTTTCAAGCCACTGCAGGTTCACCATCAGTGGATACGTTACAGGAACATTTATTATCTTCCACCAGCTGTAGGTTCACACTGTCACCGTGTTTCTGGCACAATTACTGAATTTCAGTAATCGGGAACAGAATAAAACGGAATCAAACGTTAGGCTGTTATATTTTACGTACTTACTGTGTTTTTATTACATGTGTAAGCATAACCATGTTGTCACTTCGGCAGTGACAATTTGTACATCCATTCCCCTTCATAGGTTATGCTCTATTAGAAATGCCTGTCAGAAAAATAGTAAATGTCCTCTTGTGGTTCAATCTGTTTATATTAGCATAGTCACGTTAGTCATTCTCTAACCACTTTGTAAATATTATATCCTTTCATCTTTTATTTTGTAATAACTGTAAACCCGGTGTTTCCCGGGTATTTATCTATTTATTCCTGCCTTGAGTTAGTACTTCTCCTATCCCTTCTTTCTCTGTCCATCTCCTTTTTTTCTAAAGCATATTTATCAGACAATATATAAAAAAATACGCCTGTCTTGAATAATGTAAAAAATGTAAGTACTGTATCCAAACAAAGAATGATAGCAATAAACATACAAATGACATAAAATTCGTACAATTCCATATTTATTGAGTCATATGTTGTACACTTGTATAATGTTTCTGGTATATATTCATTTGTATAAGTGCTGCATGTCTTTAAAATCTGTTGCGAATACAGTTAGTAGTAAATAAGTAATAGATTAAAACTCGGTGGGTGATGGGGCGGTTTTCCATGAACGTTACTGTTTTCGTGTCGTACTGTGATACAATTTGGTAGGTACATGCAGCTACGCGTGTGTATAATGTCTGTAAAATTTCCTCCGACTACAATTTGTAGTGCAGAAATTATAAACTGTAACGTCATACCGAATGCCGTAGTTCTAATCCGTGAACAGCGGAGAAGTAGTAAGCGAGAAACTTTTTGTCCTCTCATAATTTTGCTATGGTTGTCAGCGAGAAATAGTTCAATAAAGGTTTGAAATTATGTTTAAAGTTTTTTGGAAGTCGCCAAGTAATCTCGTTCTCATATGCTGTATTCATGAAGTCTCGTTGTATTATGCAGCAGTTTCTTGCAACTCCTATTTTTATGATATATTTTCTTAATCATGTGTCGTATGTGATCCTGAAACTGTGGCAAAGAGGCGTTGTGCATCTCGATGATACACTATTAAAGTACTTAGAGCGCACGTTTCTACAAGAGTCAAACACTATATTCCTAACGCCTATAACATTACTTAAGAAAAGGTCTGGAATAGGCTTATGAAATAAGACAGATTCGAGCTCACACAAGGTTACCAACAACCTTTGTTCCGACGAAGCACTCACGACTTAAGTGGAAAAGGGAGAAGTGTAGTTGTAGACAAAGTACCCTCCGCCATACGCCATAATCAGTTTCCATAGTATAGATGCAGACCTTCACATTTGTGGGTTACGGGTGTGGTGATATTATGACGACATTACGTATACCGAAAAACACCGATCTTCGAGGCACGAATTAACACTACATATACTTAAAAGAACGTCCCATGGCCTGAAATACATCCCAATAGTAAGTCTTATATTGAACTTCAGCACCATTAATATTCAAATTTCATACACTTCGATCAGTCACGAAGAAGAATAATTGGCAGTTCGTTGCTGTCCCACACGTATGTAACAGTGGGATGGCATGCGGTGCATGAAAACAGATTTGGACCCAATTATCGCAGTCTACATAATTATCGGAAATAGCCTATCTCAGTGGACGTTTATTTTTTTTTTTTTATTTTTTTTTTTTTTTTTTTTGTTATTATTTTATCGTGAAATCAGTAACCTCTCGCGGTGTCCAGAGGTCCGAAAATATTCTGACTAGTCGATGACCTCTCCGACGGCAGTCGGTGAACCAGAAATTTCGGACGCCGACCTGAAAGTGCCAAAAATAATACCGATAAGATGGCCCTTTTGTAGTGCTCATCGGCACCACGAGGTACTGTTCTGTTCTTTCCGTTTAGTACTCCGTACCTCTCAGAAAGTAAGGACGCGCTTGTGCTAATGTTGCTTGGGTCATAAAGTTTGCACTTCGTGAATTTTTATTATTATTTTTTTTCTGCGACACTGAGGCAAGGTTTAGTGTTAGGAAATAGCTGACAACTCCTGAGTAATGACACATTTAAGATCGCTACGACTTAGAACATTATAAACAGATACAGAAGAAATTTTTATTGCACAAAATTCTACAATTCTTAAAATACTTTTCCACATAACTGCCGAAATTTTGTAGGCCCTGATTTCCGTAAGAATTGTTTGCTCACATTCAGTGTGTGAGGTCAGGCATCATCGCGAAAAAAAATTTTTTTTTTACAGTAATCCTCTTCTTACACCTAAAAATCTGTCCTTGGTGGACAACACTTCAACAATGATGACGAGCTGAAAAAACATGTTACCACATGGTTGAATACACAGACGGCAACATTCTATGAAAAAGGCACACAAAACCTTGTGCCATGCTATGACAATTGCCTACAAAATTTCGGAAGCTATGTAGAAAAGTAGTTTAACAGTTGTAGATTTTTGTACAATCAATATTTTTTTTCTGTATGTGTACCTGTTCGTTTTATATAACCAAACGGAACTTACTTTCTGGACGCGCCTCGTATATATATATATATATATATATATATATATATATATATATATATATATATATATATATATATTATATCAAAATCACTGCCCAGTAACACTTGCCTCATTTCTGTCCTTCAACTTACTTCTAATTTATTTCGAATCACATTTGCTTCATTCAGTCAGCGAAACATTTATGAAAAATACTTCTCACTGACATACTTCAGGGATTAGATAGAAAAATTATGCCGAAGATCGCATTTTTGCAGTCTCATCATGCACATCGTTGTAAGACATTGCAGTTAGGTTAAGTAAATTCCAGTGAGACTTTAGTTTCGAATTACGATTAATGAACCACAGGCAATCTATTAAATACTGCGTAGTGGATTTGGCATCTCCATGTTTCTTACACGGACAGCCTTGGTTGCCTGCTCAAGGGTGAGTCACCAAAGAATACTAGGCAACCAGAAATATTGTTTATAGCGATCTCTTGAAATAAATGAATATATGGATGTTACATATCATTTTTATTTTGATTGCTATCTTTCTTTGTTTGGATAGTACTGAACTTTTAATTTTATACATTATGCAAGACAGCCTTATATCTTACATATTCTCTGATAAATATTACATGTTTTTAGAAAAAGGATAATGGACAGAGAGAAGGGATAGGAGAAGTATTAACTAAGGGCTTGAATAAATCAATATATACTCGGGCAATGCCGGATTTTCAGCTAGTATGTATCAGAAAGGATGGCGCAAACTTACGCGGTTGAAACTACACGATAATAGAAGCAAAAGTGTCCCAGTATACATGGGTCGGCAAACAAGTCGTTTGCGAGATAATTACGAATGTACGGTTCCAAGCCGTCACTGACGTCATTGTAAACATCTTTCTAGTTATTACAGATTAATTTTAAATTTAGACTATACTATTAGGTTTTAAATAGCTTTTAGTTCACATTTCACTGACTTTATTGTAAACATTGTTCTAGTTAGAAGAAATTAATTTGATATTTATACTTTACTATAACGTTTTAAATCGAATTTAGTTCACATTTCATAGATGCGGTACCTGTTAAAGAAGGTAATTGCCTCGTAAACGGCTCTTTTGAGGACCAATGTTTACTGGCATATTTTTGCTTCTATTATCGTGTACTTTCAACCGTGTAAGTTTGCACCATCACTTCTGATACACAGTGGCGTAACTATGGGGGGGGGGGGGGGATGAAGCCCCCCAGAACCCGAAAAGAAAAGAGAGAGAAAGAGAAATTTATAAATTTATAAATGGTCAGACTGGACGTAATTTTCTCACAAGATATCGTGAACACGTAAGAATAAGTGAAAACAACCAATCTAGTTTCTATTTACATCTCAGAAACGAAAACCATTCAGCACTTAACATCGAAAACGCACTTACGATTTTGCATAAAATACCAAAGGGAATAGAAATGAATATTTTGGAGGAATTTGAAATATATATTCACACTAAAAATTATCCGAACGAAATACTTAATGAACACACTGATTTCAAACATAAAAATTACCTGGTTAATTTTATTGACTTTATCGATGAAAAAGGCTGAAAAGCAAAGATATACTAAATGAACAGAGGAAAAAACAAAATAAACCTCTCTGACCAATGTTAAAGTTAAAAAAGTATCTCATAACTTAGTTGATTACTGTATATGTAAACATCTTTGGCAAAGCTGTTGCTAATTACAAAAAAATATAAAAGTTTCTTTAATTTAAAATTTTAATGTAAAAAGCTGCATAACACCTGACAGTTAAAGCAACAGTTAGCCAGATGTCAACATTAATTAACGTCCAAACACCGTAGACGCGCTTGAGAATGACAAACTGTCGAAACAGCTGTAGCAATATTAAATAAAACATAAGCAGCAATCTGGAACTTTATTACAATGTCGTTTTACGACATATATGATGCTGCAAGCCCAACAATTAGTAGAAAAAAAAAGAAAAAAAAAAAGAAATCGTATAACAGCAATCTGGTAAAGATTGGAAACTTGTGGTGTTTTACCATAAGCTTTCATTGGAAGGGAGTGAATTAGTTTCTTCAACGGGAGTGGTAGATGGTAGTCTGTCTGGAAACTGACTAAAATTTTGCTTGTCAAGCCGATCTATCCCCCCCCCCCCAAAGGCCAAGTCCAAGTTACGATATAAACTTCCTAAATTTAGAAGAATGGCATACTTTGGCAGGTATTCGAAATATGCAGCTGAAGTGATTTGGCTCGCCCAATTGAATCATTTTACCGTCCCGAGAAGGAGCCACGGATGTTTCCGAGCGGATTCGAACTGTACATAACACCGCACGAAGAAAACACTAGTAGTATTCTCGACTCGGGTGTAGTAGCTGAGGGATGTTGGCTATATTGGATCACATGGAGCGTAGTAAACTGGTGAATAATAAGCAGAAGGGAATATCTGGGTGAAGGAGGAAAGAGGTGAACGGTCGCGCGAACAGGTTGGCCAACAGAACGGCGAGCCTCCCAGCACGGAAGCAACAGTTAGGCCTCCTTCTCCTTGCTCCTTTTTCCGTACTTTTTTTCTGCGGGCCGCCTATGTAGATGGTGGCTGCGATAGCGTGGTGTCGTGTTCCCGAACAGAACCAGTTCCCCGGTGGCTGGGCGCCCGTCTGTTGTTGCGGAGGGTTGGGAGGTCCCAAGCCATTTGACCAGCTGGTCAAGTCTCCTCCTTCCGATGTCCAAATGTTTGTAAGCCTGTTGGACCAAACTGCTAAGGTCATCAGTCCGCAAGACCTAGAAACTACTGAAACTTTGTGATTCCTTAATTTCTCCTGGCGAATAACAACTTCGAAAAACTTACGGCTATGCAGCCAGGTATCAAAGTAGTAGACTTGCGCATAATAGCTAGCGATCGGGAGCGCTCACTAGTTCGTTCTTTTAGTTCGTCCGCTCCCAGTGACGGCTGAGCGGCGTGGTCTGCGTATGCAGGTGGAGGGAGAAGTTCCCCCACCTAGCTGCTTCATGCGCTTGCTGCTTGAGCAAACCAAAAGAAACAGTTTGTGGATAATTTCTCGCGTTTTAGTTTAGAGTTATCTCTGTATCTTGGCATTATGGAATTTATCAGTAAGATATTGCAGAGTGCAGAATACTTCAAAGCAGAAATTTTGTAGCACTGAACTATCTAGCAGGCAGACGCTAACCTCGAAATGGCTCTCATCAGCAGAAAACAAACACGTGATTTTTAATTCTGTTCGCGACCTATCGCGCATTTTTTAGTTCGCGACTTATCACGCATATTTGAGTTCGCAACCTATCGCGCATCTTTTAGTTCGCGACCTATCACGCATATTTTAGTTCGCGACCTATCGCGCATATTTTAGTTCCCGACCTATCGCGCATATTTTAGTTCCCGACCTATCGCGCAAATTTTAGTTCGCGAGCTATAGCGCAAATTTTAGTTCGCGACCTATCGCGCAAATTTTAGTTCCCGACCTATCGCGCATCTTTTAGTTCGCGACCTATCACGCATATTTTAGTTCGCGACCTATCGCGCATATTTTAGTTCCCGACCTATCGCGCATCTTTTAGTTCGCGACCTATCACGCATATTTTAGTTCCCGACCTATCGCGCATATTTTAGTTCCCGACCTATCGCGCATATTTTAGTTCCCGACCTATCGCGCAAATTTTAGTTCGCGAGCTATAGCGCAAATTTTAGTTCGCGACCTATCGCGCAAATTTTAGTTCGCGACCTATCGCGCATATTTTAGTTCCCGACCTATCGCGCATCTTTTAGTTCGCGACCTATCACGCATATTTTAGTTCGCGACCTATCGCGCATATTTTAGTTCCCGACCTATCGCGCATCTTTTAGTTCGCGACCTATCACGCATATTTTAGTTCGCGACCTATCGCGCATATTTTAGTTCCCGACCTATCGCGCATCTTTTAGTTCGCGACCTATCACGCATATTTTAGTTCCCGACCTATCGCGCATATTTTAGTTCCCGACCTATCGCGCAAATTTTAGTTCGCGAGCTATAGCGCAAATTTTAGTTCGCGACCTATCGCGCAAATTTTAGTTCGCCACCTATCGCGCATATTTTAGTTCGCAGCTCGGCCGCGAAGTAGGTCGCTCTTTTTAGTTCGTCCGCTCGTTTTGGCTTTTGCTACCGCTACTAAAACTACAGCTGAGCTGCATCTCGGCTCGAAATGACGGCAACTGGCAGAAGGGAATCACGCGATTCTGCGCGCTCTCGCGTCCTCTCGCTGTTCCCCGTCAGTCTTCGGAAAAGGAGCGGACGAACTAAAATGCGAGGGATCTGCGAAATAGTTCGCGTAGTTCGCCTGTGGGAGCGCTCTTCAGGAACTAGTCTGTCCGCGAACTACACCACACTACAAAATAGACGACGGCCGAAATTTCGGCAGATCACCCTGATTTGTATCCGCAGGCTGACATTTGTCACCACTCAGCTCAACGTGAGGGGGTTCTTCGAACATTAGTGGCCGGCCGCGGAGGCCAAGCGGTCTGCGGCGCGCCAGTCACTGTCAGCACGGCCACTATAGTCGGGGGTTCGAATTCCCCCTCGGGCATGAATATTTGTGCCGTCCTTAGGATAAGCAAGTTAAGTAGTTTGTAAGTTTAGGGACTGATGACCCCATAGTTAAGTCCCATAAGCTATACAAACATTTGAATCACATTACTAAGAATTACCTACGACAATATCAAACTTGTAAGTAAAGTAATTTTTGAGAAAACGTTCCTTGTGTGATAGCATGTGTTCCGAAAATTTACAACAATGCCATAATCAAATGTTTTGGGAAAAAAATTGAAAAAAGTTTCAGATCATAGCTCATAACAAATACCTCAAGTTCAAAATTTGGTTCTATTATCTTTCAAACACCGAAAACTGTGTTAGATTATGTAATAACGTCCATTTTCTCCTACGTCCCCCCTTAAAGTGCTCACCTAACTTCAGAAACAATGATGTTAGGTACGTTAATCGAAAACATACTCTGCCCAATTATCGGATATGGAGTCATCCCAAATTTTCCTTTAAAAACTAAAAAAATTAACAATAAATAAAATAAATCTAACAAATATACATTACTAGCTGGAAACTCGGCGTTACCCAGGTATTTATATATTTATTCCTGCAATTTTTCAGGTATATATTCTTTTATATAAGGGCTGTATGTCTGTAAAATCTCTTCGGAATACAATTAGTAGTAAAGAAGTAATAGATTAAAACTTGGTGCGTGGTGGGACGGTTTTCCATGGACCTTACTGTTTATATGCTCATATCTCATGAACTACGTGTTGTACTGTGAAACAATACTCAAATATATGCGTGTATATTGTCTGTAAAATTTCCTAAGGCTACAATTTGTAGTGAACAAATTATACATTGTAACGTCATACCGAGAGCCGTAGTTTTACTCCATAAACAGCGGAAAAGTAGTAAGCGAGAAACTTTTTTTCCTTTCATCATTTTGCTATGGTTGTCAGCGAGAAAATTTTTAATAAAGGTTTGAAATTATGTTTACAGTTTGTTGCAAGTGACTAAGTACTGTCATCCTCATATAGCGTATTTATAAAGTCTCGCCACATTATGTGGCCGTTTCCTGCGATTCTTATTCTTTTTGATGTCGTATCTTCTGAACCATGTGTCGTATGTGATTCTTAACCTTGCAGCAGTTGTTACCT
The DNA here is from genome assembly GCA_026315105.1 of Locusta migratoria. Lineage (NCBI taxonomy): Eukaryota > Metazoa > Arthropoda > Insecta > Orthoptera > Acrididae > Locusta > Locusta migratoria. The sequence goes on along the minus strand of CM048754.1, from coordinate 4,181,677 downwards.
CTTGATAAGAAATGTGTGTACCAAATTTGGTTGAAATCGGCCCAGTGGTTTAGGAGAAAATGAGCAGCATTGTCACTAAATGCAGTAGTTTTTCGCGCACCTCATTGTTTACGACGTGATATGTCGTGAACTATGTGCCGTACACGATTCCTACACTTACGGCGACCGTACTGGTGGATTGAAGCTTACGTGTACAAAATTTGAAATAGATGGGATCAAAACTGTAGATTTTTATGCAACACGTACAAACAAACGGACACTCTGCTTTATATATATACATGTGGCGTCTGTTCCGAAAGAATAGACGACACTTCTGATCCTGCAGTTGTTATTATTCAATATTCACATAATTATAATAACAACTGCAGGATCAGAAGTGTCGTCTATTCTTTCGGAACAGACGCCACATGTATATATATATATATATAATATGCCAGTGACGGGCAATGATCCTATCGTTAGTAGGGAGGGGTGGGCAAAGTTTGAAGCCCTTACTCTTACGGGAATTAGTTCATAACTACGAGTTTGAGTACTGTGGGCAGGGCGAAGCTGGGAATTTATATCTGACGGGAGGCGTACTTAGGTAGTCCTTGCAGATGCGGTGATCACTGTGTCCCCGATTCCTGCTTCGGCCGCCGTCCTGTCAATACCTCCGGGACAGCGGGCCGTTTGTTTACGTTTGCGGCGAGCGGTGCTTCGCGGCGGCCGCGGCAGTTTCGTTGGTGATTTGTAAGTATGGAATTCGATAATTCCGAGGAACGCAAAAACAACGTTCAATGTGAATTCGACAGTAGCGTTGCTAGGCCCTCAGCTTACGATATTCATCACTGGTTACGAAACGAAATGCGATTACCGGAAAAGGACGTTCTTGGAGTGCAACTGGACACTTTTCTAAATTCAGTGTTTCTAAAATTGATATCTACCGAACTGTGTGACGCTCTTGTTCAATATAACGACGGTATCAGAAAGTTCAAGCACTTTGATGGCACTGTCAGTAATGTCAAGATTTCTAGTGCAGGATACGGCATACGTACTGTGCGAGTTTTCAACTTGCCATTTGAAATTAAGAATGATACCATTAAGCGACATTTAAGCCTGTATGGTGATGTGATAGACGTAACGAAGGAAAAGTGGTCGAGTGCTTATGTGTACCAAGTAGACAACGGTGTCAGAAGTGTCAGGATGATAATGAGGACACACATTCCGTCATTTGTGTACGTTAACGGCCATCGAGCGTTTGTCACTTACAGTGGGCAACCTCAGACTTGTTCTCTTTGCAATAGTACGGGACATTTCCGGCAAGACTGTCCGAGGCGCACGCGGCCAGTCCAACTGCCACGGGACGGTGGTGAGGAAGACACAACGTACGCGGCGGTGGTACTTGGTTCTGTTCCCGCCACCCCGAGACCAGTAGTACTGGAGACAGAATCGGAAGTGTTGGGACACGTTGCACCTGCTAATGTATCCGCCTCGATACCGGAATTTCCACTTCTTGAAGTTCCGCGAGACACAGACGGAAAACCCGTTCAAATCCTTAAAGCGCCGATAGTTACCGAACCTGAACAGACAACTGAATCCCTGACTGCGTCCGAGATTATTAAAATTCCCGATGTGACGTTAGTTGCCAATTCGAATCAGGCTTTGGCTTGTGGGACAGGATCGCAACCCGGACATGGAGCTGACCCGGACGTATCACGGCCACAACGCGATGGAGCTTCGGAAGAGGATAGTTCTTCTACTCGGTCACGCAGTGCCAGCAGCTCTCGCATACTGGAGTCGGACCGTCACCATGACAAAGACCGTAGTCCGTCGCCGGGAAAGGAGTCTGCGTCTTCCAAACGCAGACGAAGGAAAAAGTTGTCAGAACACACCGGAAAAAGCGGCGACGTAGACCCTCGGCAACATACGGAGGGGCGGCAGACTTCGCTTCATACGCCAGAATCGAAAACAAGTGACGCGGAACAGCGGCGCGAGGGGACCGTTCGCCAATTGAAAGAATTTTTATCGAAAGCCGGGACGGAAGAGGAGATAGAGATGGCAATAGATCCTCCTTCGGGTGCACCAGTAAAGAGGAAAGCTGAAGAACAACACCACCGAAGAGCTCGCCCATCCATGCTTCCTTCCAGGCCTGAATCGTCTGTAGAATCTGTGACTGTTCAATCAGGACGTTTAGGTAGTAACTTGTCTATGGACGTGGAGGGAGCGTCATTGCAACCTCCTGTCGTCGACAGGATCGACTGGGCGGAGGAAGAGGATTTGCGGTGACGGGACTCAAACCCGCACAAAAAGTTCGAGCTGTGGTTGGGGTACAGAACCGCAAAGATGGTATCGTGTGTATAACCGAAATAGATATGCGTCGTTCCATACGCGCCGTCTGATGTTGGCAGTTGGAGGCTTTGATTTTAAAATTCAAAGTTTTAACTGCGCTTAATGTATTTGTCAGTGTTAACGTTGATACCCTGCATCGTGAATGTTTTATATACGCAATGTGTTTTTTATGGCCTTATGTTGTACTTTTTATGGTTTTTTTTTTAGTGAACGCCACGGATATCAACGTATTATAGTAACGAACGCCAGTGTTCCGCCGTGTATGTTATACCCCAACACGAAACAAATCGCCATTTTCTGGTTCCATAAACTTGTCGATCATTCAATTATTCTCTAACTTTGAATGAATTCCTAAATTTGTAACTTATTCTTGGACAAGACATTATAAGGCACAAATGCGACGTATTTATCATATGAATTATACTTTTGTACGTCTCTCTTGGACATGCATCTTTTGACAAATGATATAAGATGTAATCTTATAATGACTTTACAGCCGGATAATATGAACGAAAAGAAAACGAAAAGGAAAGCATGAAAATCAATAGAAGGAAAAACAGTCAAGAGGAAACTGTTTCTTATGTTCTGTGAGATGATTTCGTGTGTTTTGATTTTCTGCGTGGAACCCTTGCAGAAGGGAAGGCCTCACGTCAAAGCTTAAAGCACATTGAAGTGCATTTTCGTTGCAGTGCATGCTTTCAATATTTTATGTTATAATGTTTATACGCACGAAACGATTTAACCACACTAAAGCATTTAAATTTGATCAATGTTTCACTTGCAAGTGTGGAAAGAAGACACACACTGATAACTGTTTATTTTTATTTTTAGAATATACAAAGACTATCATAAAAGTACAGTTTCTCACTGCAGTCGCCGAGGGAAGCATCCTGAACTATGGCTTCGTCTGCTCAGATGTCTAATGCACAGTGTTTCATTTTTCACATTTGTTAAAATCTCTCTTCCTGAGGTCAATGCGTTCCACGTTCGTCTTCCAGAGGTAATTGTGGATAAATCATGAATAAGTTTGTTTTGATGTTATTTTCGAAGAAGAAAAATTTTAGTTACTTATTTCCACGGTGGATCGGAAGAAGTCAGTACCACCAGACTAAAGCGAAAGAAAGCTCGCCGAAGAAGGCGTTCATGGTGAGAGTAAGGACGGAAAAAAAAAAAAAAAAAAAAAAAAAAAAAAAAAAAAAAAAAAAGTGGTGTAGGGGTCAGCGCAACTGCCTAGAAAGCAGGAGACCCGGGTTCGAATCCCGGCTGGGTACACATTTTCAGCTTTGCCCAATCGCAGTTGATGTCATATGTTCTGTGAATATTGACTCTGGTTTATATATTAAAGTCATCCCTATTCCTTTTTGCGTGGTGTCGTATAGAAACCTTGTTTCGTCGAATTCTTGACTGAAAGAATGTCTTGGTTGCTAACATTTTTATTGAATAACGCGTTTCGCCCAGTTTGGGAATCTTCAGATATCTTGTCAGATGTCCCTGTACCATAGGGAAGGTCTTCAGCTCATTTACACGACATGCGTCGGTACTGAACGGTATTGAACACATCTGAACGCTGCCCCGGGCAGTAACAGTACCAATGAGCTGAAGACCTACCCTATGGTACAGGGATATCAAGACACCTGTAGATGCCGTAACCGGAAGAAACGAGCTTTATATATTAGATGCCAATCGTTATTTATAGAAATATGCAAAGAATTAATTTCTTTTATAAATGAATAAAATTTGTTATTTGAAGGGTTAAAAGTGTCACGTTGACAAGTGGCTGTTCCTACGTCACAGTTGTTCCCGGTAGCTCCCCAACTCGTTTCGCTGGCTTTCCATGCGGGATGCGGGAAGCGCCTCACACACACGTGGTAACATGTGCAGGGGACGCCGCTAGCGGAACGACCGGCCATTTGGCTGTCGCTAGCCGGTAGATAAGGCGAGACTTCATAACTCAGCCCGTCGAGCCCCCATAAATAAAACCTGCCCCGCGGACTCGCAACAAACTCCAGCCGAGCAGCACCTGTCGTGGCCAAGCTACGCGCACCTCATCTCATCTCACCCACTTCTGCCAGCCGATGTGGGTCGAACGACCTCCATGCGTCATGCTCACACTTCCACACAATAGCCGAATACAGCTGCTTACAAGTCTACGACATCCCGGTACAATTTTACCTCACTCATCCTCCATTCAGTGGTAGAATAAAGGGGGGGGGGGGCGGCAACCGCCCCGGGCATTTCGACTTGGGGGGCCTCCAAATGTCTGGAAAGAGCCTTCTTGTCCGAAGGGGGGGTGTCCAAATATCGAAAGACACTTTTTTTCTTCTTTGTGCACTTCTATGGAACTTAACGACTGACGTTATCAAATTTAAAGGGAGCACGCCGTGGTTCATGTTGAAAAAAATTCGATTTTCTGTTTTCATCGTATTTCGATAGATTACGGTTTTATTTAAGTACTCTGAAAAGGATTTTGCTGAAAAAAAATTTTTTTCTAGCATGTAAAGAGCATTTTCATACCACGTGCACGGTACATCAAATATTTGGGCGATGGTGACAGTAAGGCATACAACGATGTGGTGAACTCTAGGCATTTGACACCGTACCTCAAACGGCTTTTAATCAAATTGCGTGGTTACGGTATATCGCCCTAAATTTGCGATTGGATAGGGGATTTCTTCTCAGAGAGGACACTGCGGTGTCGCACAAGTACAAAGTGCGCGTCACCTGCTTTCGCCGCGCGCCGCCATGCACGCACGGCGCGGCGTTCTTACGACGACAGCCACGAGCGCCCTCTGCGGCAACTCCGCTCGTGGCCACCAGTGAACGACATCGTTCACTTGGGACTGAGTTAGGAACCAGTAAAGACTTCGGAATCCGATAGGCACCAGTGAAGACTTGGCTATCAGTTAGGCACTAGGCAGGACTCTAGCACAACTATGTATCAACATTCTGCAGTACTATGTAAAAGTTAAGTATTGTATAAATTCTGTGCAATATATATCTCATTCTAATTTACTCTAGTGTTTCTAGTTCTGGCTGCTCCCCTCCGTACCTGCACCAGCGTGCTATCTTTATTTCTGTGTCGGTCTCATTCCACTCGGCCACCGACACCTACAACGGAACGAGACACAAAAGCGGCGACGAGGCTGGGACACAAAAGACACAGTTCGTAGTAATTGATGGTAAGGCATCGACTAAAACAGAGGTGATATGTTTAAATGTTAAATGTTTGTATAGCTTATGGGACTTAACTACGGGGTCATCAGTCCCTAAACTTACAAACTACTTATGAACTAACTAACACTAAGGACGGCACAAATATCCATGCCCGAGGGGGGAGTCGAACCCCCGACCGTAGTGGCCGTGCAGACCGTGACTGGAGCGCCTCAGTCCCCGCGGCCACCGCGGGCGGCCAGAGGTGATATCCGGCGTTCCACAGGGTAGTGTTATTGGTCCTCTGCTGTTCCTTATTTACATAAACGACTAAGGGTGGGGGGGCTAAGTAACTCTCTTAGGTTGTTTGCAGATGACACCGTCATTTACCGTCTAGTGAAATAATTTGAAGATCAGAACCAACTGCAGAACGATCTGAATAAGATATGTAGATGTAGACGTAGATAGCCATCGTGCGCTCCGCAGCAAACTCATGCCTACTCTCACATTTCAGTCAAATCCCTCAGACACTCAAACTATTCCCTGTATAAACGCGGGACTTGCAACCATATCTCCTGAAACAACCGTATTATACTTTTAGTTACTTCCATAACACTCCTTGTTTTAAGCGTTCTTCTCCGCAGTTTGTAGTCACACAGGTGGTATAGAATAGGTTACCGACTTTTGCAACTCTAGATTAGTCTACCTTAGACCACACACGTTTCGCTTCATTTTAAAGCATCTTCAGTGGTCAAGATTTTTTAATCTATTTATTTTGGTGAAAAACAGCGTTGGTTGCACGAAAGCGATGTTTCACTTATTTATAGGTGAAGCGTTTCGCTTTTTCTGGGCATAATGAGACGTTAAATTCACAAACTTACTTAAAAAAAAAAAAAAAAAAAAAAAAAAAAAAAAAAAAAAAAAAAAAAAAAAGGAGTTAACCGAAAATATGTAAAGTCTTTCCTAAGCAAGTTGTTGTTGTTGTTGTTGTTGTTGTGGTCTTCAGTCCGCAGACTTGTTTGATGCAGCTCTCCACGCTACCCTGTCCTGTGCAAGTCTCTTCATCTCAGAATACGTTCGGCAACCTACATCATTTTGAGTCTGTTTACTGTATTCGTCCCTCGGTCTCCCTCTGCGATTTTTACCCCACACACTTCCTTCTAATGCTAAGTTGGCAATTCCTTGATGTTTCAGAAATATTTGAAATTGGGCATGGGGGCAAGTGAAGATCGAACTAATAAATACGGTTGAAAAGCATGGTTTAACGAATAAAATTACTTACCACTGAGGTAGCAGAGCGTTAAATTATTGTGCCAGCGCCACAAAAATATGGAGTGGAGTGATTTCAGTTTCCCTTTATGTTGTCCTCTTCATGTGTTTCTTGTACCACATTACCACTGGTTATCACTATTTACAATTACACTTTTTAATAAAAGTTCCGCAAACTCACCATTTCTGCCACGCCGGGCTGTGTATTCAGCCGGCAGGCTTTAGAAATGCGTCTGCGAAACTTTTATTAAAATAAAATAAAAAAATAAAAAAAGTGAAACTGTAAACATTGTAATTGTAAACAGTGACAGCAATTGGCAATGTGCTACAAGAAACACGTGAAGAGGACAACGTCAAAAGAAGAAAAAAAATCCTCTTGATTACTAAAGATGCTTTAAAATCAAGCGAAATACGTCTAGTCTAAGGGAGACTAATTTACGGTTGCAAAAGTCGGTCAGTTAGTTTCGTCTGTGGCAGTAAATTATCAAGTCGAAATGTTTGTAAACCTATTGGACCAAACTGCTTTCATCATGGTCACTAGACGTACAAACTGCTTACACTAAGGACAACACACACAGACACACACACACACACACACACACACACACACACACACACACACACACGCACACACACTAATACCCAAGGGAGGACTCGAATCTCCGGCGGGAGCGGCCTTTCAGTCCGTAACAAGGCGCTTCAGGCCACGCTGCCAATCCCGCGCGACTAACATGAATTTATGAAAACACATTGTCTGAGATTGTTAACGAATTTCCGACATGTGTAAAACTGTTTTTACTAAAGTGTAGAAGAAGTTGCCATTTAGAAATTCTTCTAATTTCTTTTTAAATACTACTTGGCTCTTTGTCAGACTTTTGATGCTACTTGGTAAGTTACCAAAGACTTTTGTGGCAGCATAATTCACCCCTTTCTGTGCCAAAGTTAGATTTAACCTTGAATAGTGAATATCATCGTTTTCTCCTTGTGTTCTAGCTACGTACTCTTGTTATTACTTTTGATTTGGATCGGATTGTTAAAATTTCATATATATATATTGTGAAGCTATAGTGAAGATCCCTAGATCCTTAAATAAATGTCTGCAGGGTAACTTGGCCTTCAGCAATTATTCTGATTAGACGTTTTTGTGCAATGAATGCTTTTTTACCCAATGTTGAATTGTCCCAGAATATGATCCCATGCGAAAGCTGTGAATGAAAATAGGCATAGAAACTAATTTATTGAGATGTTCATCAACAAATTTTGCAATGATCATACGTATGGTATGAGTGATTTATTGTTGCCTCCACAAAAAGAAGGTTCAAAAAATGTTCAAATGTTTGTAAGGTCTATGGGACTTAACTACGGGGTCATCAGTCCCTAAACTTACAAACTACTTATGAACTAGCTACAACTAAGGTCGGCACAAATATCCATGCCCGAGGGGGGATTCAAACCCCCGACCGTAGTGGCCGTGCAGACCGTGACTGAAGCGCCTCAGTCCCCTCGGCCAATGCGGCCGGCTGAAAGAAGGGCCCTTGCCAATAACGTAATTAGTAGTTGAATAAAACACTGAAGTGTAGTCCACCAACAATAAATGAGACTAGGAAACGCACGATAGGACTGTTCTGCGTAAGACTAATTGCATGTTTGTTATCTGCCACGACTAAGAGTAAGCAGAAGATGTGTTCTGTTCTCAAAAATGTTCAAATGTTGTTAAATCATATGGGGCATAAGTGCGGGGCCACCAGTCCCTAAACTTACAAACTACTTATGAACTAACTTATACTAAAGACAAAACAAACATCCATACCCGAAGGAGGATTCGAACCTCCGATGCGGGAGGCCGCGCTGTTCTAACATGTGAAGCCTTCCAAAGTCAGTAGTACCTTTTGAAAGTGTGGTCAAACATCGATTTTTTTTCACACAAAAGTACTGTAATGATTACATTTCGCTTATCTCTATAGCAAGGGACACGTGTCTATAATAGTTTCAGATAAGTTCTTCTGCATGCTTGCAACACTACTTTTTTAACTATAGTGTCAGAAAGGTAATTGCTGATAGAACGGGTTGTGAAAGCCCACCGCCTGCGATAAGTCGATTCGCACGACGCTGTTTTCCTAGCAAAGCAGAAAACGACTGTTACCTCTAACAACAAAAGCGAGATAGAGGAAGCATAAAAAACTGGTCTGATTTTTACTTTCCATTTCCGCAACACGTGTAACGTGGCCACGTTAGTTCTGTAAGTGTTGAGTAAATATTTTTGACAGAAATTAAACTTAAATCATCGGGTGTCATTGTTTTGACGAAGACACCGCCGGGTTTTCAGAACCGCAAAGATTTCTGGGTTGGAAACGATTCCTTAGGAACATTTTATCAACCCTACATACACAACAAACTGCACTACGAAATTAAGTTTTAAGATCTCGCAAAAAAATATAATACAAACACTGGTTAATACAAGCAGAGCTCACATAAAAATGGCTACTTTCTCTGGTTTCTGGATCCGTCCTACATATTATATTGTTTCATTATACACTGTAGGGCCTATATACAACTTTATACTATATATACACTATTTTTAAACAAAAATAGATATGGGGGTATTTTCCTGCTGAAAGAGTACGGAAAGACGTCTTTTGGCAACAAACAAGAAGAAAATCAATTCCAAGTAGCGTGCTTGATGTTTATGTAAAGTAGCGAATTGCTCATTCAGAACCAGCAAAACGAAGCCCAAGTTTGACATGATATTCTAAACAACGAGTAAGAGACATTTTTCACAAAGACAAACAATTGTCAGAATTGCGTAAATTTTTCCAAATAAATTAGGTACAAAATTTCAAGCCGCTAAACAACTCCAAAAATTATTTAACAAAAGGTTGGGTGCTATGAATAAATGGTAACTCACAAAAGGCATGCAACCTTAAGACGTTGTGTCGCGATTAGATTTAGTAGGAAAGACGTAATAAATTCAAACGTCATCCGTGATGAACGTTGTTGTTTATAATCTTACATCCTTAACAATATTCGGGATGTTAAGGCAGCTTACAACTGCATAAATTTGTAATATATATATACTCGTCCAGTAATTCGTTTCCTTTATATATATATATATATATATATATATATATATATATATATATATATATATATATATATATATATTTCGGCAAAAGCAAAGGCGAAATAGGACATTTTCAGTGATTCTTGGTAGGACATCATCATACAGAAAGAATAACACAGTTTCGATTAATTTTCATTGTTTCTGATTATATATATATATATATATATATACACACATATGATCTTGGACAACCTATACTTAACAAATACGACAGCTCGCCTCGAAAAGCAGAAATGTCAGAAAATCATGAAAATTAAACGAAACTGTGTTATTCTTTCTGTATGATGATGAATAATCACTGAAAATGTCCTATTTCGCCTTTGCTTTCGCCGAAATCTATTTTTTTTTTTTTTTTTTTGTTTAATAGAGGAAACAAATTTCCTGTACAAGTCCGCGGTGTTCATTTTTTCAATAAGAATCAAAACCGTCTAGATCGCCAAAATTATATTTATTGATTAAGACGTTTCGGGATCTGCCATCATCAGATCTGCAAGATGAAGGAACAAGGGTTCGTTGTACAATCGAGTTACACGGAACGTTTTAAATTCCAAAATATAAAACGTTTTTACAAGTACACATCTGTACACTCACCTAAAAGCATCTGTACCTGCACAGTAAAGTTCAGTGTAAACGATGCAATATCTAGCTAGTAGGTGCGTCAACTGCAGTCTTGAGTAAAAATTACACACACACACACACACATATATATATATATATATATATATATATATATATATATATATATATATATATATATGAACTTTTTTTAGCTGTAGAACATTGCCATCAGTTTTTACATTTAATATTCTACCTTGACAATCATACAAAAAGAAGAAAGACAGGTAAATTTTAAATTCTACGCAGCCAAAAAGTTTGATATTTCAAAAACTCGTGTTAAATTAATTAAAAACAATTTTTAGCAATGAAAAACTGTCGTGGCTGGAACTTTTGTTTTAATTTATTACGCGTTTTACCCTTGTGGGGTATCCTCAGAAATTTTTTAAATAACACATCGGATGAATAGCACATCCGATATGTCATTTTAAAAATTTCTTAGGATACCCCACAAGGGTAAAACGCGTAAATAATAAATAAAAAAAGTTGTAACAACGACTGTCTTTCATTGCTAAACAATTTTATTGGTTGCTGTACCAGCCGGCTCATAATGGAGTGTGGCGTATTTTATAAAAAACATTTTCTGCATTCATTTCTTCAAAACTGGGCGAATAAAATTGTTTTGATTACGTATAACTTGCATTGGAGTTGTTAATAAAATCAGTGTGGCAGCCAACAGATTCTTTTGTATTAAACATTTCTCAATTTAGAGCCAGTTTTTAAATTAAATTCCGTGATAGGGGCTTCCAACAGTTCTACCCTCATCCCCCCTACACCACCACAATTCTTCTTGTCCCCATTACGGATAGCTTCTTTTCAAATTTGGCATCTCTGCGCCACACGCCAGTCGAATAATTTTGCCTAATATTCGGCTATACGGCTACATACCACACACAGGGTTCACGTCTTTGTTGTGTGGCCGAATATACTATTCGTTGTCAGTCTAGTAAATATTGTAGTGTCTCAAGCACTACACGCTTTGCCTAGCCCGACAACATGACCAAATGGGTTAATTTTACTATCTATTTCGCAGGTAAGTGCCCAGACAGAAACCTCTTACTTGTCAAAGGTGTACATCTTCAAGGTGTTGTGTGGTGTAATGAACTCTGTGGAGACTTGGAGTAAAGAATGAACAGAGTAGCCTGAATGAAGTTGTTATTCGTCCGTTTCTGTTGTTAGTTACGAGTGAGGACTTGGATAGATAACAGATTCCAAGTTTACTCTCAATAAGACATATATGTAATTACATCTGGATGTACAAGTTTAAACCAGGTGATTCTCTTACTGAAGTTATATTCAGGGTTAATAAACCCCTTTCTGATGTTTAACTTGAACTGTAGAGTGTACTCATTAATTAATGAGTTACATGCTGATTGAAATGCTTCATCTCTTCTACACATTTTAAGTACAAGACAAAGTCTGATCTGAGTATTGGACTGTTACACCTACATCTACATCTACATGGGATACTCTGCAAACCACATTTAAGTGCATGGCAGAGGCTTCATCGAACCACCTTCATCCCATTCATGTCCCATTTCATTCTCGAATAGCGTGCGGGAAGAAAGAACACCTGAATCTCTCCGTTCGAGCTCTGATTTCTTGTATTTTATTCTGATGATCATTTCTACCTATGTAAGTGGGAGTTAACAATATATTTTCGCATTCGGAGGAGAATGTTGGCGATTGGCGATTTCGTAAGTAGCTCACGCCGAAGCGATAATCGCCGTTGTTGTAATGACTCCCATCCCAGATTCAGTATCATTTCCGTAACAGTGTCTCCCATGTATCGAGACAATACGAAACGATCTGCCTTTCTTTGGACTCTTTCGATGTCCTCCGTCAAACCCTCTGATAAGGATCCCACACTGGGCTGCAATACTCCAAAAATGGACGGACAAGCATAGTGTATGCAGCCTCTTTAGTAGTACTGTAAATGTTGTTTGTATGGTCTATGGGTCTTAACTACGGGGTCATCAGTCCCTAAACTTACAAACTACTTATGAACTACTTACGAACTAGGACGGCACAAATATCCATGCCCGAGGGGGGATTCGAACCCCCGGCCGTAGTGGCCGTGCAGACCGTGACTGGAGCGCCTCAGTCTCCTCGGCCACCGCGGCCGGCTAGTAGTTCTGTTGCATCTTTTAAGGGTTCTACCAATAAAACTTAATCTCAGGTTCGTCTTTCCTACGACATTATCTACGTGTTCTTTCTAGTTTAAGTCTGAAGTAACAGTGGATCCTAGGTAACACACCAGATGTATTGAGCAGCATTGGCCGTTAATGTTTTATTTAAAACAACAGATCGATTTCAATCACATAGTGATTATCTTCAGTGTCCTTCAAACAAGCATTCTGAATGCCCTGAATGTAACTGCAACGGCACACATAAAATTGCAGCGTCAAAGTTTGATTGCAAACACATAGTGTATGTCACATTCAAAAAAAAGAAACTTCTCTGTTGAAAAGTGCCATATCTTTGAATGAAGACCTGTGTTAATAAAACTAGTTGTGGAAGCGCATGCGAGCTGCTGATGAAGTGTTGTGATATTGAGAAACCAACTTAACTATTTAAAAAAAGCGAGTGATGTGGTACCACACTGCAACCAAATCTCCTGAGAAATGGAAGGCTACTGCAAAAGCCATCCATAAAGCCACAGTAAGTAACAGAACTTGACCTTAAAAACATACCCAGTGCGAAATCGCAATGTAAACAAAGCGTATAACGAAGTATTGAAGCATGTCATTTACCTAGCACAGAGCTAGCATCTAGCATCTCGCTACGAAATGACCCTGTAAACTTCCTTTACCATCTGAAGGTTCGAAAACCGGTTCATGGAATAAAGCAAGCTCCATTTGATAAGAGTGAATGGTTGCGTTTTTCTGCGCCTAGATTACGTGTAGAAGTGACTGACGCGACGGCAAAAATCGCGTTTGGGACAGCCCTGTCGCTCGTTGAGCGCAGTAACGCAACGGGCGGGAAACGCCAGCCCGGGACCAGGAACCGGATGACGTACGACGCGCCCGAGCTGAATGGAACGCACGCGCCAGCCGTGATTGGCCAGCGTAAAACGCCGGCGTAAACGGCACGGAGCAGCGTAAAACGCCGCCGCCGCCGGCGTAATGGTATTCCGGCCGCGGCGGTCCGAGGAGCACTCACCGCGTAATGGCCCAGGGGTGTCCACCGCGCCGCCGCGCGTGGCTCGGCGATCAGCTGTTGGTGACGTCACCGGCCCGTTGACAACACCGGGCGACATCGGCGGAGCGGTCGGGTTTCCATTCCGCCGGGCGCAGCACGGTCCAGCGGAGAGCACACGTTTATTTTCCTCCGCCGTCGCGAAGGAGGAGAATAAAAAGCGAAGAGAAGGTAAAAAAAAACGAACTGAAAAACACAGCGCAGCTTGCGGTACGGCGAGTTTCGGCGGACGCAGTGACTGACAGCGGAATGGAACGGCGCGAGGCGGCGCACTGGTTGTTCCCCCCCCCCCTCCCTGCCTCCCCCAAGCTTTCCCCCCTCCCCCACCCACGCCCTTTTTCGGCCTTCCCTTCCCCCTCCCCCCTCACCCCGCCCCCATCGCCAGGTCTCGACCAGTACTGTAGTCCATCACACGGCAACTAATTACTCGCGCACGCCAACGTGCGGACGGGACGCGCGCGAGATCGTACGTGTGCCAGCCGCGAAGATGGGGGAGGGGGAGGGGGGATAGGAATGGAGGGGAAGTGGAGGGGAGGGGAAGTGTGGCGGTGCCCGATCTGCTGATCGCGTAGCGGGTGGTCGCTACGGTTCGTGGAATGTTCGACACCAGACATCGAAACAATAACTTTAATCTCAACAGTCCTTCGTGGCACTGTACCAGCCTTTCACAACGTTCGTCAGACCGGGTTTCGAACCCAGCACCCTTCGGATTCCACTCGAGCGCCTTACCCAGATACATAATTTTTTTTCTTTCCCCTATTCGGTTTACCCCAGACTTTGCCGGAACTGGTCAGTTTAATAACTGAGATTTTTTGCGATCTTGATTGTTTTTACTGCTTTTTTCTTCAATTTACATTATAAACTACTAGCTGTTAAACCCGGTATATATGTATTTTCCAGTCTTATTCATCATCATCATCATCATCATCATTAGAGACTGATTATGCCTTTCAGCGTTCAGTCTAGAGCAAAGTACCTCTAATAAAATTCCCACATGATCCCCTATTCAGTGCTAACATTGATGCCTCGTCTGATGTTATGCCTTTTACTTCAAAATCATTCTGCACCGAATCTAAGTACTTTCTTCTTGGTCTACCTCGACTCCTCTTACCCTCCGCTGCCGAGTTCATGAGTCTCTTAGGTAACCTTGCTTCTCCCATGCGTGTAATATGACCCCAACATCTCAGTCTGTTCGTTCTAACTGCTTCATCTATGGTGTTCATTCCCACTTTTTCCTTGATTTCCTCATTATGGACACCCTCCTGCCATTGTTCCCATCTATTAGTACCTGCAATCATTCTTGCTACTTTCATATCTGTAACCTCTACCTGATAAATAAGGTAACCTGTATCCACCCAACTTTCACTCCCATACAACAAAGTTGGTCGAAAGATAGAGCGGTGCACTGCTAACTTTGTCTTGGTACTTACTTCCTTCTTGCATAAGAGAGTAGATCTTAGCTGAGCACTCACTCCATTAGCTTTGCTGCACCTCGATTCCAGTTCTTTCACTATGTTGCCATCCTGTGAGAAAATACAACCTAGGTACTTGAAACTGTCTACCTGTTCTAACTTTGTTCCTCCTATTCGGCACTCAATCTGTTTAAATCTCTTTCCCATCGACATTACTTTCTGATCTTCATATCCTAATCCTTGCACCTCTGATCGAGCTCTGAAATATTAGTTTGCAACCTCTCAATCGAATCGGCCATTACAACTAATTCATCCGCATATGCGAGACTGCTTATTTTGTTTGGACCTATTTTAATCCGCCCTGCCATTCTACTGTTTTCAACATGTGATCCATGAATAGTATGAACAGCAGTGGTGATAGGTTTCAACCTTGTCTTACCCCTGAAACTACCCTGAACCATTAGCTTAATTTGCCATCTACTCTAACTGCTGCCTGACAGTCTACGTAAAGCCCTTTAATTGCCTGCAGAAGTTTGCCTCCTATACCATAATCTTGTAGAACTGACAGTAGCTTCCTCCTAGGAACACGGTCATAAGCCTTTTCTAGATCTATGAAACATATAAACGTAAATATAAACTCGAAAAATATTACATCTTCATGTATCCATGAAAATAGCTTAGATATTATGGAACAGCAAAACAAAGAAATACGTTCTTTAAATTGGATTCCATTATCTGGAGTGGTGTGCTCAACGGTCAACGGCCACAAAATCACTTTTATCAATAATGAAAGGAGCAGCATTAGCCGTAAAATCTTTTGCTTTATTCTGACAAATCGATTTCGGTTTTCCAAGAAACCATCTTCAGTGCTGTCAGCAAGTTCAAAACAGCATTTTTGTGAAATGTACAATGACATTTACGTCTAACATATCCGTTGACAACATAGCTACATACGTGTGATATTATCTGGTCTCATACGAAGTCAACGGATATCGAAACAATAGCTTTAACCTGTCCAGTCCTTCGTGGCACTGTACCAGCCGGGTTTCGAACCCAGCACCCCTTAGGATTCCACTCGAGCGCCTTAGAGACTGATTTTTTTTTTTTTTTTTTTTTTTTTTTTTTTTTTTTTTTTTTTCTCTATGCGGTTTACCCCAGACTTCGCCGAAACTGGTCAGTTTAATAACTCAGATTTTTGCGATCTTGATTATTTTTACTGGTTTCTTTTTGTTATTGTTATTTTTTTTCGGTGTTTCGAATGCCCCTCGGACATGGATGTTTGCGTCGTCTTTAGTATAAGCTAGTTCATAAGTAGTTTGTAAGTTTAGGGACTGATGATCCTGCAGTTTAGTGCCTTAAGCTCTACAAACATTTGAACATATTTTTGAGTATGTCGCGATTTCCAAGAGTATGGTTGCACCGGTATTTCTTACTTGTCATCAATATTCGGTAGTTTATTTGTGAATATGTCACGACTGCGGCGCGTCAGTCACAGTCTGCCAAGCCACTACGGTCAGGGGTTCGAATCCCCCCTCGGGCATGAATGTGTGTGCCGTCCTTAGTATTAGCTAGTTCATTAAGTTTAGTGACTGATTACCCCGTAGTTAAATCCCATAAGCTCTACAAACAACAACAACAAAGTCCGTGTTGAAAGATGTGCTCTTAGAGAAATACAAAGCTTTCAAGAGAATAATGAGACGAATGTAAGTATTAATGATACATTGTGCTTTGATCACTTTTGTAATTTCATAATTTTTTGAAAGATTATCAAAGGAAACAGAACGTACCAGCAGCTGAAGTGTGGTGCACATATTTCAATCAATCATCTAGTGTTAGTTAGTTATTCTGAACTGCTGAAAATTACAGAATTTTTTTATACCTACTCAAAATGCCAACACAGAACGTGTGTTTTCCCTTATCAACACACAGTGGACAAAAGACCGGTGTAGATTTAAAATAGAAAATATAATAGCTAATGTATGTGCACAGTTTAAGTACAAACATTTGAAATGTCTTAACTTTTATCACTGCCTGTTGAAAAACAAAAAGCTCTGGAGAGAGATTTCGTCGTCCAAATACAGTTGCCTCAATTGTGAATAAGACAAGAATGAGACAATTTAGTGTAGTGATGATGTATAAACTGTCAAAGCTCATAATGTTTCGATTTACAATAACCACACAGGGTTACTGTTTGAGTTTGTAGTACTTTTAGGTGGTTCATTAATAAGGTGTAAATTACATTGTGTTACTAAAATTGTCATCTTTTTTACATGAATTGTCCTTTTTTTTTAATGATGAACATATGGTAACCGTAAGAACACAGTAGAGGCAGCCATATGCTGGTAATTTTTTTCCATTTCCCCATGAAGCATTGCAATTTACTATTATTTGTTTTTCAAATGTTCAAATGTTTGTAAGTCATATGGGACTTAACTACGGGGTCATCAGTCCCTAAACTTACAAACTACTTATGAACTACTTACGAACTAGGACGGCACAAATATCCATGCCCGAGGGGGGAATTCGAACCCCCGACCGTAGTGGCCGCGCAGACCGTGACTGAAGCGCCTCAGTCCCCTCGGCCACCGCGGCCGGCATTTGTTTTTCACGGGTCGTCATGGAGACTGGGTAGAAAATAGTCAAGTACAACAATGTGTTAAGAACTGACACGTTCTGAGTAAATTGTCTACTGAACGTCCCTCGTAGACGCTCGCCGTTTCGTTTGTGCTATTATATCTATGGAGATGTCGCAATCTCCAGGATGACAGTGTCTTAGCTACGCGGGTTCCATCCACCTGTCACGAAATGCACCCGCATTCGAGTAGTGTCCAATAGAATGACAGCTGCCCTAGATACTACCATCGACATCATTGTCATCCCATTCTCCCATTGTTTTCATTCCTCCGTTCGCTCCCCCCCTACCACCCTCCTTCAGCCCTCCGCTTTTCTCCCCCCCCCACCCCTTCCTCCCCCTGTCAATATTGTCGTTCCCGTGATAAACGACGTCGGACGGAATAAACTCGGAGCGGCGAAACTTCTCGACCGGTCGCCGTCACGGAGTCGGGGATATATCTCGCCGCCTGTCCAGGTGCCACGAATAAATCTATCTATCCGACGGCAGGTTATTCATGGCTGCCAACTTGCCGACTCGTATTATTTAATACGCGCTCCTTCCCCGAAATGTGGTCCGCATTTCGTTCGCGCGTATTGGTTTTCAATCTGAGATATTCTCTCTCTGCACGGGCCGCGTAAGCTGTACGATTAGGTGCGACGCGAGCTGGAAGCTAGCAAACATTTTTGTCATACGGAATACAAATATGTCGATACTCACTCTCGAAAACCAGCATGCGGATAACACTACAACAGCTGTCACTGTCTTCTTCTTCTACATCTACATCTACAAAGATACTCTGCAAATCGTTCCGTTTTAGATCTGATTTCTCTTATTTTATTGGGATGGTCATGTCTCTCTAAGTAGGTGGGTGCTAGCAAAATATTTTCACATTCAGAACTAAAAGTCGGTGATTGAAACTTCGCAAACAGATCACGCCGCAATGAATAACGTCTTTCTTTTAATGATTTCCACCCCAATTCTTGCAACATTTCCGTGACGCTTTCACCCCCGTAACGTGATAAAACAAAACGAGCTGCCCTTCTCTAAACCTTCTCAATGTCTTCCATCAGTCCCACCTGGTGAGGGTCCCACAAGGGGCAACAGTACTCCAGGAGAGGACGCACAAGTGTGATGTAGGCAGTCTCTTTGGTGGAGCTGGTGCATCTTCGAAGCGTTCTGCCGATGAAACGTAACCTTTGGTTCGCCTTCCCCACAATATTTTCTGTGTGTTCTCTCCAGTCAAAGTTGTTCGTAATTGTAACTCCTAGGTATGTGGTAGAAGCTACGACCTTAAGGTTTGACTGATTTATCGCGTAATTGAAGTTATATATATATATATATATATATATATATATATATATATATATATATATATGTGTGTGTGTGTGTAATATTCTAGCAGCAGACTCGGCCACATTGTAGCGCTGGGAACGGTAGAGGTTTCCCAGTTATTCCCAAGACTCGCAAATAACGAGTGTGCGACCTAGCTAGCTAGTAGCTAACTTGGCGTCGTGCCGATAGCGATCTGGTTTGCAGGTGCTTTTCCACTGGCAGGTGGTGGGTGGCCGATTCGCGATATGCCCCAACACTGTGCAGTCTGAGCACTAAACTAATTACACAGTTAAACGGTAAAATTCATCAAAAACCCAGACACAAAACTGAGCACACTATATTCAGTTAACATACACTGACGTGACGTAAACTATAAGACGTCTCCTAATATTGTATTGGATCCTTCTTTTACTCGGAGAAGTACCGCATCTCGACGCGCCATGGATACATTTCCTTGGTAGCTTCAAATATATTTGTCCCATGGTATAGCCAATCATAATTGCGAAAGTGTTCCCGGTGCTGAATTTTGTCCCACAAATGTTCCATAGGACTGAAGGCGGGTAATATGGGTAGTCAGGTGATTCGATGGTATTATGAAGTACGTTTCTCAAACGAATCGTGCAACAACCGTCGACCTGTAGTATGGTACATTGTCATCCATATAAATTCCATCGTTGCTTCGGAGCGTGAGGTCCATGAATCGCTGTTCTACAACTAAAATATAGACAGAATTTTCTATAAACATAGGTCTGCAAATGTTTAGTAACAGAATTACGGCCAATAAAAGATTTTGCCTACAGTTTAGGAACTAGGCTAAAATGAAGCCATCGCAAAACTGTACGACGTTACAGTAAAGCACGATTTCCATTGATTTTGTTGTTATTGATCTGGTGAATCTAATAAAACATGTAGTTTTCCAGTAATTCCAGAGATTATAAACTAAATTCCATAGTGTATACAAGTAAATTTGTTTACTTTGCCTTTTTTTCGCTTTAACTTAAATTCACGTGTGCTATGGTAATAATAAAAGCAGATTATTCGACACATTCATATGGTTTTACTTAATTTTACTATCATCATTTTTCAGAATTAAATTTTTTACAAGTTCTGTTGAAAAACTGGTGCAATTGTCTTGAATTAAAAAAAAAATAAATAAAAAGGGCCGGCCGCGGTGGCCGAGGTGACTGAGGCGCTCCAGTCACGGTCGGGGGTTCGAATCCCCCCTCGGGCATGAATATTTGTGCCGTCCTAGTTCGTAAGTAGTTCATAAGTAGTTTGTAAGTTTAGGGACTGATGACCCCGTAGTTAAGTCCCATAAGCTTAACAAACATTTAACATTTGAAAAAAAAGGTAAAGTCGTTAGTAAATTAAAAATTTTCTCAAACTATTTCTTTGCTTCTCTGGAATTTCTGCAAAACTACTGCAGATACACGTGTGCGATATGTTTTATTAAGTTCATCATATCAATAACAACAAAATAAATCCAAACCGTGCTTTAACTTTTCAGTTTTGCGCTGGGTTCATATTAGCGAGGTTGCTGATTTTCGGACAAAATATTTTATTACCCATAACTCCGTAACTGAACTTTTTTCTTTAGTAGAAGAACATTAAAATATATGCATACATCCGTGATTCAGCCTTTCAATAAGGTAATTGTGTTTTTTTCCCTCTTGATGCTACTGTGTAAACAATGTCTCGTTCTTGTCGAGTCAAAGAGTATATGTATACATTTTTTATCCATTGACAGTTCACACGTACCGCAAAAATTTGAGTGCTTCTCCGATAAAGCTTCGCGCACTGCCTTTCTGATTGCCATCTGTGTTTCGATTCGAATTTTCCTATCTTCATGATATGATTTCCCTTGTTCCTATTTTGGAGAATAGGTAGATTCTTAAGAAGTTTACTAATTTCCTTTCTGTACCCTGATGACTACCTGGCATACAGTCCTTTTGAATGAAATATAATATATACAGTATTACTACTGTTTGCAGTTCCAACAATGTCCGTTCATTAAAAACACCTCCCGAAATTATATCCTGGCTACGCCTATGCCCTCTGTACCCAAGTTGAGTGTGCTCCCTGATGCTCTATGCCAATAACGTGGCTGGTGTATATATATATATATATATATATATATATATATATATATATATATATATATCAATTAATACAAATAAACAATCCCAGAGACGGATTTACGTCTCAAATATGTCAAAGACATTACTGATAAATCTGAAGCACTGAATTAAAATCTGTGGTGCGGCCGGGAATCGAACCCGGACCTCCATGCTTACTAGGCAGACGTGTTAACCGTTAGATTACCACACCATTAACGATTAAGGTGCCTTCGTATAGTCTATGTACGATTTCCCTCCACAACACAAACTTTTAATTCAGCTTTTTTGTTCCAAAGATAATTGCCACTACTGCCAAGGCTCTCCATGCAGCGGAATAGCACCTCAGCAATGGACATGGTGGAACAATCCTGATAAGGTGATATAAATATCAATTAACACAAATAAATGATCCCAGAAACGGTTTTACGTCTCAAAAATGTCAAAGACATTATTGATAAATGTGAAGCATTGAATTAGAATTTGTGGTGCGGCCGGGAATCGAACCCGGACCTCCATGCTTACTAGGCAGACGTCTTAACCGTTAGACTACCACACCACTAACGATTAAGGGGCCTTGGAATAGTCTATGTACGATTTCCCTTCACATCACAAACTTTAATTCAGCTTCTGTGTTCCAAAGACAATTGCCACTACTGCCAAGGCTCTCCACGCAGCGGAACAGCTACTCGGCAATGGACTTGCCTAGTAAGCATGGAGGTCCGGGTTCGGTTCCCGGTCGCACCACAAATTTTAATTCAATGCTTCACATTTATCAATAACTTGGCTGGTATTCGCTATAGATGTTTACGTTTTCGGCGCTCTTCGTTGCAGCTTCTTGATTTCTTTCCGCATCCAGACGTCGGCACACTTGACACGGAGCTGCCTCGTACGACACCACGCCAGGTGGTTGCGCAACTCGAGCGCCACACAGCCAACACCCCCGTTGCAGCGGCAGCCATTTGTCGGCAGGTGAGCGGATGTGACGTCAGAGTCGCCGGCAGCTGAGCCCCGACTGCACTGGTCCGCGGCCTGGCGCGCGAGGAACCCACTGGCCAGCTCACGTTGCCTTCTTGAGGGCACCTTCACCTAGGCCGTGTCAGCACTATATCGACAGACCCTTCACGAATCAGAGTCATACGTAGAAAAAAAAATCGCACTGACGTGTTTTACGGCCCACTTTAGGTTTGTAGTTTTATAACTTTTTCCAAACATTTTGGACAAAAATAATAATCTAAGTAATAAAAAATTAATTCATAACTGTCTGAAACCCTTTTAGGAAAAAAAAAAAAGAGGTAGAGGTGGGTTTCGAACCTTGACCTTCAGCGTCACAGTCGAACGCATTGCCTACTACGCTATGGATAAGAGTTCTTTAATATCATACTATTGATGGCCGTTGTTAACTGATGCTACTATGGCATCTGTACACACTAGATTATCAATTATCGTATGAAGAACAATGTGTTTTTGTTAATTCTTCAGTGCGCCATTGCGTTGAAATGACAACGTGCAAGTTACAATAACAAAATCATAAAATACGCAACACAAGATGGCGTATGCCAGAGAGAGTTCTGGGCGAGGAATATCACATGACATCTGCGAACGGCTGATTTTCGTTCAGTGGAGGGTGTCAAAACTCTGTTATTTTTGCAAATATCACTCAAACGATACGAGATATGAAAAAAACATAAGGGAGCTAAGTTGTAGAGAACTTTCTCCTCTACCCTTTAGGTAATTCAATTTTCGTGTCAGATGAACGGTTCGTTTTCAATTACAATTATATTACAAACGACTTTTTTTGGTATTACTACCATATTTTTTGTCCGAAAAATCTGAAAAAGGGAGGTTCTGGTCTCTGGCGGCCTACAATGATGTCTGTAAAATGAGGTGCTGATCGGTTGAACGGTTCGTCTTAAAAAACAGGGAACACGTTACTGACAGACAGACATACATCCCAAAATCGCAGTTACTTTTGCAAATATCTTTGCAACGCTACGAGATACGAAAAAAAAGAAACATAAGGCAGCTAAGTTGTAGAGAATTTTCTCCTCTAAAAATTCGGTTATTCAATTTTCGTGTCAGATAAATGGTTATGCCGTTATTTTCATTTAAATTTCGAGCTGTCAAAAGACGATCGCAAAGGCCCACTTTTGGCGTTACTACCGTAACCTAAAGTGGGCCAAAAATTATGCGTAATAACAACTCAAAAGACGGCGTTGCCCGGTTACTTAGAAGGTCCGTCAAGGTTCATTTGAGTTGTAACACATCCGGTTTTTTTTTTCCTTGTTTACGGTAGCAACACTAATAGTGGGCCTTTGCGATCGCCTTTTAACAGCTCGAAATTTAAATGAAAATAATCATAGTCGTGGCCAGGATATAATTTCCGGACGGGTTCTCAATGCCTGGACATTGTAATAACGTGTAACAGAACTGCCAACGGCTTTAGTACCGTATATATACCATCATCCCGAAGGACTGCACTGTCTTTTTTTTTTTAATTTATTTATTTATTGCCGGCATGTGAGGAATTCCGTAGCGAAGCCCGTGCGCGCGAATATCACTGCATCCTGGATACATTTGAATACCATATATTTTCAGCATATATGTATCGTATGGATGACAGAGTTTATTATATTATCGTATACAGATGATCTTCCTCTCCGTTTGAAATTCATGGGTGTAACAACATTTTATCAAGATCGGAATACAACTGCAGTTTTGCATGAATTACAAACAAACAAACTCTTCCTTATCCAAACGAGTATTTTTATCTTTGAGTTCATCTGAATTTTCATCTTTCCGTCTCTGTCAATCGACGCTGAAGTGTGGTTGATGGAACATTAATAACTACATCATACTATACGTCGTTATTAAAGTCTGAGTGACGAAACCAAGCCGGCCTCAGTGGCCGAGCGGTCTGCGGCGCGCCAGTCACAGTCTGCACGGCCGCTACGGTCGGAGGTTCGAATCCCCCCTGGGGCATGGATGTTTGTGTCGTCTTTAGTATAAGGTAGTTCATAAGTAGTTTGTAAGTTTAGGGACTGATGACCCCGCAGTTAAGTCCCTTAAGCTTAACAACATCCAATGACGAAACCACGTAAGACCGTTTTGTGACCGACGAATGAAATAATAAACGTCTTTTCGTAAGTAGGAGCAATATCGTGCGTGAGAGTAATGTCTTTTCTTGAGAGTATTTGTCGTTTCATATTTCTGGGGTTTTTGCCACCACTCTTAACCACTGCCACGCACCGCGGCCAGAAGCTCTTACTGAATGCATGGCAGGTGAGTTTTTTTACTTGGGTAGCAAGATAACTTCTGAAGATATAAGAAAGTAAAGAAGATATAAAATGCAAAATAAAATAGGAAGAAAAGCGTTTCTGCAAAAGCGAAATTTGTTGACATCCAATATTAGTTTAAATTTTAGCAAGTCCTTTTTGAAGGCGTTTGTCTGGAGTGTAGCATGGTATGGGAGTGGAACGTGGACAATATGGAGGTCAAGCAAAAAAATGATACAAGCTTTTGAAATTTGGTTTTACAGACGAATGATGAAAATTAGATGGGTCGACCACGTAACTAATGAGGGGGTGCTCTACAGAATTGGGGAGAAAATGAGTTCCTGGCATATCCAGACTAAGAGAAGGAATAGGTTGGTGGGACACATTCTGAGACATCAAGAAATCGTCAACTTAGAAGGACGTGCGTGGGATAAAAATCGTAGAGTAAGACCGAGGGACAAATTCAGTAAGAAAATTCAAAAGGATGTAGGATGCCGTTCGTATCGTCAGATGAAGGGGATTCCACAGGACAGGGTAGTGTGGAGAGCTGCATCAAACCAGTCTGCGGACTGAAGACTACAACGGTTCAATTACAGCTGCGTCTTTCCTAACGTGCACACTCGGACCTTATATGTACACACTGAGATTCCGAAGGTTAAAATCCAAGCTAAATGTAAGACCACTTGAAATGTGTATTTATCGTAACGAACTTACCTGTTAAAATGTGAAGAAGGACCTGTTTCGGATGTAAGATTATGGGCGTTTTATTGTGAAGGGAAATAATGAGATAAATAAATCAATTTAAACAGCACGAATAAGTAAATATTTACATCAAAATGGGAGGAAATAGGAGGAATATATAATCAGACAAGAAATTAGATGAAAAGAATAAAAAAAGTAGACTGTGGGACGGTAACATTTGAGAACCGGTGTAACAGACAGGGAGAAGATTTTTCACTCTCGAGAATGAACGAGTGGCAAAACAAATTATTTCAGGGTTGCCGTTGGCGAGGAACGGGATGAATATTCATGAACGCAGCCTGGCGGGCACCAACAATAAAGGAACGACAGGGGAAAAAAAATGGTGCCCTGCCGTTGCGTCAGCCTTTTGTTTTCCTTCTGCGGTGGACAGCGGGCGAAAGTGGCGAAGGATCCTCTCCCAACACTCGGCAAGTCACAAAAACAAAAGGAGCGCAGGAAAAAAAATGCAAATCCTTCTCCTGCCTAGGGGTGTGGTCCGGGTCTGTCTGTGCAGTGACGGAGAGCTTTAGGGAAGGGGAAAACACCCTCCCTTAGCACGGATCCACCCTAGACACTTGTTCCCCAGTCTGATGGATCAGCCACCTAGTCGCTCTGAACGGGACGAACGGACGAAGCCGCACACACAAGCCCCAACGCCCTCGTGGAGAAGGTCCACTGCTTTTATCGAATCAGTTAAAAAGCCAGAAAATTGTGATTTATCGCCCGGTTATCCTTCTGATTGTCTGTAGGTCCCTTTACAATCTTCCCTCCCTCCCTCCCTCCCTCCCTCTCTCTCTCTCTCTCTCTCTCTCTCTCTCTCTCTCTCTCTCTCTCTCTCTCTCTCTCTCTCTTTCCGCAGCTGGAAACACACGCACAATCTCTCTCCCCTTCTGTAGCAGTATTGGTCTACGAGCTGTTTTCAAACTAATAACTAATCGTATCTAGCGTTCGAATAACTATCTCCGTCTAACACACACACACACACGACACACGTTTATATTCCCTCTCGAAATTCTCTGTCTCTCTCCCTACCTCCTCTCTCACACTCTCTTTTCTCTATATATACACACTCTTGAGAGCGCCTCGGTTGCACAGTGGTACAGTGCCAGACTACAAATCGAAAGGTCCCGGGTTCGATCCCCGCCAGATCCTAGGATTATTGTCTGTCCCTTTCCACTTCTTTCACCTCTGGCAGTATTGCTCATGTGAAAAATACCGAGTAGCACCGAGTTCGGAATACACGTTAAACTGTAGGTCCCCCTATAACTGGGTGGGTAAGTCAGTTCGAAGGTCGGAGGAAGGCAACGGCATACCACCTCCAAACAGGACCATGCATAGTAAAGCACTGTGGTGTTCAAACCAATCTTCGGATTGTTGACTGCTTTACCTTACACTACCGAAAAATGAAAAAAAGAACACTGAGTTCATCGATCCAGAAGAGGAGAATTTTATTGACACATTCTTGAGGATGCATACAATACACGTCCACACTGGCAGAGCCTTCACGCCCACTACGGTCGGGGGTTCGAATCCCCCCTCGGGTTCGGATATTTGTGCCGTCCTTGGTTGTAGGTAGTTCATAAGTTTATTACATTGAGAAATGTAGGAACACGAGAGGCAATACTCACATTACGACTTATCTTAGAAGATAGGCTAAGGAAAGGGAAACCTACATTTTTAGCGTTTGTCGATTTGGAGAAAGCTTTTGACAATGTCGACTCGAATACACTGTTCCAAATTCTGAAGGTATCAGGGGTAAAATATAGGGAGCGAAGGGTTATATTCAACCTATACAAAAACCAGACAGCGGTTATTAGAGTCGAAGGGCAACAAAGGAACGCAGAGGTTTGGAAGGGAGTAAGACAGGGTTGTAGCCTGTCCCCAATGTTGTTCAATCTGAACATTGAGCAGGCAGGGAAGGAATGGAAGGAGAAATTTGCAGAGGGCATTAAAGTGCAGGGAGAAGATATAAAACATTGCGGTTTGCCGATGGCATAGTAATTCTGTTAGAGACTGCAAAAGATCTGGAAGAGCAATTGCATGGGATGGACAGTGTCTTGAAAGGAAGATATAAGATGAACATTAACAGGAGTAAAACGAAGGTAATGGAATGCAACGTCAGAAAATCAGGCGATGCAGAAGGAATTAGATTAGGTAATGAGACAATAAAAGTAGTAGATGAATTTTGTTATTTGGGTAGCAATATAACTTCGGATGGCTGAAGTAAAGAAGATATAAAATCCAGAATGGCTATGGGAAGAAAAGCGTTTCTAAAGAAGCGAAACTTGTTAACATCCAATATTAATTTAAATGTTAGGAAATCCTTTCTGAAAGCATTTGTGTGGAGGGTAGCATTGTATGGCAGTGAAACGTGGACGATAAGGAGTTCAGATAAAAAGACGATAGAAGCTTTTGAAATGTGGCGTTACAGACGAATGATGAAAATTATATGGGTAGATCACGTTACTAATGAGGAGGTACTTAACCGAATCGGGGAGAAAAGGAGTTTCTGGCATATCCTGACTAAGAGACGGGATAGATTGGTGGGACACATTCTGAGACATCAAGGAATTGTCAACTTAGCATTAGAAGGAAGCGTGTGGGTTAAAAATCGTAGAGGGAGACCGAGGGACGAATATAGTAAACAGATTCAAAAGGATGTAGGTTGCCAAACGTATTCTCAGATGAAGAGACTTGCACAGGACGGGGTATCGTGGAGAGCTGCATCAGACCAGTCTGCGGACTGAAGACCACAATAACAACAACAACAACATTACATTGTGCACGCTCTGGTGACTGTACTGACGTGCGTATGGTTCTGATTTGCGTGCTCGTGTGTTGTATACATCCTCAGGAATGTGTCAATAAAATTTCACTCTGCTGGGTTGACGAATTCATGGTGTTCTTTTTTTTTCTATTTTTCAGGAGTGTGTGTGTATGTCTTTCACACACACACACACACACAGGCAGACACGTGCTATTGTGGTACGGAAAATAGATGCCACCCCAGCTAAGCGCAAACGAACGGAGACCGAAATTAAATTATCGGGGCGAATGCGTACGCTGTGACGCGGCCGGCCACGGTACATTAAAATACTGTTTAAAAACGAGGGCGCGTTGCAGACGGGAGAGACAGAAAGAGGTATCATGGTGGTGATTTGAATTATGCTTTATAGGGGGGCGTCAGCTTGCGCGACTGTGTCGGAAAATGCTTCACCCCCCACCCCCCAAACCCTTCCCTTTTCCTATCCCTAAATCACGCACGAACCTGCACGCTGACAGCAACGCTGTTACCCATCAACCTCGGGGAAGAAGAAAAAATAATTTTTTGCTCCCGCCATATTCGCTTTTAAACCGAAAAAGAGGGTGGTCCTATAATGAGCCACGCTCGCTTCCTCGGCTCCATAAATTACAGCTAATTATATGCGTTAGAAAAACATTTGCATTTGGCGTAAACTGAGGTAAATTATTGCGCTTATTTATATATACACCCCGTGCAAGAATGTATTTCACGGTCTAGGGTAATTATACTACAAATAATAATACCTTTTTTATTTTTGCTGGCACTTATTTAGAAATACGCTCGCGACTCAACCGGAAAAAGGTTTACGCGATGTGGAGATTCCATTTTTCACTGTTGTCTTCCTCTATATATATTTTTTCCCGCGCTGTTGTCAGGAGTGTACGGTTACGAATTATTTTAATAGTGAAAAAGTACGTCCAGCACCGACGGATGGCATGGGTCAGTAAGGTTGCTCAGTGCGAGAATCGCCGCTGCGAGGAAAAATATATGACAGTGGCTGTCGTGGAGGCATTTATAAACCTCCGCTCGATCGGAGCTGTCTGTTTGGAAAACGTTTCGAACATTTTTCATTTTTAACGTCGTTATCGGAAGAGTCGATATTTAAATTACGTTGGGCAGCAATATGGTCTTCACCTTTATCACACGTCCAGGTTATTTTTGTGGAAAACGTCATTACTTATATCTACTAGTGTCGGGTGCCAGTGAATGAAGTACGAAATATTACGAAAGCTACTACAGTAAGCATCCTCTTGGTCTCCAATAAACGTTCAGGAATGAGAAATGAGACATATGGCTCACCAGCTAAAGACTTTTTTTATTATTTTATTTATTTATTTATGTACCAGACAGATACAGAAGATAACAAATTCGTTACTATGACAACCGCCCAAACATTAATCACGATAACTTTGCTGTTGACTTACATGATCTTCTTTGACTCCAATCGCTTCTTTCTTATCATGCTTTCTTAATCTGCAGTCTGTTTCTCCCTGCGCCTGTTCTTTACTTTAACAATATCCTGCAAGTTCTTTCTCCTTTCTCGACAGCATCTCCTATCCGGGTTTTTTTTTTTTTTTTTTCCTTCTATCTATCTGAGCAATTTTCTTTCTCATCTCCCCACTCTCTTTGCTTCATTTAATGAAGTGACATTTGATTCAAATAAATGTACCGATAAAATCAGAAAACATTTTTTAATCACAAAATATATATCTGTTCATACCGCAATAATGTGGGGTTGTACAGAAAATTCAAAATCTTCAATGGGAAAATAACTATATAGACAATCACACTGAATGTCAACAAAAAATAACCAGCAAAAAGCACCTTTCATTTCCACTCTTCGACGGAAAGAAACATCGGTTATGTGTTTTTTATGGCGGCGAGAGAGTAACTGAGCGGTCTAAGGCGCTTTGCTGCGGAGTGCGCGTAAAGGCCCCGTCGGATGTTCGAGTCATCCCTCAGACATGGGTGTGTGACTGTGTGGTCCTTAGCATAAGTTAGTTTAAGCAATTTGTAAGTCTAGGGACTGATGACCACTGTGGTTTCGTTCCATTGTTTTAAAAAGATTTGAAGCTTTTTATGCTACTTGTAACACTATACTTGAAAAAAATAGCGCATCTGATTATTTTTTTTAATGTAAAACAGCCAATGGGTTGTGTAAAATGTAAGGTTATTGACCTGGTTTCGTCACCGCTAAAGGTAACTAAAAAAATGTTCAAATGTTTGTATAGTCTATGGGACTTAACTACGGGGTCATCAGTCCCTAAACTTACAAGCTACTTATGAACTACTTACGAACTAGGACGGCACAAATATCCATGCCCGAGGGGGGATTCGAACCCCCGACCGTAGTGGCCGTGCAGACCGCGACTGAAGCGACTTAGTCCCCTCGGCCACCGCGGCCGGGTAAGGTAAATTTATCAGAAGAAATATAAAGTTTACATGAGAAACATGATGTCAAAATTACATCTTACGAGCAAGGTTGCATAGGTTGTATATCTGAGAATGTCAACGTTAACATAATCTTTTCTTTTCGTACGTTAATACTGACTGCTAACTATTAAACGTCAGGATGATTGGAAACAATCCTTTCTCCAAATGTGTGAACAAGGAATTCACATGGTATGAATAATTAAAAAGTGGCTTTTATTTTTTGGTAGAATTTATTGCGCAATAAATAAGATTTGAAGTAAGTGTGAGCTCAAACGCTATTTCGCAGAGTAATAAACCGTATCCAACAACTAAAAAGAAGCAACTGGTTGCTTTTAAATGTTTGCAAACCTATTCGACCAGTCCCCAGACATACAAACAACTTAACACTAAATTAAACTACGGAAAACACGCACATGCCAATGCTCGAGGGAGGACTCGAACTTCCGGCGGGAACGGTCGCCCAGTGCGTTAGCATGACGCCTTAGACCACGCGGCTAAACTGGTTGCTTATTCGTACTCTTTGACTCGACAGTTTAATCCCATTTGCAGTTCGTCATTCATAATGGATACAGACAAGCGTGAGAACAGTTTATGCCCCAGATTTAACGAGGGGGATGTACCCTCTCCATCAATTTTTGACGCCTATGGCCAAGTTAGAAGTATAATTAGTACTGCTACGTAAACAATTCGCCACAAGTATTTTTATGTTGCACGACACATCATAAACTCGGCAGAAAATTGGTTTAATCTCTCGCTAATCAACTCATTATTCACGGAACATAAAAAGGCGTCGGACGAAGATTGCGAAGGACGGGTTCGTAACTTAATTACAGCGAGTGGCAAGTGCCGAGGGTACAGACCAGAAAATTTCGGTAATTATTTAATTAAAACCACCGCAAAGACCCTTTTCAGACATTAAGAACGAAATAATCTCCGCTAGCCGATACGCGCGGGCGAAGCGACAGGAAATGGATGGTTGCGGGGGGGGGGGGGGGAGAGGGAAAGAAAGAAAAAGGAATTAGGGGCGAGTGAAGGGGGAGGACGAATCTGTCGGAGAGAGAGGGGGGGTAAGAGGGGGTGCGGAGGTTGAGGGGTGGATTCTGCCCGCAACCCTCGGCCAGCGGAAGCGGAAAACAAAAATTCAATACACGGCCGAGCACTCAGGGCGGTATCAGGGGCTCCGTTAGGGTGGCCGACATGGCGATAAGGGCCAAAGACACGTACTGGGCGCCGGGATACGCGACCTTAAGGGCTGCTGGGAGGGGGGGGTGGGGCGTGGTGTGTGGCGGAGGGTGCCTGCCACAGCCTGATTGGGGCAGAAAGGCGCGGGTCATTCGTGATATCGAGAGGGGTCGTACAACGGACACACGGAACTACAGGGATGTGAGGAGGAATAGTAAACGTTTTAGGAAACTGAAGTAGAGACGAATTGCAATAAAAATTGCCAAATGTATCCAGTTGTTATTTCTTCTTCTTTAGCGTTCAAACCTGAGACTGGTTTGCATGTGACCTACTGTACCCACTGACTGTACATCTAATTGTACAGGTCGGTAGGGGAGGCGAAATTTGGATAGTTTGGTTGTGGCAAATGTGATAACATACCATATCGGGCCGGCCGAGGGGACTGAGGCGTTCCAGTCACGGTCTGCGCGGCCACTACGGTCGGGGGTTCGAATCCCCCCGCAGGCATGGACATTTGTGCCGTCCTTAGTGTTAGCTAGTTCATAAGCAGTTTGTAAGTTTAGGGACTGATGACCCCGTAGTTAAGTCCCATAAGCTATACAAACATTTGTATCATATTGGCATGCTCAGCATGTGTAAATACGTGCGGCATGTTTACACGCTGCAATACAGTAGACCTGGCCAACAAACCGGAATAAAAACGTAAATGTAAATTGAACCACGAGCTCACAATTTGAACATCACCACTGTACTCCGCATAGTGGGATCGAATGTTCGAATGTTTAAGCTTAAGGGTCTTAACTGCGGAGCCATCAGTCCCTAAACTTACAAACTACTTATGAACTGCTTTATACTAAAGCCGACCAAACATCCATGTCCGAGGGGGGATTTGAACCCCCGACCGTAGCGGTGTGACGGTTATCCCGACCAACCATCCGACAAGAAAAGTTGGTCGGGCACTGCCTCCACACGTCCAATTTGTCGGACCACCGATGCATTTCAGTCCCGACAAGTCGGAACGTGTGCAGGGGGTTTAAGAACAACACACTCACCCATGCCCGAAGGAGAACTCGAACCTCCGACGGCGAATGAGTGCGCCCTGGTAACGTCTGGGTTTTCAGCCAGTAAGTACACAAAGAAGTACACAAGTCTGCTAGAAGCGCCACTCTTCGCAGACACTGTATTCCTCATAGTCAAAAAACGCCGCTCGGCAATGGAAGTCGAAATTGATGGCGTCTGCCGTTGGAGGGCGATACCAGCGCAGCGGGGAAGCCCCTTACAAATGGTGGACACTTGTTGTGCCGTAGCGCCCGTCCACCACTCCCACAACAATCTCAGCGCGCTATCCAGTCGGTACGGCCGAATTTCTAGCGATGCTTGTAGGCGATACGCGGCTACAAGCGACCGCGCAGATAAAACCGTGGGAGCCGCTAATTCGACGCCGCTACCGCCATTAGCGACAAAGCAAACGCCCGGCGTGTCAAATTAGTTAGTTTGTGTTATTGCCGGACGCGATATCTCGAATCATAATCTACTTGCTCCAATTAGCGCAATCAAACCGTAATTATTCTTGCGCTGTTTAACCGGGACCAGGCGGTACTGGACAAGAGTTAAACTGCCTTGCGTTACTCAACGGCAGAGGGAAGGTCTAGCCGAACAGATTCCATTCTACATAGAGAGAGCTATCTGTCTGTGTGACACTCGGTAATGTCTGGCCACATAATTTTTACCCCTTCGCCTGCGGTGATGGATGAAATGCGAGCCGGCCGCGGTGGCCGAGGAGACTGAGGCGCTTCAGTCACTACGTTTCCATGTAACACATCTTCCGGAAGACGAAAACCGATTTTCGTAAACCGTTTTTCGCTGTCATGTTTACATGGCACAGCCTGAATCGGATTTCCTAATCCACTTGACATGACGGCTGAAAAACAGCTGATTCAGTCCCCGATTTAGTCAGAATAATCGCTATTTTTCTTTACTTAAATACACAGATTCATGATCACTCTAATATTAATACTTTTATTTCACATTAGAAAATATCACTCTGTTCATATGTGCCGAAAATTCTTACCCAAAAAAAAAAAAAAAAACAAAAAAACACACAATCTGACAAGCCAAGAACGCTTCAAAAACGGTTGCGTTTACATGGGCTCGAAAATCGATTGTGAAACTGGAAAACCGCTTTAGAGAAGTGGATTTCCAGAATCGATTTTGGAGTGTTTACATGTCCTACCAAAAGCGGAATTGGGAAATCGGTTTACGAAATCCGGTTTTGGGAGCCCATGTAAACGGAGTGAGTCACGGTCTGCACGGCCACTACGGTTGGGGGTTCGAATCCCCCCTCGGGCATGGATATTTGTGCCGCCCTAGTTCGTAAGTAGTTCATAAGTAGTTTGTAAGCTTAGGGACTGATGACCCCGTAGTTAAGTCCCATAAGCTTTACAAACATTTGAACTTTTTTTTTTATGAAATGCGATGTCTATAAAGTTGGAGTTAACACAAGGGGTAAAATGTTCAAGTGTTTGTAAATTTATGGGACTTAACTATTGCGGTTGTCAGTCCCTAGGCCTAAAAACGTCTTACCGGACACTTCCCAATAGCGGACTTCTCTCAATAGCAAACATATTAAAATTCCCATGTCTGTCTGTAAATATATCGGACCATACTGCGTGGTTATCAGTCCGTAGCTTACAAACTACTTAAACCTAGGTAAACTAACCTAAGGACAAACACACACACACACACACACACACACACACACCCATGCCCCAAGGAGGACTCGAACCTCCACGGCGAGCAACCACGCGCTCCGCAGCGAGTCGTTTTAGACAGCTCGGCTACTCCACCGCGGCTTAAAATTCCCATGCAAAACAACACTAGCCCATATGCTAAAATTATTCCAATAGCGAACATTCTCAATAACGGTCACGGACACTGTAGTATGCCCCCAGCAACGATCAAAACTTCCAAATAACGGGCAGCCGCGGTGGAGTAGCCGAGCGGTCTAAAGCGTCTCTCTGCGGAGCGCGCGGTTGCTCGCCGCGGAGGTTCGAGTCCTCCCTGGGGCATGGGTGTGTGTGTTTGTCCTTAGGTTAGTTTACCTAGGTTTAAGTAGTTTGTAAGCTACGGACTGATGACCACGCAGTTTGGTCCGATAGATTTACAAACATTTGATTTGAAATAACGGACAGCGTGAAGGAAAGAGACGACTGTAAACTACACGACAACAATCATTTGAACGTTTTGTAAGTTAAAATTGCATGCAGTACTGTGTCTGTCTTCGAACGACTGAGTTTATGTACGTACTGTAGTGCTAAAATGTCGCAGAAACGGAAACTGTTAACGCTGAAAGAAAAGGTCGAGCTCACCAACGTCTACGAGAAGGAAGAGGCTACAAGGTTCGCTGTTGGAAAAACACAGGTCAGTGACATTTTAAGAAACAATAAGGACATTCTTAAGTCGTTGTCTGGAAAAGATAACCTTGCAAGTAAACGCCTGTTAGTTTCAGGTTCTCTACTTCGTCAGAAAGTGATAACTTTTAATGAGGTAACAAGGAAATCAGCAAGAATTTCTCGGAAATGACTGGCTGTATCGATTCAAAAACCGGCGTGGCATTCGTGCGTGTTACCAACATACTTCGTGGTATTGACGTAGTTAGCTGTGTTTCACGCGTGAAAACAGGGAACCGATTTTCGTTATCCGAACCGGCCGCCGTTCCGATCATTTCTGATAAACAGCAATTTACTGTTTTGTATTTTTTCCTTTTCTTGATAACTGACGCTTCTTAAAAGCGGACACTTTTATTTTCACAATTGGTGTTTGTTATTCAAAAGTTTTATTATACTTAAACTGAGTTAAACTAAGGTAAGGACAACACACACAATCGCGCGCTGCGCAGCAAGGCGCCTTAGAACGCTCGGCCACTCCACCGCGGCTGCGATGCATGTCCTGGAAACTTTCTACGAAGTCTTCAAAATGTTCAAATGTTTGTTAAGCTTATGGGACTTAACTACGGGGTCATCAGTCCCTAAACTTACAAACTACTTATGAACTAACTAATACTAAGGACGGCACAAATATCCATGTCCGAGGGGGGATTCGAACCCCCGACCGTAGTGGCCGTGCAGACCGTGACTGGAGCGCCTCAGTCTCCTCGGCCACCGGGGCCGGCTCTACGAAGTCTTCGTTTGAGACAGTGTTCTAAAGCGTTGTCTCGTTTCGTTGGATGTCGGGAATATCGTCAGATCTATCTCCTTTCAAAGCGAGTTTGAGCCCAGGGAGTTGGCGATAAGTCTGGGGGACTGAGATGCAGCGAATATAGTGGACGTTCAAGTAACACCACCCCCATTTCTGCTAGGAACTGTTTCACGATATTTGCTGTGTGTGGGAGGTCGTTGTGGTGGAATTTGAGCATCCACTTTACGGGAGGAACAACTTTTCCATCAGGGCCTTCACACCCAATTCAGCGGCCAGGAGGAGTGTTAACGTCCCAGCCTTAAGCAATGGCGACGGCGAGTGTTCATCAGAGACGAGTGTATCGTCAGGCGTGCCCCAGGGGAGTGTGATAGGACCGCTATTATTTTCTAACTATATAAATGATCTGATGGACAGAGTAAGTTGTAATTTGCGGTTGTTTGCTGATGATGCTCTGGTGTATGGGAGGGTGTGGTCTGTAAGTGACTGTAATAGCATACAGGATGACTTAGACAAAATTTCTAGTTGGTGCGAAGATTGGCAGCTAGCTATCAATGTAGAAAAAAGTAGATGCGCATGAGTAGAAAAAACAATCCCATAATGTTCGAATACAGCATTAGTAGTGAGCTTCTTGATGCTGTCGCGTCGTTCAAATATCTAGGCGTAACATTGCAGAGCGATATGAAATGGAACGAGCATGTAAGTAAGGCGGACAGAGAATTTTGGGAAGATGTACTTCACCTGTAAAGAAGACCGCGTATAAAACGCTTGTACGACCACGTCTTGAGTATTGCCCAAGTGTTTGAGACCCGCAGCAGATCAGTTTAAAGGAATACATAGAGGCGGTTCAGAGACGAGCAGCTAGATTTGTTACCGGTAGGTTCGACCAATGCGCGAGTGTTAGGAAATGCTCCGGCAACTCAATTGGGGATCGCTGGAAGAAAGACGACGTTCTTTTCGTGAATTTCTGTTAAGTAAATTTAGAGGGCCGGAATTTGAAGCTGAGTGTAGTACGATCTTGCTGCCGCCTACTTACATTTCGTGTAAAGATCACAAAGACAAAATAAGAGAAATTAGGGCTCGTACGGAGGCATATAGGCATTCTCTTTTTTCTCGTTCAATTTGGGAGTGGAATAGGAAAGGAAATGCCTAGTAGTGGTACAGTGTACCCACCGCCACGCACCTTACGGTGAATTGCGGAGTATGGATGTAGATGTAGAATGGGTGGTGGGTCGTAATCTAAGGCAGTAAGTGAATAAAAAAAATTATTCAAGAAATATGCAACCAGTCACTTCGATTTGAAATGATACTGTTTATTCCAGAAATCGGTTTTCGAGCCGCGGTGGAGTAGCCGAGCGGTCTAAAGCGCCTCGCTGCGGAGCGCGCGGTTGCTCGCCGTCGGAGGTTCGAGTCCTCCCTGGGGCATGAGTGTGTGTGTGTGTGTGTGTGTGTGTGTGTGTGTGCGTGTGTGTGTGTGTGTGTGTGTGTGTGTTGTCCTTAGGTTAGTTTAACTTAGTTTAAGTAGTTTCTAAGCCTAAGGACTAAAACCAATGCAGTTTTACAAACATTTGAACATTTGAGCCGGTTTTCACACCTTTTCAGGTTCATCATCAGGCGGTGCATGTGTTACAGGATCATTTTAAGCGTGATATTGGTTGCTGGCTTGCGACTGTATGACAGGCTTTTTTTATAATTAATTTCCATTTCACAGGTCTCCTTGTGTTTACATAACAATAACACATCACTTTTTCACTATGGGTCTCTATAATACACTATCAATACCACTTAACCAGCGTTCATTTCAAGTCAAAGCGACTGGTTTCATTTTTCTTAAATCATATTGAAAGTAACAGTTATGGGTTGTAAAATATCCGTAATTGATAATCTAAATAAAATAAAACGTTCTAATGCAACCCGCCACTGCCCGCACCGAAACTAAGTTTATTGTGCGGTATCGCTCCCTGTATATCTAGTAAAGCCAACCAATGCCCTTGAACAGTTCAAGGAGTCCCTTTACCAGTTCTTTATTAGACACAATTTCTTCGGGTCTGGTTGTCCCAAATGTTCTGTGCGTTTTACTCTCCAATGCAATGCATTCGAACATTAGATGTGATGCAGTTTCATCACCGTCATCACAGATCCTACATTTAGGGTCCTCTTCTGTTATTCCCATTTTATGTAGGTGTTTTTTGAAATTCCCATGGCCTGTCAGCAATCCAACCATGAGTCTTATCTCTCTCCTGTTCAGGCCCAGGATTGCAGAGCTTCTTTTAAAACATGGCTTTGGCATCGTTACCTTGCCATGTTTTTGTAGATGGACTGTGGTCCAATATTCTGCGTGCTGTCTTCTGAGCCAGTTACGTAGCTCCAATTTGATCATTGCCTTGGTGATTGTCAGGACAGGTTCCGGTCCAATAAATGGAGTCTCTGCCTCCATCCTGGCAAATCTGTCGGCATGTTCGTTGCCACTGATCCCCGAGTGGCCAGGGACCCACAATAGGTTACCCTATTGCTTTCCCCTAGATCCACCAGAACCCTGTGACACTCTGCAACAATTTTAGACCTTGTTGCATGAGCTGCCAGTGATCTCAGGACTGCCTGGCTGTCTGAATAGATATAGATGCTACGGTCTTTGTAGCACCTACGCAAATTCT
Organism: Locusta migratoria; assembly: GCA_026315105.1. Classification (NCBI taxonomy): domain Eukaryota; kingdom Metazoa; phylum Arthropoda; class Insecta; order Orthoptera; family Acrididae; genus Locusta; species Locusta migratoria. The sequence continues at coordinate 4,143,242 of CM048754.1, read as the reverse complement.
CCTCCACACCCACCCTGACGGCAGTGATTTCGGCCTGGAATACTGAGACCAGTTTCCCTAGAGAGATGACGCCCTCTAGTCTTGACTGCAATTAAAATGTATTCCAGCATAGTCGTTTCCAAAAACAAACGAGTTCTTTCATTCGCAAACGTCGCCGCATCCGAGATTTTGGCCCATCGCTTAGACAGTGCTTATTGTGGGGACGTAAAAATCGCAACCTTCATTTCTCCGTTGCTTCTTTCGCCGATATATCACTCTCGTCCGTGTGGAACATTTCGCCAATGGAAGTATGTTTTTTCAGTCAACTTAAGAGGACAGCATTTGTGGCTGTGACAAACGTTCGCTCCGTTTAGAGTCTGACATCAGCAAACACAGAAGATATCTGTCAGAGGGACAGTGAGATTAAAGAAAAAAAAGTACAGTATACCCTCTCTCTCTCTCTACGTCACCGCCTCTCGCTGTGTTTCACTGACAGTGCTAAAAAAAATTATCGGATAAGTGCTGACGCCCCGCTTGACAAAAGGCAGCACAAAACAAAACAAAAAACCTAAACGGGTGCGAATATTAATGAAAACCTTCAGCGCAGCCCGAATCGCTGACAAGCCCGACATTATGTCCCCCGCGCAATAAAATTACTGATAATGGCTGCGTTCGCAGTGACGAAACGCTCGCAGGGCTGCAACAGAACAAACAAACGAAAATTAAAAAATAAAAAAATGAAAATAACAGTGCTCGCTTGCGAATCTGCGCTTCCGATCTCCGCAGCCCCACTTCCGGTAGCCGGCGCAGAAAAACTCGCCAAACTGCCTATCAGATTTTTAGAATCTTCGCTCAAAAGCGACCGAGCGGCCATCGCTGCGGTTTTTTTTTTATTATTTACAAAAAGCTGATGCGAGTGACGGCCTTGGAAAGGTCTGTTATTGCAGTGTTTTTTGATTATTACGAGCCTCGCGCAGGAAGTGCGAAAACACACACACACACACACACACACACACACACACGCACGCACGCACGCTCATACATCGACTCATTCGTGCAGATATGGAGTCCCGGTGGCCGTGTCTGCTTTTGCAGACATACATCACTTTTTGTCCGATGAAAACGTGGAAAAACGAGAGAGGAAAAAAAAAAAAGACTGCGCTCTTCGTTTTCTGGCGCCATATAAATTCATTAGTGGCCGTGGCGAGTGTTTGACTAAACCAACAGGAAAAAAAAAAAAAAAAAAAAAAAAAAAAAAAAAAAAGAGCCAAGTTTTGTGGGCGAGAGTTATATGGAACTCGTTTTTTTCCCCTCTCACTCTGTCTCCTGAAACGCATCAGCAGTGAAACACATACAGCGCAAAAATGTTTTAGAAATACGTCCTTTTCAGGGAATGTCGAAAAAATCGTGAACCTTGCTGTCATACGAGCCGTGGGCATGAAGCGGTGATTGTGGATGCGTCGAAAGCGGTATTTATGTTAATTGGGTACGAATCCCTCACACCTGAGCAGTCACGAATCATTTATACGGCCACTTGCAGTAGGAAGATAATCTCCGGTCGGTCATTGCTATTTACGTTCTGTGTTGTCATTTCAGGTAAGTGCCGGGATGATCGTCTTGAAATAATGCGGCATGTTAATGTCGAATATATATAGTATGTGCTTGACGTCATTCAAGCCGGGGGGTGTGACCTAATATCTTGTAATGGGAATATGCAGAAGCAGAAGATTACTTGTTTAATCGCTTAACTGACCCATTTCGGCAATACTATGTTGTCATCTTCAAGTCTATAAGACATATATAACACTAGTATATACAAACGGTAGATTAGATTAATACTTGTTCCATAGATCATGAATACGACACTGCGTAATGATGTGGAATGTGTCACTTAAATGAAATGTGTCTATACATAATATTACTGACACTCAATATTTGAATTAAAAAAAAAAAAAAAAAATTTATTATTATTTTCTTATACCTTTTTTTTTAAATTTTTTTCCCCCTAAAGTACTAACTTTTATCTAGAAATTCATCTAATGTGTAGAAGGAATTGCCATTCAGAAATTCTCTTAATTTATTTTTAAATGCTAGTTGGCTATCTAACTTTATTAAAGAATACCAAATGTAACATACTTACGAACCTCTTAACATTTAAATATCGCATGGTAATATTTCGTCATGTTACTTTCTATTCTTGGATATGGACATGTCGAATACAAAACCGTTTATGTGTCTGTTGTAAAATATGTTGCACCAACATTGCAGCCCATCCTCAGAACGTTTGTTTACAAACAACCAAAAACTTGTTATTTTGTTGTATCAAAGACCTTCTATAATCGTTGCACGCACAATGAAATCGAATATATATGGTCATTTAGTCAATGACAAGGTAGAATACAAAATATTTGTAGTTTTAGAAGAAGTCCATGGTCAGGAACTCATTCGATTTCATAATACGTGCATCGATTATAGATCTTTGATACCACATAGTAACAAGTTTTTGGTTGTTTGTAAACAATAGTTCTGAACGAATATGTATATTAACAAAAAAAAAGTTCAAATGTTTGTAAAGCTTATGGGACTTAACTATGGGGTCATCAGTCCCTAAACTTACAAACTACTTATGAACTAGGACGCCACAAATATCCATGCCCGAGGGGGGGATTCGAACCCCCGACCGTAGTGCAGACCTTGACTGAAGCGCCTCAGTCCCCTCGGCCACCGCGGCCGGCTGTATATTAACAGGTACAAACATCTAACGTGTTTGGATCAGTTGTGAGTAAATAGTTGCCACTATTTAAGTTCCAACCCTTGTATATATATATATATATATATATAAGAGCGTAATATGTTTGCACTTGTTACTGTCCTTCAAAGTAGTCACCAGCGTTGTGTAGAACCCGTTGCCAGTAATGTGGAAGGCGTAGTACACCGTTAGCAGAGCCTGTTCTGTTGATGGTGCGGATGGAGCGGTCTACTGCCTGTCGAATCTCAGGAACAGTTCTGAAGCGAATGCCACGAAGTGGTAACTTCATTTCGGAAACAAATGAAAGTCACAAGGACCGAAGCCCGGAGAGTATGGTGGATGGTACAGTACTTCCCAGTCCCAGCGACCGAACAGAGCAGCCACAGCTTGCGCTGTATGCGTCTGCGCATTGTCGTGCTAAATGATGGCTGGGTTGTGCAGAAAGTGTTGCTTCTTTCGCAAGGCTGGTCGCAGGTGATTAATATTCATCTGCAGCGCATTGCGCCCTGATGTTTTTTTTATGCTGGAGAAACTAAATTCGTAGAACACATCGAAACACTACAAAAGTGGGGCATAGATGCAAGCCTTTTGATGAATGGGGGTCGAGGAGTGTTATAGGCAGATATGTCATCCCTGGTGGCTCATTCTGAGAGTCCGGACGCCCTTTTACCTGAGGGGCAGAGTCACCGAATTCGGACTGACTCTTCTCCAGTACCATTCCGGTGCTCGTTACAAGTTGCCGAATGGTGAGTGGTCGCTGTTTGCACGTCAGTCGCAATGAACAGAGACGGCCACGCACGGCAAAAGTGCTAGTTATATATACATGTGGCGTCTGTTCCGAAAGAACAGACGTCACTTCTGATCCTGCAGTTGTTATACTTAAATATTCATAGAATATATGACATCAACTGCGATTGGGCAAAGCTGAAAATGTTTACCCAGCCGGGATTCAAACCCGGATCTCCTGCTTTCTAGGCAGCTGCGCTGACCCCTACATGACTGGGGACACAGTGATCACCGCACCTGCAAGGACTACCTAAGCTCGCCTCCCGTCAGATACAAATTCCCAGCTTCGCCCTGCCCACAGTACTCAAACTCGTAGTTATGAAACTAATTCCCGTAAGAGTAAGGGCTTCAAACTTGCCCACTACTCCCCACTAACGTAGGATCATTGCCCGTCACCGGCATATTATATATATATATATATGTGGCGTCTGTTCCGAAAGAACAGACGTCACTCTTACGGGAATTAGTTTCATAACTACAAGTTTGAGTATTGTGGGCAGAGCGAAGCTGGGAATTTGTATCTGACGGGAGGCGAGCTTAGGTAGTCCTTGCAGGTGCTGTGATCACTGTGTCCCCAGTGCTGTAGGGGTCAGCGCAACTGCCTAGAAAGCAGGAGACCCGGGCTCGAATCCCGGCTGGGTACACATTTTCAGCTTTGCCCAATCGCAATTGATGTCATATATTCTATGAATATTAAAAGTGCTACTGCCTGAGAACGTGCGAGGTTGGAAAGGCTTTCGAATTGTGTGGCAGCATCGCTACAGTACATTTCCACACGGCGACTTTCATTTCCGCATGCGCTAGCAATCACCATTTGCGACCTTTGAGCGCGACTGTAGGCACAGCAGGGACCCGACACAGCGATCCGCAGGGCCCGGCAGTCGCTTTCATTTAATAATGTGTGTCTTGGCCAGCGGGGTCGCGTGGTCTGAGGCAGTTTGTCAGGGCCGCCGCCTCCGCCCCCGCCGCCCCCACCGCCGCCGGAAAACACGGCCCCCGCTTCCGGTGGCGGTGCACGCCGCACCAGGGTGTAAAAATTGCTGCCTCCCATTCCACCCCCCCCTCCCCCCTCTCTTACGAACAGCGTCTTCCACAACTGTAGACTTACCCTACTGCCGAACTAGACCAAATCTCCGTTCAGGCACACCACACTGTACACATGGAGAAGTTAAGACTTTCCGAAATAATGTAGCAGACACTCTTGTACGGCTAGTGAAGACATTAATCTGAAGTAGAGGCACTGAATTAAAATTTATGCCCCGGCCGGGATTCAAACCCGGCACCTCCTGCTTAATAGGCAGACGCCATAAGCACTTTTTAAAATACTTCATTGCTTTTAATTCTTTAAAGTACATTAATTAAGCATTTAAATGCACATTAATTATTACATTGGTTTCATCACTTTTATGTTAACAGCTGACTCACAAGATCCATGCACTCTTGCTCACTAGTTTCCTCCTTGGTAACGAGGATTACTTAGATTTAGTTGGTTGCCGTGGTTTTTCTCGTGTGCCCTTGTAGCCAGTGTCATGGCCCACGCGTGCAGAGCATATTTGATAAGCAGTCCAACGCCTTAACCACTTTTTTTCCATACATTTTCCATATAATTCTATTTTCTTTGACCGATCTTAACTGTTATTTTTCTACGTCTCATGTTAATATTCATCATCATAGAGATGTCCGCCTAATTCACGGCTACCGTAGCGGCCACGGGGCCCACAAAGTCCCCACCGTACTTCACCCTCAACAGCGATCCCCTACTTTGTCATGCAAGCCGTAACTAGGCTAGCCGACTTCAGATTAGGTCTGTAAGTTATTTTATGTTCGAGGAGCAAAATTTTTAACATGTTGCCAAATTTCTTTCTATGATTCTTCCAGCTGAATAGTTTATAGAAATCTCCCGTTATAAATTCTTCGTATTTCTGTATACAGTAATTCTCTTTCTTTGTTATTACGTAATGTACATAACTGCATAGCAGGCATAATAGCGTTATTTTTTTCTTCCGGAAAATATCCTTCTTCTGGGTAAAAGATGTTGTTTTGGGTAATTTCTTTTCTGTCACTTCGCTTGAGGAGTGCTATTGCTAGGCAAGCCAGACTTAATGGATAGATTGTCTGCCTAGTAAGCAGGGGTCCCGGGTTCGAATCCCGGCCTCAGTTTAGTTTAGTATCTTTAATAGATATCGGGACAAAATATATCTCTGGAAGTTGTTTATTTGACTAATAAAGAGACTGAGGTGACTGAAATTAATTCGGAACATGAAAATTTGTGGCGTACCGAGACTCCAATCGGGATTTGTCGCTATTTCCCTCAGAGTCCATTTCTCAAGACTCGCATGCATGTCTGAAACATATTTGCCCGGTTCCGTCGATAAAGAAGGACATTGGACACCGTATACAAATGTGTTAGCTGCAGACATAGGAAAACCGAAACATAGGGCAGTTTCGCAACAAGCGAAACAGTACAGTATGATGCTAAGAAACAATGAAACAATGTTTGTTTTAACATTTTCTTTTCGAAATGCTGCTTTAGATCTCTCTCTTTTTCATTGCTATAGAACCTATTTCGGCATAACTGCCAACTTCAGGTAATCTATTTAAATGTGACACTCAATTATATATCGCATTTCATGAGTATCGTGAGTATAACTTACATTATTGAATATACAATAGTCAGTTGGTGTTGGGTTCATATCTACATCTACATGGAATACTCTGCAAATCACATATAAGTGCCTGGCAGAGGGTTCATCGAACCACCTTTATACTATTTATCTTCTATTCCATTCTCGAAAAGCGCGTGGGAAGAAGGAACACCTGAATCTCTCCGTTTAAGCTCTGATTTCTGGTATTTTATTCTGATGATCATTTCTACCTATGTAAGTGGGAGTCAACAATGTGTGTTCGCATTCGGAGGAGAATGTTGGCGATTAGAGTTTCGTAAGCAGCTCACGCCTCAGCGATAAGCGCCGTTGTTGTAATGATTCCCATCCCATATCCTGTATCATTTCCGTAACGCTGTCTCCCCTGTATCGTGACAATACGAAACGAGATGCCCTTCCTTGGACTCTTTCAAACCCACGTGATAAGGATCCCACACTGGGGAGCAATACTTCATAAAAGGACGGGCAAGCGTAGTGTGTGCAGTTTCTTTAGTAGTTCTGCTGCATCTTTTAGGGGTTCTGCTAATAAAACGCAGTCTCTAGTTAGCCTTTCTCACGACATTATCTACGTGTTCTTTCCAGTTTACGTCTGAAGTAATAATAATTGGTAGGTATTTTGTGGAGTTTACGGCCTTTACTTTTGATTGATTTATCTTGTAAACAAAGTTTAACGGATGTCTTTTCGTACTCATGTGGACGACTTCAAAAATGTTCAAATGTTTGTTAAGCTTATGGGACTTAACTACGGGGTCATCAGTCCCTAAACTTACAAACTACTTATGAACTACTTACGAACTAGGACGGCACAAATATCCATGCCCGAGGGGGGATTCGAACCCCCGACCGTAGTGGCTGTGCTGACCGTGACTGGAGCGCCTCAGTCACCTCGGCCACCGCGGCCGGCGTGGACGACTTCATAGATATTATTACAGTAGTACAGTCGTAATCGTATCGTTCATAATTTTTTATTGTTTATATTTTTATTAATTTCGTCTGAAATGCTTGCAAAAAAAAAAAAAAAAAACTGCGGGCAACTGTGAAGTGGGCCTTAAATCATGCCAGTGCGATTTTTTTTTTTTTTTTTTTCGCTAGGTGTGCTGTCCCCGTCATAAGTAGCCTTCTTACGGATAATACCTCACCTCGTATGACGGCTACTCGCAGACCTCGAAATTCCAGTGATGCTTGTGGAGATGAGCAAGGGTCGCTCTCTTTTGGAGGAATGCTTCAATTCCGCGGCAGCAGGAGCCGAGGTCGTGAGAAGGGTCATGCCGGCGGTGAGATGACGACATCGACGCGGCCTGCCAGTGAGTTCACGACCCACACTGGCGGCGACGTTTCAAACTCGCGGTGTCTTCCTCAGGCGACAACCGCCAACGTCGCTGGCAGACGTAGGCGCTCGCCTCACGTCTATGCGGTCGCGGGGAAGGGAAAAGAGTGAAAGGGCAGTCAATGAGTGGAGAGAGAGGGGGGGGGGGAGTTAAACAGGAAGAAAGAAAAAGAACACAGTGTGTACGATGAAAGGGAAGGCAGGGAGCGGCCCCATCAATTAAGGCCCATCAATGGCGCGACGCGAGAACGCGCCGACATGCGCCATCGGCGCCTGTGAAGTAAGACTCGCGTTCGCCTGGACCGCTTTCTTTGTTCCCGGATAATTGGCGGCTGCGAAGCGAGCACGTGACCGCGGTTTCGACAATTCGTCGCGATCAAAGTGCAGCAGATGCTTCCACAGCGCTGTGAGATCGACCGTGCGGGTAGGAGTTCCCGCCGATGCAAATATCCCGGGCCCTGTCATGCGTAATCGCGATAAAATAAGGGGTGGTCAAATGGAAAAGAGACATATATACATGTGGCGTCTGTTCCGAAAGAACAGACGTCACTTCTGATCCTGCGATTGGGCAATCGCAGTTGATGTCATATATTCTGTGAATATTAAATAATAACAACTGCAGGATCAGAAGTGACGTTTGTTCTTTCGGAACAGACGCCATATATATATATATATATATATATATATATATATATATATATCGGGTTCGATCCCCGCTAGGTCCTAAGATTTTTATCTGTTACTTTCCACTTCTTTAACCTCTGGCAGTATCGCTCATGTGAAAAATACCGAGTAGCACCGTGGTTCGGAACCCACGTTAAACTGTAGGTCCCCCTATAACTGGCTGTGTAAGTCAGTTCCAAGGTCGGAGGAAGGCAACGGCATACCACCTCCAAAACAGGACCATGCTTAGTAAGGCACTGTGGTGTTCAAACCAATCTTCGGATTGTTGACTGCTTTACCTTTATATAATGCCGGTGACGGGCAATGATCCTATCGTTAGTGGGGAGGGGTGGGCAAGTTTGAAGCCCTTACTCTTACGGGAATTAGTTTCATAACTACGAGTTTGAATACTGTGGGCAGGGGGAAGCTGGGAATTTGTATCTGACGGGAGGCGTGCTTAGGCAGTCCTTGCAGGTGCGGTGATCACTGTGTCCCCAGTGGTGTAGGGGTCAGCGCAACTGTCTAGAAAGCAGGAGACCCGAGTTCGAATCCCAGCTGGGTACACATCTTCAGCTTTGCCCAATCGCGTTTGATGTCATATACTCTGTCAATATTGGAAAAGAGACAGATTAAAAAAAAGTTATTATTTCAACAGCAATTAACATTCATGGCCAAAAAATACAAAATTTCAAAATAAAGTCCGGTGACCCTCACCCCCAGGTGGCTCACAGTTCTTTTGTGAGTTCGTGCGTGGCGAGCAAGGGGCCCCGAGCTAATGCCGTCTTTCCTCCCTTGAATACATTTCCTTTCACCTCTCCTCCTTTCCTATGCTCACTCCTTCACCTACCCACCGGCGGAATGAAGACCTACGCAGTTGGTTTCCCCTGTCCCGAACAAACAAACAAAGTTTGGTGAATAGTCATGTAACATTAACGTGGCCTATCTATGAACTATTATGCTATTTTAAACTCCGTACCGTAAAACGTTTTGTGATCTCTAATTCCACGTGTTACGTCAGTTTTTCTTTATGTGTATGTAGATGAGCTGAACACCTTGTCGTCACGTAAAATGATGCCTGAGTACGTTACCTGCTTGGACAGCCATTAGTAGCTGTGGAGATGACGTTCCAAAAACAGTGTCGTAGCTCTTCACAAACTGAACAATCATAGACTACCGTCATCAACTAATAATGAATACTGTAAAAAATTTAACTTACGTTTCTTTGATTCAAACTATCGTTATTAACAACCTTCTGAAAAATAGGAATAAACAAAAATACATGCACTTTTTGTAAAAATTACCATTGGATATTACAATTGTCAGTATACGAACACAATGAAAAAAAAAATCTGTTACAACACAATTCGAACAACCAAAACGCTACCACAGGAACTACATCGACAGATCCTGCAATTCATTTATAACTACAGAACCCGCGTGAATACTTCGCGCCGGCCGCGGTGGCCGAGGGGACTGAGGAGCGTCAGTCACGGTCTGCACGGTCATTACGGTCGGGGGTTCGAATCCCCCCTCGGGCATGGATATTTGTGCCGTCCGTAGTGTTAGCTAGTTCATAAGTAGTTTGTAAGTTTAGGGACTGATGACTCCCCAGTTAAGTCCCATAAGCTGTACAAACATTTGAATACTAAGCACAGTTTGTGAAATGACAAAAAAGTTGGAAAAAATAGAAGTAAAGTTGAATGTTCACGCATAGTTTTCTTCAGAATCAATCACAGCAAGCGTTTAAAAGTGCAAATGAAAAAGCTTGATCCGCTGAGTGGTGTTAGGTCAAAAAGACTGCGTACCTTAATTAGAACCGAAGATATCGTAAAAAAAAAAACGATTAAAATATTCAGTGCAAGGTCATAAGGATACCGTGTTTGAATAAAGATTGGAGAGACTTTAGTTAATTCTTTATGACAAATCTGCGAATGAATGCCTTTCGTTTAAACCAAAAATGAAGGAAATCGGTCGGATAGAACGGCCTGACCGACTGACTTTAGTTTACAGCAAGGACATCCCCATAAGAAATATACAGAAGGAAACCGCGTTTTAGTATAGAAAAAGGAAGGTGAGAGTTATGTAAATTCTGACACTTGATGACAAATCTGTGGATGAAAACCTTTCGTTTAAAACAAAAATGAAGGCATTCGGCCGGGTAGTTTGGTCTGGTCGACTGACTTTAGTTTTCGTAGATTCTTTCAATATGTAAGATTGGCACCGTACCTACTAACGGTTATTTCCAAAACTTCAAAGTCTATTTTCTCGAGACATTTTGAGAGATGCGTCGAATTGCTTTCGCTGATTATTATTTGAGTTCCGAACTTAACGTAACATAAATATCAAACAAATTCTAAAATCTGATGCCCAATGGTGTCCATATTAGTTATGACAAGAGCTTTGAAAGCCTGCAGTGTAACATGTAACTTCGACATCACTAAGCCGGTTGATGGAAATTGTCATCATTAGTGATGCAAAAAGTCGTGTCATCTCTAGCTGAAGACCAGTTGCACAGCGTGACTGCATTACGTCGCTGAGAGAGAGAGAGAGAGAGAGAGAGAGAGAGAGAGAGAGAGAGAGAGAAATATATTTTCCTGACCTCGTTTTTCGCTTGTCATTCCAACCGAGTTAGAAAACGAGAAAAGGTGCCTCCATTACTGTCCGACCGTACGGAACGGAAAGAAAGAGAAGGGGAACGAAGGCTGCCTTACACACCAAGCTTGTCACGCCACCTATGACCTGCTATCTTGGGGCCGGAAGCGGAAATAATTACACCGGAAGAGGCGTGGCAGGTAATTTCGCTGCTCAGCTGTCTCCTACCTCCCCCCCCCTCCTCCCTCCCCCATCCTGTATTTCCCCCAACAACTTTTTTGGCAGACAACCGCCTATACCCCGTTTCTGTTTCCTTGTCTCTAATTTCGGTCTCGCTTACCTTCTTCGCCGTGTACCTCTGCGCCTGGTGTATTGGATCTTCCGTGAGCGCCAAAATTAGAAAATCAGAACCGCGACTTTTGAAGAAGGATTATGGATTAGCGACTCTTCGCCACCGATGTCGGTGTAGATGAAGCACGAATTCGGAATGTTTCAAGGATAGGTCAGCAAGGCGGTCACACTTTTTCAAACGAATCACCCCGGGGGTTGGCTGCGAGGAGTTTTGTAAAAACTCGCGAAACCTAAATTCTCCCGATAGGGGGATTTGAACGGGCGTCCTCTCGAATAACAGTCGGTTAGAGTTCAAATTTTGCGTCTTAAGTGATGAAGTTGACCGAGAATAATTGCTCCTTAGAATACTTTGGCCAGTAGAGGACACATGTAAGACATTATCAAAAATGAGGAAGTCCTCTTAGCTTTTCCTTGGACACCTTTTCCTTGTTTTTGGTCCATAAAACCTCCTCCGAAAACTTTGAAAGCAAAGTACTTGCAAAAGAAGAGAATTGTTTCGTAGCACTGAAGCTCGATTAGTAGTGAAAATAGCGTCATTTTGAGGGTATTTCTGCACATGGGTTCCTACTTAAAACTCGATCAGATACTAACAAGCCATTGCTTAATATCAATGCCCAAAATGCGGCCACTATCGATCCTTTCTTTCCTATCCTTCTTCCTTCCCTTCCTTTAACAATCATTTGCAAATGCTATTTGGCTGCGAAGCAGGTGTGGTGTCTGTTCTTTCGGACGTCCGAAAGAACAGACACCACACCAAAACAATAACTAACAAGTAACACTGGCCAAGATTCCCATAAATTACGAACATTTAGTCCAGGCCAAAATATAACACACATATTGCTTATATACGTGCATCTATGGGCTTTGAAGTGGTGAAAACCGCCCTGAATAAAACGAGATTGTTATCTTTCTGAACACATATTGTCGAAACAGTAGGAAATACAACAAAAATGTCACAATATAATTTCCATGGTTGATGCTGTGTTTTAGGACTGTGGAATTATATGTTAAACAGTTTCATGCGTTTCGAAATTCTCCTCCTACACCGCAATTTTTTAAATGGTAAAATTTTACGTGTATTAAATCTATTGGTATACTATAGGGCCCGGTGGTCTTGGGGTAATGTGCTCGACTAGAAACCGAAGGGTGGCGGGTTCAAAACCCGGCCGGACCTCGGATTTTTTCAGTCTGCACTTTAACCCATCCTTCACCTCTCAACAATGTGAGGAGTCGCCAGAAACGACACGTGGTTGGGATTCCACGTTAAGCTGTAGGTCCCCTTTCCCTGGTTGGATAACTGGGGTAGGCTAGGGACACGCAAGTCGCCGAAGTGGCGTCCAATTGAAAGACTTGCACCAGGCCAATGAGCCACACGAAATTATTATTATTATTGGTATATTAAACAACAAAGTCAACCATATATTTCAGTATATATATATATATATATATATATATATATATATATATATATATATATATATATATATATATATGCTCGCAGAATTACATAACAAATAGGCTGTGGTATAGGTAAGAGACAGCGTGGCGAATGGAGATTTGTGTGTGACGGAAGACGTGCAGGGAAGAGTCCTCTGCAGTTGGGCTGGTCACTGTGTCGTCGGTGGCGGAGTGGTCAACACGTCTGCCTAGTAACCAGGAGATCACGGGCTCGAACCCCGGCCAGGCACAAATTTTCTTTCGCCGCACTTCAGTATTCCATCTAAAACTAGCACAGTGAAGCCATAACTGATCGCAAATTGCGATTTATTTCATTGACTGAACGCTGTAATGTCGTCAAAAAAATACTAGGCGCGTCCAGAAAATAAGTTCCGTTTGGTAATAAAATAAAATTGTACACACATATAGAAGAAATTTTTATTGTACAAAATTCCACAACTCTTAAAACTACTTTTCCACATAACTGTCGAAATTTTGTAGGCACTTGTCATAGCGTGGACAGGTTTTTGCATGCATCCTTCACAGAAGATTGCCGCCTGTGTATTCAACCATGTGGTAACAGCTCTTCATCATCGTTGAAGTGTTGACCACCAAGGACAGATTTTAGGTGTAAGAAGAGATGAAAGTCGCTAGGACAGAGGTCCGAGCTGTATGGAGGATGATCAAACAGGTTCCATTGAAATTTCCGTAAGAATTGTTTGGTAACATTCTGTGTGTGAGGTCAGGCATTATCGTGAAAAAAAAAAAAAAATCTTTTGACAGTAATCCTGTTCTCACACTTAAACTCTGTCCTTGGTGGACAACACTTCAACGATGATGACGAGCTGAAAGAATATGTTACCACATGGTTGAATACACAGGCGGCAACATTCTACGAAAAAGGCACACAAAACCTTGTGCCAAGCTATGACAATTGCCTACAAAATTTCAGAAGCGATGTAGAAAAGTAGTTTAACAGTTGTAGATTTTTGGACAATTAATATGTTTTCCGTATCTGTACCCGTTCGTTTTATATAACCAAACCGAACTTACTTTCTGGGCGCGACTCGTATATATAATTTTATCGGAAACGTGATGGTATGCATTTCTCCTCTGTACACGAGGCATCACATCGTTTCACCAGGCAACGCCGGTCAACTGCTGTTTGTGTATGAGAAATCGGTTGGAAACTTTCCTCATGTCAGCACGTTGTATGTGTCGCCACCGGCGCCAACCTTGTGTGAATGCTCTGAAAAGCTAATTGATTGATTGTTTTTTTCTGTTCCATAGGACCCAATTTGCAGTGAGACTCCATGGTCATGGAGCAAGTCAAAACATTAATTGTTACACAAGAATGGTAATAGAATATTTTAAGTAGTCCTTTGCACACGACAATCTTAAGGCAAAGTGAAAAGAAACAATAAAGGAAAAAATGAATTAGCTTAATTGGTTAACTTTTCTAAGAGTTATTCGACAGAATAAAAGGAGTGACCCATGAGGTAACTCTTCCATTTAGATTTGAAAGCGTGTGGTTTAGTGCTAAGATTCTTTAGTTCTTGTGGCAGCTTACTGAAAATGGATGCTGCAGAATACAGTACCCCTTTCTGCACAAGTGTTAAGGTGGTGTGATGCAAATGTAGATTCGACTTCTGTCTAGTATTCACCGAGTGAAAGCTACTAACTCGTGGGAATAAGCTGATATTATTAACAACAAACGACATTAAAGAAAAAACGTATTGTGACGCCAGAGTCAAAATTCCCAGACTACTGAAAAGGGGTCGACATGACGTTCGCGAACTTACACCAGATATTGCTCTAACCGCCCGTTTCTGAGCCAAAAATATCCTTTTTGTTTCAGTCGAGTTACCCCAAAAAATAATGCTGTGCGTCATAAGTGAGAGAAAGTAAGTGTAGTAGACTACTTTTAGTGTTGACAAATCACTTATTTCAGATATTGTTCTAATGGTAAATATAGCAGAATTTAGTTTTGGAACAAGATCCTGAACATGGGCTTTACATGACAACTTACTGTCTATATGAACAGCTACGAATTTGCACTGTTCAGCCTCACTTATCACATGCCCATTATGTGTAATCAGAATGTCAGCTTTCGTCAAATTATGTGTTAGAAATTGTAAAAACTGAGTTTTACTGTGATCTAACACGAACTTGTTTTCTACAAGCCATGAATTTATCTGTTGAACTGCATTATTTTGATACTGTGTCAATATTACGAACAACATCCTTCACTACCAAGCTGGTATCATCAGCAAACAAAAATATTTTACAGTCACCTGTTATACTCGAAGGCATATCATTTATATAAATAAGAAACATCAATGGTTCCAAAACAGACCCCTGGGGCACCCCATACTTAATTGTGCCCCATTGGGATTGCACGTCATAGCCATTTTCTACACTGCGGAGGATTACGTTCTGTTGTCTATTATTAAAGTAAGAGGTGAACCAGTTGTGGGCTACTCCCCGTATTCCATAATGTTCCAACTACTGCAACAATATTTTGTGATCAACACAATCAAACGCTTTCGTTAAATCAAAGAAGACGCCTAATGTCCGTAGCCTCTTATTTAATGCATCAAGTGCCTCACAGAGAATCATTGGCATATCATAGTACAGTGGAACCTCTCAAACTCGACACAATGTGGACTTAAAGGTTGTCGAGTTTTGAGGTTGTCAAGTTTTAGGGAACTTAAATATAAATAACTAGGAGTTGACTAAAAAAGGTTATTTAGAGTATTAAAATTGTGCATTTATTGATTTATTATATACAATTATATATTTATGTCAACATTTATAACTTATAATAAAAAAATTGAGAAAAAGGCCTAGTAGAATCTGAAAATACAGTGTTCATTACAATTATTACAAGTTGTTTATGCTGCTTATAAAAAGTCCATCACAGTTATGGGAAGTTTTCTGAACACTAGAATAAAAGTGTAAAAGAAAACTTACTGAAGTCGTTTGAAAAACCCTGTGATGGAAGACTGCTTTTCTGTATCCACACAGCGTCTTGCAGGTTGATCACGGAGTCACCTGAGGAACAGAATCTCCATTCCAGTCGCATTTTGCTGCTATAAGTACTGCAATGTGCGTTGAACGACCTTGGAAAACCCAGTAACCTAGTCTGAGTCTCTAGCGCACTCGGGCGGCCTATGTACTGATGGAAAGCTTTACGTTATGGTCGGTGTAAAAATAAATATTAATTCACCAGCCCTGTCGAGTTTTACGGAATGTCGAGTTTTCGGGAATCGAGTTTGAGAGGTTCTACTGTATATTCTTTCTGTCGGTTAAATTTCGCGCTTGTAGCACGTCATCTTCGTGGTGTAGCAATTTTAATGGCCAGTAGTGTATTTTAGCGGGTGCAATGCTCCCAGCATCTGAGTCTCTCGTCAGCGGCTACACTGGGCCTCGGTGTCCCGGTCCTTCCGCGGCATAAATTAGGCCCTCAGCGCAGCGCAGCGCCGTCACAATTTCCCGACTAATTTCCTGCGCCATTTTTCCCCGCCGCCTGCGCCGCTGTCGCGGGCAGCGCGTGCCGCCTGCATTAAACATGAGCAGGCCACCGCACGCCACGGCGGCGCTAAGCAGACTGCCGCCGTCTCAGCACTGCCACAAACACTGTGCGTCCTTCACTAGTATTATCGCATTCGGGCACATACCCGCCACGATGAAACATCAACAAAGTTCATTAAGGCGTGTTCTTGTGATTTTACAACAATTTTCAGTTATTTGCAGTGTCTGGTGCTGGTGCTTCAGGTGACTAGGGGTTCACTTCTTTCAGTGCCGGATCTCGATAGTGACTCGCCCCCTCCACGGCTCGACGTCTAAAGAGACAATTTGGATCAACTCTGTGAGTGACGAGGGGGGAAAGCGCCCCGATTCCCCCCCTCTCCCTTAAGACATATATCCTTAAAATATCTGCAGAATGTCTTAACCTCGGCTTGTTTGCGCTTGCTTCAAATCGAGCTGAGTCGTCCGCCTATCAAGCTTCTGTATTTCACACTTTTCTTCCAAACAAAGCTGGGTAATTTGTTTCTAAAAGTTACGGAACGTTGTTCATTTTTCTTTGACAATAAACACCAAAATCATAGGAATGTGCACATGAACACTCAAACACAGTAAGTAACGGATTACGCTGTTAAGTGACTGTAACAAAATGAATCTGTTCCGATGATGAGACAAGCTACCTTCGGGTCACGTGACACTGTAAGCAGCACCCCTCCTACCCTTAGGCATGCACATCTTTTCAAACAGTTAAATATTAATTACAACGAAGGGTATAAATGTCATTTACCCTCAAAATCGTGACACATTTGCTAAAACGTCGAAAGTATATGTGGCAAAGTAACAATGCAAAAGTCATAGCTCCCATATCTGTTAAAAAGAAGATTGTTTTTTTTTTTTTTTTTTTTTAAATTGCTTGCAGTCGGTCTTCAAACAATTTCCTTCGACAGCACATAGCGCCCATATGCTGCCTCCAGGGGGTTCAGGAGAGAATTTGAACCTCAGCCGCGCATGCGCATTGCAACGCTGCGGCGACTGCCGTCTATATTATAAGCGGCCGCGCTACGACTCGTATACGTGCTGTCTCCGCGACGTGAAACGTTTCTCATGCGATAAAAATACTTTAAATGTGCATATAAAATTATCTGATAGAAGAACGAAACAAAGAATTATAGTTTAAACCCACTTTTTATTTTATTTATTTATTTACTTATTTTCACGGCGCATTTTTTCCGGATATTCACTGAACAACACGCTGCCACTGGTTATTTGTGTAACCAGTGTACTTACTACAACTGGACATTTCCCGATAGGCTAAAATATGCGGACATTACATTATTAATCGACATTTAGCTGTGTCATTATTAATCGACATTTAGCTGTGGGCTATGCGTGACTGTAAACAAGTACTTTTTTATTTATCAGTAACAATTTTCCACGCAAAAATGAGAACATGTATTATCTTGAATTACAGCTATCAAGAATCAAAACTAATGGTTAAGAGGAAATTTACGTAGTTTTTTGTATGTAGAATCTGATTGTGCAATAAAAAAATGGGTGTTACCATATGAAATTTTAAAGTCGCCTCCCCCGCAGGGCTAGGGTGGCGGGCTAATTTTAGCACCAGCACATATCCCGCTCGAAAATAATCAACTTTGTATTCTACACAGTTTTTTCGCGTGAAACTTATTTTTCGAGTTATCTGCATTGTCATCTTAAAAATCGACACCCTGCACTGTATGTAACTCTTGTGTCCTATATTTCGTGAGATTATTCACCGCAACTTGTACACGCACAACAGTACCTCGCAGCGCGAGTTTACGAATGTCGCACAGATTTCTGAACAGACTCGTACCTCGGCGTACGCGCTACGACCGCTGTCTGTATCGCAGCTTATCGCTGTTCCGTGACCTCCGTCACCCCATCCTGTGCCGATGTTGGGCCGTGCAGTAGTTTTCAGCACAGTGACTGGTTTTTCCCAGCCTTCACCTCTCAACCCCCAGGAATTCCTCGTCTAATTTTTTTCTCCGCGGCCGCCCCCGGTTCGGCGCCACCCCCGGAATGCCGCCCTTTGATTTTCGCTCCCCGCGGGGGCGCCACACCCCCTCCGGTGGGCGGCGGAGGGTGCTTGCTGGGCCGTGGTCTTTCCTCGGTCCCCCCTCTCCTCGCCGTCCACTTTTTTGTGCCCGCTGCACCAAAACACATAAATTAGGCGTTCCGGCCCGCCCCGGGTCAATATTTCTGGCGGCAATTCAGGGACAAGGTCGGCGCAGCTGCCCGACAGCCGTTATTCCACGTCTTGCTCCTTCCGCCAGCAATCGTCTCCTCCTCACACTCGTCATTATCCTTCGCACGCACACACACACACACACACACACACACACACATACATACAAACTCTCACTCACTACGTTTACATGTAACACATCTTCCGGAAGACGAAAACCGATTTTCGTAAATCGTTTTTGCTGTCGTGTTTACATGGCACAGCCTGAATCGGATTTCCTAATCTACTTAAGATGGCGGCTGAAAAACAGCTGATTCAGTCCCCGATTTAGTCAGCATAATCGCTATTTTTCTTTACTTGCCGGCCGCGGTGGCCGAGGGGACTGAGGCGCTCCAGTCACGGTCTGCACGGCCACTACGGTCGGGGGTTCGAATCCCCCCTCGGGCATGGATATTTGTGCCGTCCTAGTTCGTAAGTAGTTCATAAGTAGTTTGTAAGTTTAGGGACTGATGACCCCGTAGTTAAGTCCCAAAAGCTTAACAAACATTTGAACATTTTTTCTTTACTTAAATACACTGATTCATGATCATTCTAATATTAAAACTTTTTATTTCACATTAGGAAATATCTCTCCGTCCATATGTGCCGAAAATTCTTACCGTAAAAAAAAAAAAAAAAAAAAAAAAAAAAAAAAAAAAATCTGACAAGCCAAGAACGCTTCAAAAACGGTTGCGTTTACATGGGCACGAAAATCGATTGTGGAACTGGAAAACCGCTTTAGAGAAGCGGATTTCCAGAATAGATTTTGGAGTGTTTACATGACCAACCAAAAGCGGAATTGGGAAATCGGTTTACGAAATCCGGTTTTGGGAGCCCATGTAAACGGGGTGATTAGCTCTGTTTCGAAGTAAAGACATTTACTTTCAAAATATTCATGTTGGACACGAACTGCAGCTGTAGCGTAAATTGAAGGTTTATTTTCGTGAAAAGAATTGCAACCAGCTGCCTTTTTGGAAGTTTTTTATTTACTCCAGAACTAGTTTTCGAGCCACTGCAGGCTCATCTTCAGTGGATAACTTTACAGGAACATTTCCGCTAAGTGTAGGTCATGCTGTCATGTTGGTTTGTGTTCTTATTGTAGGTGCAACCCAGATGTGCATTGGGCACTTCCGTTTTATAACACATGAGAACATTTTTTCTACACTTAGCGTTACACATTACAAAATATAAACACCATTCAGATAAGCCTGCAGTGGCTCGAAAACTAGTTCTGGAGTAAATAAAAAACTTCCAAAAAGGCAGCTGGTTGCAATTCTTCTCACGAAAATAAACCTTCAAAGACGTTTACTTCGCGGAGCGGCGAAAACAGTAGACGAATGGAAGACATTCAGTTCTGTCAAACAATTTCTAAGTAATGAATACGCAGACCACCTGTGTTTTTATACACTACGGTAGATCACGTAACTAATGAGGTGTTTAACCGAATTGGGAAGAAAAGGAGTTTCTGGGATATCCTGACTAAGAGAAGGGATAGATTGGTTGGACACATTCTGAGACATCAAGGAATTGTCAGCCTAGCATTAGAAGGAAGCGCGTGGGGTAAAAATCGGAGAGGGAGACCGAGGGACGAATACAGTGAGCAGATTCAAAAGGATGTACGTATGCAGCACATGTAGACATTTTGTATTTGATTATTACACTTTAGTATCACAGTGTAATCATGAAATACAAAATGTCAGCCGGCCACGGTGGCCGAGCGGACTGTGGCGCTCCAGTCACGGTCTGCACAGCCACTACGGTCGGGGGTTCGAATCCCCCCTCGGGCATGGATATTTGTGCCGTCCTTAGTCTTAGCTAGTTCATAAGTAGTTTGTAAGCTTAGGGACTGATGACCCGTAGTTAAGTCCCATAAGTTCTACAAACATTTGAACATTTGATCAAAATGTCTACATGTGCTGTATATATAACAGCGTTCTTGTGTTGTGTGTGCCAGACAACAAGATTATCAACAAAACTGTAAGTAAATACAACACTAAAAATAATCCAGAAACTATAATGGTGAAACATAATACTAAAATAGCTATATCTTCCTGAACAGGTTAAAATGTTTAAACATAACCTCACTGGCACCCACAACACAATAATACAACAATAATGAAACAGTAACTGTAAAAATGCACCCGATGATGGCAGCATGCTGCCGAAACACGTCGTGCTAATGAAAATATTAGTAAAAAGTGACTGCTGCAGCATTAATTATTACAAAAAATGTTTTTTTTTTTGTTCTAATAAAACCCCATGTCATTCCAAGCATGTGTGTCAATTTTTAGCTCTCTGTATACATTATTCCGTGATTTATTAAGTTTTCAAATTTATAAAAAATGTTCAAGTGTTTTTATAGCTTATGGGACTTAACTACGGGGTCATCAGTTCCTATTCTTACAAACTACTTATGAACTAACTAAGACTAAGGACGGCACAAATATCCATGCCCGAGGGGGGATTCTAACCCCCGACCGTAGTGGCCGTGCAGACCGTGACTGGAGCGCCTCAGTCCCCTCGGCCACCGCGGCCGGCTTCAAATTTATACTGACTTTTTGATCACTCGGTATATCCGTGAGATATTTTACTGACCAGCGAAGTCGCGCTTGTTGGTTTGGTAGCTAACCGCGCTGTGGAAATTAGATTGCGTTTTCGAAAATGATCGTACGTAAAAATGTAGACTCCTTGAGACAAAATGCTTCTCGGGTGGGTGGCAGGTTTCATAAGCCGCATCTTTCGGCGCCATACCCCCCCCCCCGCCTCCCTCCCCCCTTCCCGCCCCCGATACCGAGAACAGATGCGCGAGGCGCTTGAAAAATGGCGTCTGACTCTAGCAGGTGGATTAATAGGCCTGACAGAGGCGAGCTGAGGGCATTAAGGCGGCCAGTCAGGGCGAGCAGTCCGCCAGACAAAGCGCTAGAGGGGGGGGGGGGGCAAAATAAAATAAGGCGAGTGAGGCCTCTCCAAATGAGAGCCTGCCACGGGTAACTGACGTATGGGGGCCGAGCGTCGAGCATCGTGATGCGACCGCGCCGCTCCAGACGAGAGAAACTCAACTCTCCCATCCGCCGGCTACAGGTCGGCTCCGTACAGCTGGTGGGTTACTCATACTGTCTGAATACGCGACCCCTATCGCAGTGGAAAAAAAATTCTGGTCAGCCTTCACCTTTCAATACCGGTAACGAAATTGTCAGTTATTAGGCGACTCGCGAAGTAATTATAGCACTGAGGCTAGTTTTTTTTTTTTTTGGGGGGGGGGGGGGGGGGAATCGCACTGACGTGTTTTACGGCCCACTTTACATTTGTAGTTTTATAAGTTTGTGCAATTATTTTGGACCAAAATAATAATCTAAATAATAAAAAATTAATTAATAAGAGTGTCTGAAAACCTTTTAGGAAAAAAAAATCTGGTACTGGCGAGTTCCGAACCAGCGACCTGAAGCGTCATAGTCAAACGCTTTGCCCAGTACGCTATTTCTTTTTCTTTTTTACAAGCCTCCTTTCCACCCCTTCAGCCCGGCCTCAAGCTCACCATAAGTCGCCCTCTTTGGCGCAGGCTTCATTGTCTTTATGTAAATCAAAGTTTTCTTGTACAGTACGTTTGATTCGCCTTCTTCTTCTGTCAGGCTTTCATAATAATATTTTTCCTTTGATTGTTTTCCAAAAACGCCCTCATGGGCTTTATGATTTTAAATTAAGGTAAACGGAAAGCAATTATTTTTATCTTCCTTCTTGTTTTTGTAAACCTTGTGACACTTTCCTTATCGTCACTCCTTTATTTGATACCAGTTATAAGTTCCAGACTGAAGTAGAACAGAAACATAATAGATAAGTATGAAAAGAATGAGTTAATTTTCTTTTTCGCATTTCGTTGCATGTCGTATTTTAACGTATTGGCACTTCAAGCCGATAACAGTACAATGAGGAATCTTTGAAACAAATCTTTGTATCGAGGTCGACTTAGTAACTTGTGGTGTTCCGTTGATAACAATTGTAAAAAGTCAGGTAAGGATTTCTTTTTATAGTTGATGCTGTATTACACATAATATCCAATGATTCAGGCATAACTTATTTTTGGCGTTAGGAAAGAATTTCCAGTCTGGGTGCAAAATGTACTTAATCGTGATCATACGCTACGGCTATGAAACAGAACACAGGTCCTTTAATGTCATACTATTGATGGCCGTTGTTAACTGATGCTAACATGGCATTTGTAGACACTAGATTATCATTTATCGTACGAAGAACGACATGTTTTTGTTGATTCTTCAGTGCGACATTGCTTTGAAATGACAACGTGTAAGTTACAAAAAGAAAATCATCAAATACGCAACGCAAGGTGGCGTATGCCAGAGACAGTTCTGAGCGAGGAATGTCACGTGACATCTGCAAACTCCTGGGTTTCGTTAATTTAATGGAGGGTTTTAAAACTCCGTTATTTTTGTAAATACCTCTCAAACGATAGAAGATATGAAAAACAAAACATAGGGGAACAAAGTTGTAGAGAATTTTCTCCTCTACAAATTCGGTTATCCAATTTTCGCGTCAGACGAACGGTTTATTATTTATGACGTCATATCTTCTGTATCATGTGTCGTATACGATTCTTAACCCTGCAGCAATTGTACCTAACGGTACAGAATGTGTGTACCAAATTTGGTTGAAATCGGTCCAGTGGTTTAGGGGAAAATGAGCAAAATTGTCGCTTAATGCAGCAGTTTTTCGCGCATCTCATTGTTTATGACGTATCTCGTGAAGTATGTATCGTACGTGATTCTTACACTTA
The DNA here is from genome assembly GCA_026315105.1 of Locusta migratoria. Classification (NCBI taxonomy): domain Eukaryota; kingdom Metazoa; phylum Arthropoda; class Insecta; order Orthoptera; family Acrididae; genus Locusta; species Locusta migratoria. The sequence goes on along the minus strand of CM048754.1, from coordinate 4,120,115 downwards.
CGGCGACCGTTCTCATGGATTGAAACTTGCGTGTACAAAATTTCATAAAGATTGGAACAAAACTGTAGATTTGTATGCAACACGTACTAATATATGGACACTCTGCTTTATATATTAGATTGTATATCTGCCCCAACAGGCAGTAATACAAAAAAAGCTGTTTGTAATATAATTGTAACTGAAAACGAACCGTTCATCTGAAACGAAAATTGAGTAACCTAATTGGTAGAGGGGAAAATAGGATTTGCAAGAAACTGCCACATAATGCGGCAAGACTTTATAAAAACGCTATACGAGAATCATAGTACTTAGCGACTTGCGACAAACTTTAAACATAATTTCAAACCTTTATTAAAGTTTTTCTCGCTGGTGACCATAGTAAAATGATGAAGGCAAAAAAGGTTTCTCGCTTACTACTTTTCCGCTGTTTATTGAGTAAAACTCCGGGATTCGGTATGACGTTACAATTTATAATTTGTACACTACAAATTGTAGCCGCAGGAAATTTTACAGACAGTATACACACATATAGTTGAGTGTACCTTCTAAGTTGTATCACAGTACGACAGGTAGTTTATGATATATGAGCACATAAACAGTAACGATCGTGGAAAACCGCCCCATCACGCACCAAGTTTCAATCTATTACTTCTTTACTACTAATTGTATTCCGAAGAGATTTCACAGACATACAGCCTTTATACCTGAAAAATGGCAGGAATAAATAAATAACTACCCGGGCAACGTCGGGTTTTCAGCTAGTTATTTATACAGCATCTGTTCTGACATAACATTTATTATCCCTGGTATGTTAAACTCCGTCATCGGATCAAAATGGACGTCGTGTTTCCGGGAATAATATATATATATATTTTTTTTTTTTCGCCAGTATATGTACTTTGGGCGCCTGAGGATATGCTGAAGTCCGAAACGGTTACTGCTATTAGCGGTAGTAAACAAGTGTCTGACGGCTGTGTTCTTAGAGACACGTCATTCTCGTGCCTCAGCACAGATGTCGTGAGTTTTAGGTCGATGGCGACTGCGGCGCCTGAGGTCTCCACCGGCAGCTGTATGTGCACCAGAAGGCGAGATGGCTGTGTGTGGGAGCCGGACTTCTGCCCGCCGCCACGGTCGTGGTCGTGGTCGTGGGCCCCGGCCCCCCGGCGCCTCCAGCACCTGGTGGTCGGCGAAGGTCGAGCGGCGCGTGATCGGCATGCTGCGGCGACTGGTCCAGCCACGCGGCAGACGGGGCACCGTTACTGCACCTGCCGCTCGGCGCTATCGCAGACCCCGCCGGCGCTGGCCGTAGCGTGGCTAAAGGCTGGTTTACACGACGACACTAGGTTTCATGAAACTGCGCTAATGGCCAGTGCGCATGCGCGGCAGGTAGTCGCGCAACTCTTTGGCGAAACTAAACAGTTTCGGCACCTTCCAACTTTGGCGAAACTGATTGCGCGTGTTTTTAGGTTAGGTGATAACCTATACTGAACAAAACACAGCATAAAGGGGGGGGGGGGGGAGGAAGAAATAATTTGATTTTTCAAAATACATGCGATGCATAGATGTTATGCCATTTTAACGATGAAAATTTCAGGAATAAGCAGCGGCGTGTTAGTGCTCTTGAAGCAATTATTCGTGAATTAAATATTGATGGTTTGACGATTAGTGAATTTCAGACTAAAGTACATTCAATTCCGAATACCCATACAAACGAACTATGGCAATTGTGGATTTGGGAACACGGTACAGGTACTGCAGATACGAATATCTATTTGACAAAAAAAGCAATGCAATTAGTAATTTCAGTTCTGTTAACAATGCTTCACGCATAACAGTATCTTGTTTCTTTATTGAATTACTAACTCTGTTTAAGAGGAACGTAAACTGCTCTGGTGACATTCTGAGTTGATAAAAATAAATTATAGGGTTTTCGATCACAATTTCCTTCAGCAAGGTCACTAAGCAACCGAGCTGACGTCTTTTCTTAATCCAGTGACAAACCCAAACACATTCCTTATTCTTTTTATGTTTAGTCTTATGCAGCGACTTTACACATAGAAGCTATAGCTCCGTCACAACTTTTACAGCTACCAAAACTTTCATTCTACGGCACTCACAAAACAACGAAACTGAAGTGTATAGTATTGGCGCCGAGTCAACAGACATACACGAAACCAGTTGCGCGCAACTCATTTCCTGAAACGAGTGTCGCAACCTAGTGTCGTCGTGTAGACTAGCCTTAACACTTGAGCTGTGTATGGGGAAAGTGTGGCCAGCCTGCCAGCGTTGCGCTGTTGCTCGCACACTGACGTCCACAGCGTTAACGAGAACTTACAATGTTTATCAACCGATTCTGAGAAAACTATTTTTTGTGTCTCGTTTCTGCCGGTTGTCCTGGGTGTCAGTGGCCGAGTAGAGAGAGATCGACACAGGGAAATAGGATGCACGCGTGTGCGGGAACGGAGGTGAGGTCACCAGCCAGTGGGACAGCAAAAACTAGAAACACTAAGGTTACAACAAGTTGTATATTTAATAGAAATATGATATACTTATCTTTTACAACATTCATGACTGCCAACTAAGTGTACTGCTGAGACATACGTTAACTATGTAGAGGCCTGCCTACTGATGAGTCCTAGTACCTGACCTAATCCCAAGTGACCGATGCAGTTCAGTGGTGACCACGAGCGGAGTTGCAGGTGTGGTGTCGCACAAGTCCAAAGTGCGCGCCACCTACTTTCGCCGCGCGCCGCCATGCACGCACGGCGCGGCGTTCTTACGACGACAGCCACGAGCGCCCTCTGCTACAACGCCGCTCGTGGCCACCGCTGAACGACATCGTTCACTTGGGACTGAGATAGGAACCAGTTAGCACTTCGGAATCAGATAGGCACCAGTGAAGACTTGGCTATCGTACCGGCACTAGGCAGACCTCTAATTCAACTATGTATCAGCATACTGCAGTACTGAGCAATGTAAAAGTTAAGTATTGTATAAATTCTGTGTAATATATATCTCGTTCTAATTTACTCTAGTGTTTCTAGTTTCTGGCTGCTCCCCTCCGTACCTGCACCAGCGTGCTATCTTTATTCCTGTGTCGGTCTCATTCCACTCGGCCACCGACACCTACGACGGAAACGAGACACAAAAGCGGCGACGAGGCTGGGACACAAAAGTGGCGACGAGGATGGGATACAAAAGCAGCAGAGGACGCTCGTGGCTGACGTCGTAAGAACGCCGCGCCGTGCGTGCATGGCGGCGCGCGGCGAAAGTACGTGGTGCGCACTTCAGACTTGTGCGACACCACACTATTCGATGAAACTTTTTTTTTTTTTTTTTTTTTTTTTTTGCACATATTATAGTGTGATATTTTCGCTCGATATTGGTCTGACTTTCTATTCGTTACTCCGTATAGTTACAGAGCTATATCAAATTACGTACACTATTGCGCAAACTTTTGAAAAGTCCCGCCGGCCGCGGTGGCCAAGGAGACTGAGGTGCTCCAGTCACGGTCTGCACGGTCACTACGGTGGGGGGTTCGAATCCCCCCTCGGGTATGGATATTTGTGCCGTCCTTAGTTGTAGGTAGTTCATAAGTAGTTTGTAAGTTTAGGGACTGATGACCCCGTAGTTAAGTCCCTTAAGCTTAACAAACATTTGAACATTTTTTGAAAAGTCCGCAGACGACAAGTGGCACTGTGTAGACTTTGCGAATAGTTAATTTTAGCACATACAAAGCTGAGGAAGAAATGTAGGTAAGATACCTAAATTTTATGTAAGGTTGAGAGCAGAACGGTAACTCATTTCATTCTGGAGATACAGGGCGACATGTCCGACGGACAGATGCGGGAACTGCGCGCAGTTCTGTACATGCCGACTTAGGGCTCTACGAAGTATTTAATTAAATAATTCGCAGTCTCTGTAGCAAAATTCTTTCTTATATTCAATAACACGTTTCTCGCTATCGGCGCATCATCAGACTGGAAACAGACAATTGTTTTATTACAGTCCGTGTACCTGGCTGGCTGCGAATCTAATATGGCTAAGGTGAGTGCCATAAACTTATTTGGGTGGCGATGGGGCCACATAACTACTTAAAGCTGTGGTGGAGGTAGCTTAACAATTTGTGTTCTGTCACTGGGCCCCTGCAAAGAGGTAAACGTACAATGTGCCTAACGGTTACCATCATGGAATGGAATGAAATCTCTACGAAGTACTTATCATCCGATTTTAAGACTCCAGTTTTGTTTGTGCTCTACATCGAAAGAGTTCAACTATAAATGACGACTAACCTGTAGCGAAGCACAATATTCAAATAGATCGTGAACATTTTCTCATCAGAGCAAAGAGTAAATTAAGAAAACAACTGAGATAACGAACAAGTTTTTATGACTACTTTCGTACATATTATGTACTCAAGCCTTACCATGAACTACGAAAAATGCAAGCGGATACCCACTATACAACTTTTACCAAAAACAGAGAAATTAGAAGTGCCTAAACAAAGTCAATTACTTTGCTTGTCTAATATTTTCCTTGCTTCAATTGTTTCCTGCAATAATACACTTGACACACGTACACGAATGAGAGAAGCTTGCTTCAGAAACTTGTGTTTTAATTTCATATCTATACCAGAATCTGTTTAGTCAACTCATTTTTAAGTCAATATTTTTGTGTGTTTTCAGCAATTACCTACAAATAAAACCAATGACGCGAGAATAATTTCATCTCGCAACATAATGGAGAAATTTTCTGCACATATTTGTTGAAGGTAAGAAAAACATGTAATTATCTGCTATGTGATCCAATGATAGTGACTCTTTAATCTATTAATTTTCATTACGGATTATAAGTACCACAGCACACAGGACCGAGGGTCGCTTCTGGGCTCGTCGTTTTCTCTGAAACTTTCCGTCAGCCCGACTACTCTTCCTGCTTTTCTGAAGAGACGCTTTCATTTTTCTCCCTCCATCGTGCCTTCCACCAATTCGGCGGTAAGCTTTATTATTCACACACTCGCTGTCGGATGAGAAGCTTGCTCGTTCGGCGACCGTAACAGCTGTATGTGTGTAGTTGATGTTGAACCTATCGTTTAATCAGATAGCAGGTTGTTCATTAACACAGCAATTTGGTTTAATTATGGCCCTAATATTGATGTATATACTGTTAAATAGGAAACAGTGCATTAAACTGATTATGTGCGCAACGGATCTTTTAACAAAACAACTGTGGCAAGTCCCATATGAAACAGACACTGACTATACTAAAAAAAAAATTGACTGCGATAAAGTTATTAAAGAACCACAAACCACTTTCTTAATGTTTGACTGCGAGAATTTTATGCAGATGAGTACCTGATTATCCAAATTCAGTATCATAATCAATTATCTGTAGTTTGCATGACAATCATTTACTATGGCACCAGTACGAAATTTTCATTCCAGCGGTGGTACAACGTTTTCATAGTAATAAAAATACACAATATATATTCCAAATACAATCAAATCAACTTGCTGGCACAGCAGCCTCTGCTCTACATCGGGGCCATACACACAACTCAACCGCTCTCTAAGCGAGCTGAACCACAAGTCCCACTCTCTCTCTGCGCGAGCTACAATGCTATGCAATGCATGATCTTTGCCAAAGATGAAACTTCACAGATTTATGTACACATATCGATACACACAGTAGAAGCAATATTACTACATTTTCTTGCAAGCAAGATACTCGACACAAAACAGGAGGCACAATATAAAACATTTTCTTACAATTTTTTATTTTTTTTATGGACACGTTTCAACCGTACCGTCTGCTTTCATTACATCCAATATAGGACCGTAATACAAGAAGCTCGTATGCACGTGGCGTATCAGCCTATCCCGACGCGGTACAAAAGACACGCGTGGCAGAGCGTTGTGCGTGAGGCTGCGTTACGCACGGCGCGTGTGCCCGCGGGCGCTGATTGGATGGCGTGGGTGGCGTGGGTGGCGCCTCCCCCGCCGGGGACCCCGCCCCCTCATGGCAGACGGGGGTCCCAGTCTGAAGTGCGCTCATATCCCACCCACAAAAAATCTTACCCAGAGATACCACCTGTAGTCATTAGGCAAAGTACTAAACCACTTTCGTGCAGAACAGATGCAGAGATGGCAGCAGGCGACGCTGTTCTAAGTATGTTGTTCACGGATTCAGAAAGTACCGCTCTTGCGAAACACAGCTCGCCCTTTATTCACATGAAGTGTTAAGTACATCGACAAGGGGCCGGCCGCGGTGGCCGAGGGGACTGAGGCGCTCCAGTCACGGTCTGCACGGCCACTACGGTCGGGGGTTCGAATCCCCCCTCGGGCATGGATATTTGTGCCGTCTTTAGTCTTAGCTAGTTCATAAGTAGTTTGTAAGTTTAGGGACTGATGACCCCGTAGTCCCATTAGTTTTATTTAAAAAAATCGACAAGGGATCTGAAATCGATTCCATATTTCTGGATTTCCGGAAGGCTTTTGACACTGTACCCCACAAGCGGCTTCTAATGGAATTGCGTACTTGTGGAATATCTCCCCGATTGTGCGACTGGATTCACGATTTTCTGTCAGAAAGGACACAGTTCGTTGTAATTGACGGTAAGTCGTCGAGTAAAACAGAAGTGATATCTGGCGTTCCACAGGGAAGCGTTATAGGTTAGCTAGTCTTCATTGTGTTTACAGTCGATTTAGGAGACAATCTGAATAGCTCGCTTACACTGTTCGCGCATGATGCTGTCGTTTATCAGTTAGTGAAGTCAACAGAGGATCAAAAGCAACTGCAAAGCGATATAGACCAAATTTCTACGTGGTGCGAAAATTGGCAATTGACACTAAATAAAGAGAAGTGTGAAGTAAAACACATGACCACTAAAAGATATCCGCTGAACTTCAATTACGCGATATTAAGGTCGTAAATTCTACCAAATACCTAGGAGTTACAATTACGAACGACTTAGACTGGAGAGAACACACAGAAAATATTGTGGGGAAGGCGTACCAAAGGCATCGGCAGAACGCTTCGAAGATGCACCAGCTGCACCAAAGTGACTGCCTACATCACACTTGTGCCTCTGCTGCATACTGCAGCCCACACAGTAACTTTAGGAGAATACAGGGGTTTCGCTTCACACCAATATGGCTTTTCGGAACCCCAAAATCTCCAGTTCTGCTTCTTCACGTATCCATTGAGGTGGAAGTGTGCTTCATCTGTAACCCAGATGCAGCCGACATCAAATCCTTCGCTATCAATCATTGTGAGCATCTGATTAGCAAAGGCAACCTTTTATTGCACAGCTCGTACGGGTATGGCCTGGTGCGTTTGAATTTTGAATGGAAACATGTGTAGGCTCTTTCTCAGTATTTGCTGCGTGCTGGAACGCTTCAAACCAGTCTCAGATGCAATTCTACGGACGGATTACATTGGATTTACCTGAATAATTCAAGAAACTGTGGCGATATTTTCAGATGTAACTGCGGTTTGCTTGCGGCCAGCATGCCCCATTAGATCATCAGTTACGCTGCCTGTTTATTAAAAAAAAAATCAAATGTTTGTCAAGCTTAAGGGACTACTTACGAACTAGCTAATACTAAGGACGGCACAAATATCCACGCCCGATGGGGGATTCCAACCCCCGACCGTAGTGGCTCAGTCCCCTCGGCCACCGCGGCCGGCCCTGTTTGTTAAAATTTTGCGAAGAGCGTACGAATGGTTTCCGCATCGGGTCCTTTTGGAACATTAAATCGTGCTTGAAAACTTGGCCTTGTTGCCGTAGGACTCTCTTCTAACCTGTGGTACTCTAGCACCAGAGAAACGCGTTGTTCAATGGAGCACATAGTTTTAATCTCTTCCTTCGGTACGCTAACCTCCTTTTACGTTTCAATAGTGGAACTGATCGCTCTGGGCTTCGAATCACTATTTATACTAGGCATTACGTATGACGATTACAGCGCCATCTGTTAGCAGCTATTATTTCAAACAGCTGTATAAACTTCTTGCTGCTTTCACAGTAAACATACCGTTTACTGCATTCCTCTATCGATCTTTGTTTTCGAGATATTTAATTTTGAAATCAGGGGGTCCTTTTCTGGGCACCCTGTAGTAACAACTACATACGTATACTTGTACAGCTCTTGTATTTAGACCCTCGGACAGACAGACGGCTTGGTGTGGGACAGGACAGAGAGAACTGGCGCGTGTGTGTGTGTGTGTGTGTGTGTGTGTGTGTGTGCGGAGGTCGATATGTGAGCGCGACTGCGAGAATCGACCAAACTGTTGTTAGCGGCACGCCACGCCACGGTTCGCCTCCCGAGCGACGGCCGTGCCAGCTACGGAGAGCCACTGGCGGAGTCGCGCACGGAAAACTGGCGCCAGTGACCGAACCTGCTATAGCTGTGTGTGTTCTGCTGCCGTAGAACTGCCGAGTGTAGGCAAGGAAGGAAGCAAGCTTGGAGTTTGTCCCGTCGACAGCGTGGTCATTAGAGACGGCGCTCGGAGTTTTTGGGTAAGGATGTGGAAGGAAATCGGCCGTGCCCTTTCAAAGGAACCATCCCAGCATTCGCTTCGAGTGATTTAGGGAAATCACGGAAAACCTAAATCAGGATGGCCGGAGGTGGATTTGAACCACCATCCTTCCGAATGCGGCACCTCGCTCGGTCCGAGTGCAGGCTTCGTTCTCTCCCTGAGTGTGTCGCTAATAAGCCAGTGGATCAGAGGCAGACGAAAAAAATCGCACTGACGTGTTTTACGGCCCACTTTAGATTTGTAGTTTTATAAGTCTGTGCAAATATTTTGGACCAAAATAATAATCTAAATAATAAAAAATTAATTAATAACAGTGTCTGAAACCCCTGTAGGAAAAAAACTTCAGGTACTGGCGGGTTCAGAAACACTGACGTTCAGCGTCACAGTCCAACACATTGCCCATTACGCTACAGCTGACAGTTAGAAATTGCGTTCTTTACTCTCATACTATTGATGGGCGTTGTTAACTGATGCTGATAAGGCATTTGTAGACACTAGATTATCATTTATTGTACGAAAAACGGTAATTGTGAATAACGCTTGCACGAACGCCCGTTTCGATAAATCTCGAATGCGCGATTACATTTCGATACATGGTACGTTTCGATATGTTCAAAGCTGGTGGGAGAATCTGATTTGCTGACGTATGATACAGTGATCATTTTAAGTGAAAGTTAGGTTAGGTATATGTTAAATAAGATTTTTTTATTAGTATGAATCTCCGGTTCAGGAAGGTAGAATTGAAGAGTCTGTTGCCCCGTGTTATTAGCATTGCGCGTATGTCGGCAACGTTGTGTGTTTCTGAACTGGAGATTCGGGCGCTACGCGCCCTTACATACTAATAAAAAAATCTTGTTTAACCTATACCTAACCTAACTTTCACGTAAAATGATCACTGTTTCGTACATCAACAAACAGATTCTCCCGCCACCTTGGAACATATCGAAATGCACCATATATATCGAAGTGTGGTCGCGCGTTCGAGATTTATCAAAACGGGCCCTCGTGCAAGCGTTCTTCACAATTGCCCGAAAAACGATGTGTTTTTGTTAATTCTTCAGTGCGCCATTGCTTTGAAATGAGAAAGTGTAAGTTACAATAAGAAAAATCATCAAATACGCAACGCAAGATGGCGTATGCCAGAGAGAGTTCTGGGCGAGGAATGTCACGTGACATCTTCGAACGGCAGCTTTTCGTTAATTCAGTGGAGGGTGTCAAATCTCCGTTATTTTTGCAAATATCTCTTAAACGAGACGACATAAGAGAACAAAGCTGTAGAGAATCTTCTCCTCTAGAAATTCGGTTATTCAACTTTAGCGTTAGATGAACGGTTTATTTGCAATTAAAATTACATTACAAACGGCCTTTTTTAAATTACTAAGCTATTTCTTATCCGAAATATTTGAAAAATCGAGGTTATGGTCTCTGGTAGCCAACAATTATGTCTGTAAAATTTGGTGCCAATCGGTAGAACGGTTCGACCTCAAAAGTGGAAACACACTACAGCCAGACAGACATCGTCAAATCGCCGTTACTTTTGCAAATATCTCTGCAACGATGCAAGATATGAAAAATACATAATAGAGCGAAGTTGTAGAGAATTTTTCCCTCTACAAATTAGGTTATTCAGTTTTCGTGTCAGATGAACGGTTCGTTTGCAATTACAATTATATTACAAACGGCTTTTTTTAATATTAGTACCGTATTTTTAGTCCGAAAAATTTTAAAAAGGAAGGCTCTGGTTTCTGGCGTCCTGCAATTATGTCTGTAAAATTTGGTGTTGATCGATTGAACGGTTCGTTACCGTTTGTTTTTATAACCAAACGGAACTTACTTTGTGGACATTATATATATATAATCTCCCCATGTCATTCCAAGCATATGTGTCAATTTTTACCTGTGTATCTACATTATTCCGTGATTTATTAAGTTTTCAAATTTATACTGACTTTTTTGAGTACCCGGTATTTAGCACATTTCATTATAACAATTGAAACTTCCAGATAATCACAGAGAGAAAGAAAACAGTAAACACGTTTCCGTTGACTATTTTGGTGCGACCTGTGCAAGTAAATTGCAACGACAGCCTACTGCATAACTTTTGCCCCGTTTTGATTATTGTAGATGAACGAATACAACATGAGTTGGTGTCTGTCTGTAAATCTATCGGACCAAACTGCGTGGTCATCAGTCCGTAGCTTACAAACTACTTAAACCTAGGTAAACTAACCTACGGACAAACACACACACACCCATGCCCCAGGGAGGACTCGAACCTCCACGGCGAGCAACCGTGCGGTGCGCAGCAAGGTGCTTTAGACCGCTCGGCTACTCCACCGCGGCCCGTGCTAACAGATGAAAAGATACGTCTCGCAAATTAGCTACATATTTTGGTATAAAACCAGTTGCTTTTATTTATTTATTTATTTATTTTTCTCCAGGAAAATTTTTCATGCCACTGCAAGCTGAACGTCTGTGGATATGTTATAGTCCTTTCACACCCGAGGTTGTAGGTGATGTGACATTAATATAGAGAGAAACGTTAAGTTATTTACAAAAAAAATATTCAAACGTTTGTAATTCTATCGGACCAAACTGCGTGGTTATCAGTCCGTAGCTCACAACGTACTTAAACCTAGGTAAACTAACCTACGGACAAACACACACACACACACACACACCCATGCCTCAGGGAAGACTCGAAGCGGCCGCGGTGGCCGAGGAGACTGAGGCGCTCTAGTCACGGTCTGCACGGCAACTACGGTCGGGGGTTCGAATCCCCCCTCGGGCATGGATATTTGTGCCGTCCTTAGTGTTAGCTAGTTCATAAGTAGGTTGTAAGTTTAGGGACTGATGACCCCGTAGTTAAGTCCAACAGACTCTACAAACATAAACGAAGACTCGAACATCAACGGCGAGCAACCGCGCGCTCCGCAGCGAGATACTTTAGACCGCTCGGCTACTCCCCCTCGGCAAAATGAGTTGGGAATATCACAGCTGACGCTAAACTGAATCGTTCAACAGTTTAACAACAAATTCCGCCCGGAGCAGGGCTGCAGCCTTTGTGTTTACGTATGGGACAGTCACGTGACGTAAACTTCCGGCAGCTAAACGTGAGAACAGCCGAGTGCGTACTTCCGCGAGACACACCCTCCGCCACGCACTGGCTGTCGCCCTACCCCCTCGGTCGTCCGCCTCGGCCTTGTTAGCGCGGCTCCAGAAATGCCTCCCCCCCACCCCACCGCTGAGACATCGTTAGCACGGCTGCCTGCAGACGTGCATTAGCCCGGCAGCTACCGGCCGGCCAGACGGCGCCACGTGGACCCCACCCACGCACCCAGACACGTGTGACATACCGCAGGCAGTCGCGCCTCCTACCCCCCCCCCCCCCCCCCCCGTGGCCACCCTAACCCCACTCTTCTCTCAAAACGCCATCAGCCCCGCACACTGTTCGCCGCCACTGTCTATTCGTACACAACCGTCTCAGAGGTCCGATCGAGCCGGCCGCGATGGCCGAGGTGACTGAGGCGCTCCAGTCACGGTCCGCACGGCCACTACAGTCGGAGATTCGAATCCCCTCTCGGGCATGGATATTTGTGTCGTCCTTAGTTTGTAAGTAGTTCGTAAGTTTAGGGACTGATGACCCCGGAGTTAAATCCCATAAGCTATACATACATTTGAACTTCCGATCGACGATTCAGAAAGCGGCCTATCGCACTTGGGACCACGAATGGCACGTCTCTCAAGCGTTTAAGGGAGGACGCCTGGCAGCTATACAACCGAATGTCTCCTCTCGACCATGCTTTTCGTCGATGACGCTTAGTAGACGTCATGCAACGTCTCTCATTCGGATGAGACTGGGACATTGATGTTACCCCGCCCACCTACACCGTTTGAATATCATCGCTTCTCGGCATTGCGACAAAGATGCACCTGCAGTGGCGGATCTCAACCACATCATACTGGCATGCACGAAGTACACGGCCGCACAAAGTGTATTCTGCAGAACGCTGGTTGCGATGGGTTACCCCCTCCCCACAAGTGTCACTGTCCTCCTTCATGGATTCAGCAAGAAGTACAGTTTACTGAAGGAGTACCTCAAAGTCACCGGCATACAGTTCTAAGTTACGAGCTGGTGTGTTTACCTTGAACAGGCTCAGCTTGACACGGCATACGTATTTTTATATTATATTTTGACTTTTATATGTCTTTTCAACTCTCATTTGGTCTTATGGTGTTTGCAGTTTCGTTGTATTACATCTGTAACTAGTACTGTTAAATAGGAATTTTTTTATTATCTGTCACTTTCCACTTTTTTCACCTCTGGCAGTATTGCTGATGTGAAAAATACCGAGTAGCACCGTGGTTCGGAACCCACGTTAAACTGTAGGTCCCCCTATAACTGGCTGGGTAAGTCAGTTCGAAGGTCGGAGGAAGGCAACGGCATACCACCTCCAAACAGGACCATGCCTAGTAAAGCACTGTTGTGTTCAAACCAATCTTCGGATTGTTGACTGCTTTACCTTATATCTTGCACATATGATTTTTCTCCTTTTTACTTTTCTACTTTTATTCTAAGGCTGTATGATATGAGATACCTATTTATATTGTGATATACATTGTACGAATTTCAACGGTAATGTTGCCACTGTAATAACCGCTGGTTGTGTGGTCACTGTAACCAAAAGCCATGATAAAGAAGAATTAAAAAAAAAAAAAAAAAAAACCGTCACAGCATTCCTCGAAAGTCATACAAATCTATCGTCCATCCCACAACAGCCGTGAATTGTGGTTGATATTTATTGTTTTCTTTACGCAGCCGGTTTCGTTTTCAAAACCGTGCCCACCAGTCACATATTTGCTATTTTATATATTAAAAGAATCTACGAAAACTCAATTCAGTCGGCCAGACCAAACTACCCGGCCGATTTCCTTCATTTTTGCTTTAAACGAAAGGTATCCATTCGCAGATTTGTCATCAAGTATCAGAATTAAATCCCTCCATCCTTTATTTTTATTCAAACGCGATGTCCTTCTGTCCTTGCAATGAATATCTTAGGTCCTTAGGTTCTTATTAAGGTACACAGTTCCTTCTGACGTAACAACACTCAGCGGATCAAGCTCTTTCATTTGCGCTTTTAAACACTTGCTTTGATTGATTCTGAAGTATGCTGTGCCTGAACATTCAACTTTACTTCCATTTTTCCCCAACTTTTTTGTCATTCCACTAACGTTGCGACGTATTCATAGGGGGCTTCTACGATATAAGATACTAGCTGCAAGTACCCAGCTTTGCCCTGGTTTAAAATAAGTTTTTCTGTAGAAGCGTACAAAACCGTTTATTTGCATGTAATAAAACATTTTTGGCAGTTCCATTTGTAGTATGTACAAAAAGATTTTCGTCTTTGCCCACTTTGGAGCAGGCCACATACAACTATCCATGAGAGAAGCATGGTGTCTGCAAGTCTACACCAGCAATCCCAAGAGACTGTGACTTGTTGTCTGTCATGGCAAAGCACAGTTTCAAAGGGAACTGTGTTCTCTTGAATTGTATGGTGTTGTCTGAGTGAATGATAGGTATTCTTGGAATGAAGACATCCTCACCCTTAGCACTGCCTGTGAGTACTGTGGTCTGAATTACATCAGCTTTTTCACAATTAATCTTGTGCCACTGCACAATATTTCTGATCTCATGAATGAGCATCACTTTTACTTACATTCTCATCTCATAACCACCACAAAAACGTTCAAAATTACTCTCAATAACTAACTTGCATCATTTTCCTTTTTTTTTTTTTTTGGGTGGGGGGGGGGGCGGGGGGCTTCATTATTACACGGCTTAGAACAGGCACATGGCCAGAGTGAGGTTGGGATGGAACGAACCCTATTTAAGAACCTTCCCCGTGTCATTTTGTGTACGTGTACCAAGTTTCACGTTATTTGGTTGTCTGGTATAAGGAAACAGACGCATACACAACCACAACAAATCGTTTGATATGTATAGAGACTGCAATCAGAGCCTGTAAGTAAAGTACTCTCCCCCAAGGCACTGAACGAAATTTTATGTAGACAGTGCCCTTCCTCTTGTTTTGAAGGTCAATTGTGCAAAATTTCATCAAGACATTGAGAAGATATAGATTTACACGGACACATTGAAAACACACTTCCACTTTTTCTCAAATTTTCCGGTTGGTTTTCCAAAAAACGGAACGAAACCTGTTTAAGAACCTACCCTCTTGTAATTTTGTGTACGTGTGCCACATTTCACGTTATTTGGTTGTCTGGATCTTGAGTTATAAGAGAATAGATAGACAACAAATGCGTCTTATAAGCATAGAGATTCATCCGCTATTTTAAGTGCACTTTGACAGATTCTTTCATCATCATCATCATTAGAGACTGATTATGCCTTTAAGCGTTCAGTCTGGAACACAGTACCTCTAATAAAATCCCTCCATGATCCCCTATTCAATGCTAACATTGATGCCTCGTCTGATGTTATGCCCTTTACTTCAAAATCGTTCTGCACCGAATCTAAGTACTTTCTTCTTGGTCTACCTCGACTCCTCTTACCCTCCGCTGCCGAGCTCATTAGTCTCTTAGGTAACCATGCTTCTCCCGTGCGTGTAACATGACCCCACCATCTCAGTCTGTTCGCTCTACTGTGGTGTCGCACAAGTACAAAGTGCGCGCCACCTACTTTCGCTGCGCGCCGCCATGCACGCACGGCGCGGCGTTCTTACGACGACAGCCACGAGCGCCCACTGCTACAACTCCGCTCGTGGCCACCACTGAAGGACATCGTCCACTTCGGACGGAGATAGCAACGAGTAAAGACTTCGGAATCCGATAGGCACCAGTGAAGACTTTGCTATCGTACAGGCTCTAGTCAGGCCTCGAACAACTATGTATCAACATTCTGCAGTACTATGTAAAAGTTAAGTAGTGTTACATTCTGTGCAATATATATCTCTTTCTAATTTACTCGAGTGTTTTTAGTTTCTGGCTGCTCCCCTCCGTACCTGCACCAGCGTGCTATCTATGTTCCTGTGTCGGTCTCATCCACCCGGCCACCGACACCTACGACGAGGCTGGGACACAAAAGCGGCGACGAAGTCGGGACACAAGACTAACTGCTTCACCTATGGTGTTCATTCCCAGTTTTTCTTTGATTTCCTCATTATGGACACCCTCCTGCCATTGTTCCCAATTCTTTGTCAAGGAAAATTTGATAGTGTTATATATCGGCCTAAGGCCTTTCTTTTCTTAGTCTGAGGTGTCCTACCCCCGGCAACCTTCCAGATGGAATGCCCCCCTCCCCCTGCCCAGAGCAGTGAGACAAGCGACGTAATGAACAGCCAGTGACCACGTCGGCGTGACACCAGGAGTGTGGGCGCCCCGCGTCCTTGGTCGGCGCACCTTTGAGGTCCTTTGTGCAGAGGTCCTGCCGCGGCTTTTTTGCGCGTTTGTTGCAGACCAGAGGCGAACAACGAGACACGCGGTGAAGCTCTGACGCCATTTCCCAAGGTCAGCCAGCCTTCGCGGAGAGCTCTGCCTACATCGCCTAAACCTGCTGCTCGTCTCCACTGCGGGAGATACACTTTATAAGTCCCACAGGTACGTCACACAACTGCATCTACGTACAATAAAGCATGTTGTCACTGACTTAGAGGCCACGGTGGTGTGGCCGAGCGCATTGAGGCGCTATCTACATCTACATTGGATACTCTGCAAATCACATTTAAGTGCCTGGAAGACGATTCATCGAACCACCGTTATACTATTTTAAATCTCATTACATTCTCGAATAGCGCGAGGGAAGAATGAACACCTGAATCTCTCCGTTCGAGCTCTGATTCCTCCTATTTTATTCTCATGATCATTTCTACCGATGTAAGTGGGAATCAACAATATATTTCCGCATTCGGAAGAGAATATTGGCGATTGGAGTTTCTGTAAGTAGACCACGCCGCAGCGATAAGCGCCGTTGTTGTAATGATTCCCATCCCAGATCCTGTATCATTTCCGTAACGCTGTCTCCCCTGTATCGTGATAATACGAAACGAGCTGCCCTTCTTTGGACTCTTTCGATGTCTTCCGTCAAACACACCTGATAAGGATCCCACACTGGGTAGCAATACTCCAAAAATGGACGAACAAGCGTAGTGTATACAGTTTCTTTTGTAGTTCTGTTGCATGTTTTAAGGCTTTTGCCAATAAAACGCAGTCTCTGGTTCGCCTTTCCCACATTATGTACGTGTTCTTTCCAATTTAAGTCTGAAGTAATAGTAATTCCTAGATGTTTAGTGGAGTTTACGGCCTTCACACTCGATTGATTATCTTATAAATAAATGCTTTTAATCAAATCGCGTGGTTATGGTATATCGCCCCAAATTTGCGACTGGATAGGGGATTTCATGTCAGAGAGGACACAGTTCGTAGTAATCGATGGTAAGGCATCGACTAAAACAGAGGTGATATCGGGTGTTATTGGTACTTTGCTGTTCCTTATTTACATAAACGATTTAGGGGAAAATCTAAGTAGCTCTCTTAGGTTGTTTGCAGATGACGCCGTCACTTACCGTCTACCAAAATCCTCTGAAAATCAAAAGCAACTGCAGAACGATCTGAATAAGATATCACTATGGTATAAAAATTGGCAATTGACTCTAAATAATGAGAAGTCTGAAGTCGTCCACATGAGTACGAAAAGAAATCCGTTAAACTTTGTTTACAAGATAAATCAATAGAAAAATGAAGGCCGTAAACTCAACAAAATGCCTAGGAATTACTATTACTTCAGACTTAAACTGGAAAGAACACGTAGATAATGTTGTGGGAAAGACTGCGTTTTATTGGCAGAGCCCTTAAAATATGCAACAAAACTGCTAAAGAAGCTGCATACACTACGCTTGTCCGTCCTCATTTGGAGTATTATTATTAATGTTTGTAAAGTCTATGGGACTTAACTACGGGGTCATCAGTCCCTAAACTTACAAACTACTTATGAACTACTTACGAACTAGGACGGCACAAATATCCATGCCCGAGGGGGGATTCGAACCCCCGACCGTAGAGGCAGTGCAGACTGTGACTGAAGCGTCCCAGTCTCCTCGGCCACCGCGGCCGGCCATTTGGAGTATTGCTGCTCAGTGTGGGATCCTTATCAGGTGGATTTGACGGAGGACATCGAAAGAGTCCAAAGAAGGGCAGCTCGTTTCGTATTGTCACGATACCAGAGGAGGCAGCGTTACGGAAATAATACAGGATCTGGGATGGGAATCATTACAACAACAGCGCTTATCGCTGCGGCGTGGGCTACTTACGAAACTCAAATCGCCAATATTCTCCTCCGAATGCAAAAATATATTGTTGACTTACACAGGTAGAAATGATCATCAGAATAAAATACGAGAAATCAGAGCTCGAACGGAGAGCTTCAGGTGTTTTTTCTTCCCGCGCGCTATTCGAGAATGGAATGGGAGATAGTATAACGGTGGTTCAATGAACCCTCTGCCAGGCACTTAACTGTGATTTGCAGAGTATCCCATGTAGATGTAGGGATTAAAAACACCGTGGCCTTAGGAATGGCCGGCCGCGGTGGCCGAGGGGACTGAGGCGCTCCAGTCACGGTCTGCCCGGCCACTACGGTCGGGGGTTCGAATCCCTCCTCGGGCATGGATATTTGTGCCGTCTTTAATATTAGCTAGTTCATAAGTAGATTGTAAGTTTAGGGACTGATGACCCCGTAGTTAAGTCCCATAGACTTTACAAACATTTGAACATTTGAATTTGCCTTGGGAATGAACTGCCACTTGGTCTAAAGTTCTAATAAGTGCATTGAAGGCCGCTTTCCTCGTCTCATTTTGTGCCTCGAGTAGCCGGGAGCGTCGGACGGCGCTAGGTGACGGCGTATTGGATGTCGCGGTGACGTCACGCAGGAAGGGCGTCTGTGACGTTTTCACGACCCGATGCCCACGCGCCGGACGGCTTCCGGCAACAGCGGGGGCCTCCACAGCTCGCGGCTACACTGTACAGTAGTGTAGTCTAGTGTAGCTACACCTCAGCTTAGGGCAGAAAACTGTGTATATCGACGCAACACCAGTAGTAGGCGGCAAGGGCGTCTATCGATGATGGTGATGGTATGGTCGGGTTGTTGGCAGTTCTCCGAGAAGCGAAACATTAATTCCGACACAGCTTTTACTGTTGTTGTTGTTGTTGTTGTTGGGTTTTTAAAGGCGGCTAAACGGCTAGGTTATCAGTCCCCTGGTCCTAGCCAAGAGAGAACATCTGTTAGTGAGCACGTAAGAAGTATGCCACGTCTACAGCTTTTACTCTTTCAGAAATTTTTGAGTGTCGGTGTCATCAAAACGTAAACACCGCAGTAACAACGACTGTAACCTAAGTTGTTTATCGGTGTCATGTCGTTTGCTTTATTGTAGGATTAACTTCGTGGTCATTTTATGCTCGTTGCCACAAAATTTTAGGTAAGTTTTTTTATTTTTCATCTTTTCGAGTCTGAACAGCTTTTCAGAACCCTAGCCAGCACCTTTGTTCCTCCTGTTATTGGGTTATCCTGTGCTGCGGCGTCCACTAATACTTGAATGGTGGCGAGGTTCTACTCTTAGAGGTTACTCGTAGTTCCAAATGTGGTATATTCCGTCTAAGAACCACTTCTTTCGACGTTGCAAGAACTTCTGGCAGGATGTCGGGTAGAAATGTTTACCTTCTGGTATCCTTTTCGTGTGTACTTCTGGCTGTTTGCTAGTAGTCATCGTATATTCCCTTCCAAAACCCATTCCTGTTACAAAGATGTATACTAAAAGGAGACAAAAATAATAGGATCTATTCCTATCAGTGCAATACCAATCCTAACAGAAATGATAAAACTAATATACATTGTATTAAATATTTTTCCAAGTTCACTGCTATACTATTTATTTTATACTATGGCCATTTCGGCTATAATGGTACCTTCAGGTTATCTGCAGTGGTTTGTTACAAGTTTCTTGTTTTATTATAGTACAAAAGGGAGAGGATACGATTATTTTATATGAAATTGGATTGCATTGCGTTTGCCATCGAATATCGTTAATTGTTCCGTCACGCCACAAGGTTGTCTACAGTTCGTTTGTGTTGCAATTTGATGCTACTGTGACAATTTGCTTATATTGGTCAACGATACTATACGGTTACAGCAGTTTGTTTAGATCAAGACCGACGACATGTTAATCAATCTAAAGGGTATATCGTCAATGTAATGCGTATTAAAAATGTAGTCTCGGACGTGCTACTAAACGATAGTGAATGGCTACAGTTACTTGTTTATTTCAGTATCAACGTTATAGGACAATTATCTAGAAGGTATATCGTTGGTGAAATCTGTATTAAAATTTTTATTTCTGATTGTGTTGTTGTTAATATACATTGAATTTTATCAAAGAGACATTGTTGTCTCAGTTCCGACTTTGGGCAATGGTAAGAAGCGGCTACACTTAAGGCGACAGACAAAAATCCATTCACGTACCTTAAGGAGCAGAGAAACCATAAAGCGCATAGTAGAAGCGATGCGGCAAAACAGCAGCCGTTTACCTGCAAAACAAGAAATAAGTTCGTTATAATACATCTTAAAATACATCATCGAAGAAAATTCTCAGTGATCTAGACTTCTAAACACTTTCTACAATTATAATTGCAACTACCCTGCAAAATTTGAGTGCTTTTTTATTTATATTTATTTTTTTGCAACAGGCCTATTTCGACTCCATTATAAGTAAATAGTTCATAACATTGGTATATTATTTCTAATGTATAGGTAATTATTAACTGGATTTGATTATTGTATTATTTTACATACATCTGATGCTGTTGACACACATGTGATATCGGTGGTTCTGTCACTAATTATGCTGCGTTGGAGGAGTTAAAATCTTCAAATATTTGTAAAGCTATTGGACCAAATTTATATGGTCATCAGTCTCCAGTCTTACAAACTACTTAAGCTAACTTACACTAAGAACAACATACACACCCATACCCGAGGAAGGACTCGAATCTCCGTCGGGAGAGTTCGCCCAGTCCGCAGCATATTGCCTTAGACCACGCGGCAATACTGCAAAAGTGCCGGAGGTATAATACTTTTCACGAAAAAGGGCGTATATTATTATAGAGTGACAGACGTCATACAATTTTAAGAAATGCAGTTCTAACTGGTGGACAGGGGTAAAAAATACATATAAATGTTCACAAAAGAACAAAGCATCTAATAATGCAAAAAACAGAAAACTGATTTTTTGATAAATTTCAGCCTACCTACCTTAAGGAAATCACGAACGTCAGAGGTTCGAATCCTCCCTCGGGCATGCATGTTTTTGCTATCTTTACTGTAAGCTAGTTCATAAGGAGTTTGTAAGTTTAGGGAGTGATGACCCCGCAGTTAAGTCCTATAATCTTTACAAACATTTGAACATTTTGAAATCACGAAAACACCTACAATTGGATGGTAGATTTGAACCACCGTCCTCCCGTGTGTCACCACTGCACCACCTCGCTCGGTGATAATTGACAGAAAAAAAACCTTGGATTCAGCGCCCAGAGGGTATCGAACACATGTCCTTTTTGATTTGTACTCTGGCCTTTTGCCTTACCTCCACAGCGCCATGAAACTAGCAATATAATATGGCAGGAATTAAGTAAGTTGACGTATGTCTTACTTGGAAGGACTTCGGTTTATTGGGAGAATTTTGGGAAGATGTACTTCACCAGTAAAGGAGACCTCGTATAAAACATTTGTACGACCACGTATTGAGTATTGCTTAAGTGTTTGGAACCCGCAGGAGATCAGTTTAATGGAAGATATATAATCACTTCAGAGGCGAGCAGTTAGGTTTGTTACTGGTAGGGTTTTTTTTTTTTTTTTTTTTTTTTTTTTTTTTTTTTTTTTTTTATGGGTATGTTCGACCAATGCGCGAGTGTCGCAGTAATGCTCCGGGAACTCAAATGGGAATCGCTGGAGGAAAGACGACGTTCTTTTCGAGACATTCTGTTGATGAAATTTAGAAGACCAGAATTTTAAGCGGAGTGTAGAACGATCTTCCTGCAGCCTACTTACATTTCGCGTAAAGATCACAAAGACAAGATAAGAGAGATTAGGGCTCGTACGGAGGCATATAGGCACTCTTTTTTTTTCCTCGTTCTATTTGGGAGTCGAATAGGAAAGGAAATGCCTAGTAGTGGTACAGTGTACCCTCCGCCACGCACCTTACGGTGATTTGCGGAGTATATATGTCGATGTAGATGTGAACCTGGAGACGTATCAGTGCAGGGAAAGTAAAGCCATCAGCTTCGCAGTAGGCCGTCAGACACCTTGACAAGTGGTTGGCAGCTAAGCGCTTCGCGAGGGCTCTGCTGCAGTTGCAGCAGCGAACGTCTCCAGGCATCGCGAGAGGGTCGCAAGAAATAGCCACCAGAGAATTGCGCCATCTTCCTGAGCCGCGGTGCCCATATAGGCGCTTCGTGCCAATGAAGGACTCCGTCCCGTTCCGCTGGGTGAGCAACGCAAAGCGTTAACGACATCCACGCCGTTTCGCCATTTCTTGCTCCGCACGGAATTCTTCCAGTCGTCTGCAAAGTCGCGAGAACTGTCTGTTCGCCTGTGTTGCGCGTGGAATGTTGGCGAACGAATGCGATTGTGCAAAATGCTAAGATTAATGAGTGCTGCAACCCATCGCTCTTTCATTAGGCGACCACACTCTTTGATGACGTCGCAATTAGAGTCAATTTAAAAGAAAATAATGAAAATCTTCCTGTTCGTTCGCGTAAGTTAAAGTTCATTCGTGTAGGTTTTTAGTCTAGGACCCGAAAACCTCAGCATGTTCGTCCCTTAGGTTTACAAACATTTGAATCCAGTATTTCTCCTCTTCTGTATGGGAACGTTAGCAGGGGAAAATGGGAGGTCGTTATGGCAACCTTTACATTGGGTTACGAAAACAAGCAAGTAACGCACTATAGATTGAGAACAGACGAAAGCACAAGAAGCTTGGATATAATAGGAGTGAAAACCACCAAGTTAACGTCCGATAACAGCAGACGACGCCAAACTATGCTGTGTCCGAGTATGATTATTGTACAGCTTACTCTGAAATTTAGAACTTGGCACAGTGTACAGAGGATTGACGTCACAGACACATTCGCTGTTGCTATATGAGTAGTCGATCAAAGCGACAAAAAAAATCCCTACATGAATTCCTTCTACATAATATTGTTTTTCAATACGTGCAATAATACAAAGTGTACTGTTTGATCTCACAAGTTTATCTTTTTCGTTGTTGTGGTCTTCAATCCGCAGACTGGTTTGATGCAGCTCTCCACGCTACCCTGTCCTGTGCAAGTCTCATCATCTGAGAATACGAACCCAACCTACATCCTATTTAATCTGCTTACTGTATTCGTCCCTCGGTCTCCCTCTACGACTTTTACCCCACACACCTCCTTCTAATGCTAAGTTAACAATTCCTTGATGTCTCAGAATGTGTCCCACCAACTTATCCCTTCCCTTAGCATATGCCAGAAACTCCTTTTCTCTCCAATTCTGTTGAGCACCACATTAGTTACGTGATATACCCATCATTTATCTGTAGTACCACATTTCGGAAGCTTCTATCACGTTTTTATGTGAACTCCTTATCGTCCACATTTCACTCCCAAACAATGCAACACTGCAGACAAATGCTTTCAGAAATGTCTTCTTAACATTTAAACAGGTATTCCAAGTCAACAAATTTCGCTTTTACAGAAACGCTTTTCTTCCCATAGCCATTCTCCCTTCTATATCTTCTTTACTTCGGCCATCAAAAGTTATCTTCCTACCCAAATAACAAAACCCATATACTACTTTTATTGTCTCATTACCTAATCTAATTCCTTCAGTATCGTCTCATTTTCTGACACTACATTCCATTTCCCTCGTTTTACTCTAGTTAATGTTCATCTTACAGCTCCCTTTCAAGACACTGTCCATTCCTTTTAATTGCTCATGCAGATCCTTTGCTATCTGATAGAATTACTATGTCGTCAGCAAACCGCAAAATTTTTATTCCCTCTTCCTGGAGTTTAATTCCCTCTCAAAATTTCTCCTTGCATTCCTTCACAGCTTGCTCAATGTACAAATTGAACAACATTGGGGAAAGGCTACAACCCTGTCTTACTCCCTCCCCAACCACTGCGACCTTTTCATGCCCTTCGATTCTAATAACTGCTGTCTGGTTTTTGTACAAGCTGAATATAATTCTTCGCTTCCGATATTTTATCCCTTGGACCTTCAGAATTTGAAAGAGTGTATTGTAGTCAACATTGTCAAAAGCTTCTTCCAGATCCACAACTGCTAAAAACGCCGGTTTCCCTTTTCTTAATCTATCTTCTAAGATAATTCGTAATGTGAGTAAATATAAACATTCGACTTACGAATTTTCCGTTGCGTTATAAAGTTGGTACATTTTCGTTCCTTGAATTATTTTTAAAAATATGCATTCAGCAAGAGATAAGAAGGCATTGTGCTTGCAAAACATGCCCAGGTCGAGACAGACTTGACCCACTTAGCTGTATTTACAGGTCGTCACGATACATCTGCGCGCATGTCTTCGACTGCCTCCACCCCACCAACTCCCAAATCCGCCCCTTCCCCTCCCCTACTTCCAGCAGCCGGCGTATTCCCCTAATTAACAGCCGCCTGGAGGCGCGCAGAGCCGTTCCAGATCTCCAGCCGGTTCCAGCCACCGTCCGCGGCCTTCGAAACCGCTGGGCGCCGAGTAACGGCTTCTTCTGTGCGCCACTGCGCGCTAGCCGGAGCACACGGAGGCAGAAAACGAGCAAAGCAGTGCGTACCGCGCCTGACCGACACCGGCTGAAGAGAACGCCTGAGCGCAGTGCTGTGACGTCATGCCGGCCGCAGTGGCCGAGCGGTCTGCGGCGTGCCAGTCACGGTCTGCACGGCCGCAGCGGTTTGGGGGTTCGAATCCCCCCTCGGGCATGGATGTTTGTGGCGTCTTTAGTATAAGCTAGTTCATAAGTAGTTTGTAAGTTTATGGACTGATGACCCCATAGTTAAGTCCCTTAAGCTTCATAAACATCTGAACATTTTTGTGACGTCATGTACAGCAGGCCGCGACCGCGTTGCTAACTGGCTGGCCGCTGTGAGACAGTGGGCCCTGCGAACACTGTCTAGAGACGAGGCCACACAACAGTCAACGTAATCGTCACTCTCATAGGCCAGGACCGATAGCTGACTGGCTTGTCGCACTGCCTTATATGGCCAGCCAGTCAGCTAGTATAGCTGCCTACTGTGTGAAGTGACACGGGCTGTTGTGAAGCCTTGTCTCTAGACAGTGTTCGCAGGGCCCACTGTCTCGTAGCAGCCAGCCAGTCAGCTAGTTATGTCGGCCTATTGGTGTGATGCGACACGCACTGTTGTGTGGCACTGTCTCTAGACATTGTTGGGATGGTAGGGATCGAATCCGCAACCTATGGATTCACACTCTACTGCTGTACTACCGAAAGAAAAAAAGTATCTTCTCGGAACTTTTAACAGGTTTCCGTACCATGATACAGAAGGCCCAACTCGCTGCGTCCGCTACAGTAGTTCGTCGATCATCTACATGGCGACTTCTCGGTTATTTTATTATTTATTTATTTCTCATTTATAATCCTGCTACCTTTTAATATAAAACAGGACGTAGATTTGTAATTTGACATGTTATATTATACATTAGTTCATTGATGTTACATATTTTAAAAATGATGGAGATAAGAAAAAACAAATAATAAAAGTAAAGACAAAAAATATAGACACAATTCATTACATATGTTAATACAGTTATAATATAACTAATTACAATTCATGCATTTTACGATAAATTACTTGTAGTAGAGAAGATAAAAAAAACATGTTTTTTACATGGTTGTTATAAACATGTCGAAATTCAATGTATTCTGAAAGTTGTTAATTGTAATTATGCGATAAAACAATGTAACAGGAAAGAAGCGAAATATATCTAGAAATAGAGGGATTTCTGTCCTGGTGGTCTCTCCTTTCTCCTTTCGATCACCAGTTTCTTTTATCAACCGTATATGCTATGGATAGAGTTGTC
This sequence comes from Locusta migratoria, assembly GCA_026315105.1. Taxonomy (NCBI): domain Eukaryota; kingdom Metazoa; phylum Arthropoda; class Insecta; order Orthoptera; family Acrididae; genus Locusta; species Locusta migratoria. The sequence goes on along the minus strand of CM048754.1, from coordinate 4,094,433 downwards.
ATAACGTAAAGGTTAAAATTCAGGAGACCAATATCGAGAAGTTCCAACCACGTGGAAATACTCATTTCATAACAACACGACTAAATGAAAACTAGAAACAGTATTCCTTAAAGATACTTATAGCGTCTGAATACTTCTCACCGCTGAGAATGACAGGATGCGTTCTATTAGCTAGGAACTCTTCAATCCAATCGCAACCGGTCTGATATTCCGAACGCTGTAATTTTATTAATTACGTTACTTTGCGGTACCGTAGCGAACGCCTTTCGGAAGTCATAAAACTCGGCATCTACTTGGGAGGTTGACTGTATCCACTTCCCTTTGGATCTCGTGGACGAATAACACAAGGTGAGTTAAACACGATCGTTACTTTCAGAAACCTTGTTGATTCCAACTCACGGCAACCGACCCTTCCATTAGCATCGACACGATGGAGCAATTTGCAAATTGCAGCAAGATCATAGCACGGTTCAAGGTCGACAAAGAAACGCGCACTAATAAGCCGTGACTTATATTTCCTCAGCCGAGGGAAAAATTCTCGCGTGTTTTGTGTCGAGCTGGTATTCAGGTCTGCTAATCGCTAGCACTCACCTTTATTGCTGAGTCCGGTGAAGCAAACACACCGCCAGTGCGCTGTTATGCTAGTAACTGATCACAGTTACACAGGACGCTACTGAGTAATCCCTCGTTCACGTAGAGGGGCGCGAAGCTTAGCTGCTTCGCCTACAGGCTATCAACTTAGATGATGGTGCCGTCTCTAAGCAACTGCTCACTACGAAATGAACAATGGACTCTGTACGACAGAAGTTGTCCCTGAAAGACCATTACACAGACAAACGCTACCTAACGTTTTTTGATGTCTTTCTTCATCTCGGGAGGAAAAAAAGAAGGTTACCATAAACTGGTTTTCCCTTCACTCACCTCGCGTTGTTTTGTGACGACACTCACTCATGATCGCATAAGGAAGTTTCAGTTAAACTGATATCTGAGCGCCGCGGTGGAGTAGCCGAGCGGTCTGAATCGTCTCGCTGCGGAGCGCGCGGTTGCTCGCCGTGAAGGTTCGAGTCCTCCCTGGGGCATGGATGTGTGTGTGTGTGTGTTGTCCTTAGGTTAGTTTACCTAGGTTTAAGTAGTTTGTGAGCTACGGACTGATGACCAAGCAGTTTGGTCCGATTGATTTACAAACATTTGAATTGATATCTGAGCTGCAGCACTGGCGAAGCAATCTTTGTAACTCCAAATATGTCACTTCTACCAACCAACTACAGAACGATCTGAGTAAGATATCACTATGGTGTAAAAATTGGCAATTGACTCTAAATAATGAGAAGTGTGAAGCCGTCCACATGAGTACGAAAAGAAATCCGTTAAACTTTGTTTACATGATAAATCAATCAAAAGTGAAGGCCGTAAACTCCACAAAATACCTAGGAATTACTATTACTTCAGACTTAAACAGGAAAGAACACGTAGATAATGTCGTGGGAAAGGCGAACCAGAGATTGCGTTTTATTGGCAGAACCCTTAAAAGATGCAACAGAACTACAAAAGAAACTGCATACACTTCGCTTGTCCGTCCATTTTTGGAATATTGCTGCCCAGTGTGGGATCTTTATCAGATGGGTTTGACGGAGGACATCGAAAGAGTTCAAAGAAGTGCATGTCGTTTCGTATTGTCACGATACAGGGGAGACAGCGTTACGGAAATGATACAGGATCTGGCATGGGAATCATTACAACAACGGCGCTTATCGCTGCGGCGTGGGCTACTTACGAAACTCCAATCGCCAACATTCTCCTCCGAATACGAAAATATATTGTTGACTCACACTTACATAGGTAGAAATGATCATCAGAATAAAATACGAGAAATCAGAGCTCGAACGGAGAGATTCAGGTGTTCTTTCTTCCCGCGCGCTTTTCGAGAATGGAATGGGAAACAAATAGTATAACGGTAGTTCGATGAACCCTCTGCCAGGCACTTAAATGTGATTTGTAGAGTATCGCATGTAGATGTTGAAGAACGAGACCTGAAGACTCCTATGTTCCTTTCCAGATTTTTTTAGTTACCTGTTTCGCAGATTGGGGTTACTGGTAGTAGGCCTATAGCTGAAAAATAAATAAATGAAATAAGAATAAAAAACCTCAGAGCGTATCTATAACATCAATGTTCTGGATAAATATCTAAATCTCTGCTTCATTGCTAATGGCTTTAACTCTAATTTTCGTGGCATGTACTTACGCAGGCTGTAAATATACATTTTTTTTTTCTACTTTGAGCACAAGATGACAATAAAACTGTTTTTATCGAATTCTTATCTGACCAGCCTAAAATAATATAATGAAAATAGATTCTTAAAAGACACTGTAATTCTCATGGAAAATCTTACAAAAGTGTTTACCAAAACGTGTTAATGGCCACTAATAAACTTTTCAGATACTTCGTTATTAAGAGTTACCAGATTCATAGCGAATTGTTTGTGAATTGTTCGACAGTGAGACGTGCTTGCACATTGTTAAAATTCAGGCGGCCTTTCTACATAGCCTATATTTATGCCTAATAATTAGTCGCTTCTTACGTCCCCCACACAGACGCAAATGAGTATGTTCTCTGGAATTTAAGTGTCGGCTGCAGTGGCCAAGTGGTCTGCGGACACATAATGTAGGTCGCAGAGTTCACGAATATATGCAGCACACATCCCCTGTAGCAAGTTTCTGAGTTATTGAGGTTTTCTGTTACACAGTGTAAGGGGCCTATTGGCGGGTAAAACGAACAATAAATTTACCTTTGTGTAAGGGCTTGCTATCAGTCCAAAGAACTCGCGTAAAGTCATTAGAATTGTATATTTCAACACATACTATAAGAGACAAAATTGACAAGTGACAAAGATTATTTTTGATTATTTTCTTTTTTTGTTGTTGCAGGTACCTGGGACAGTTTCCATTATAAGACGAAACTATGCGTGTGAGATTCAACGCCAGCTTCAGATTTAATAATTTTATTTTCCAGGTGATGGAGATAAAAATACCAACATTATAGAAAAGATGCAAATTCCAATCAGTCAAGTGGATGAACAACAGGAAATAACTTAGTGTTCTTGTCCTTTCTAAGACCGGCATTTTAGACTAAACCATGTTAGTCATGGAGAAGAGTGTTTCAAAAGTGAGCTGAGGCGTATCTGCAAACATTTCTATATTTCTGCTGAAAATTACGACCACTTAAAACGGAATTCAACATCGGTACGGTGTTATATACAGGGTGTCCCTGCTATCTTGTCCATCCAAAATATCTCTGGAACAATAACAGCTATTGGAAAACGACTTTCAGCGGTATCAATGTATGACTGGGACCCATGAATGTACATATTTGGAAATATGCTAAAACGAAAGCAAATGTGTTTTTTAACACAAACTTATGATTTTTTTAAATGGACACCCTGTATTTTTTTCTTCAGCAATCCATAGTATGACAAATCTCACAAACAATGACGTTGATTGCATCGCAATATTCCAATTACATCCCGAGATATTGCGACGCAAAGTTGACGCTTGAAATACGCGAAACGCGCGGCTAGCGCACGTCCTGAGACTCAGGCGAGAACCCCATGCTGCTCAGGACGTGCGCTAGCCGCGCGGTTCGCGTATTTCAAGCGTCAACTTTGCGTCGCAATATCTCGGGATGTAATTGGAATATTGCGATGCAATCGACGCCATTGTTTATGTGATTTGTCATGCTATGGATTGCTGAAGAAAAAATATAGGGTGTCCATTTAAAAAAAACACAAGTTTGTGTTAAAAAAACATTCGCTTTAGTTTTAGAATGTTTCCAAATATGTACATTCATGGGCCCCAGCCGTACATAAATACCGGTGAAAGTCGTTTTCCAATAGCTGTTATTGTTCCAGAGATATTTTGGGTGGACAAGATAGCTGGGACACCTTGTATATTTTACTGGAGTCAAACTGGCATGAATGTCTTGGACATACTGAACGTGACGTAACTATTAGCAGCTACTCCTCTGCACTTCTTTATTAGTCCCTAAACCCTACTTCATTACTAATGTATCGTCGAAAACCATCCTTATCCAGTAATAACCAACGACATGCTTTCCTCGTGGTAGAAGTGTCTTGGTTCTTTGGCTTTCTAGTCCGTTACAGAAAAAAGTCAATAATTGTGACCACAATCAGAAAAAAAGCCTATTTTTATTTCAGAAGAAAATATGTTGCCCTTAAATTTTCGATTTATGGTAAGACACTTCAAACACAGTTCTTAGTTGTTCTTGAGCGTTACCGGACACAACCCGGACTCTTATCTTTAAGCGATTTGGGTTTTTACGTGACAAAAAAGTAATACGGAAATCTGAGAAATTCCTCATTTCCACTTTGATCCATAACAGTGGCTTCGAAGCAGAAGTAAACACACATAATTCAGGTTCTGGCTTCGATATAAAATGTTAGACGCTCTCCTTCATTGTAGATAAACTATACTCAAGTGTTAAGTCAAACATCTGAAATCACAAAAAGCATATGCAACACTTCGATGAAAATGCAGGCAACCAAGATTAACTAAAACACGTTTAGCTATCTATTGTTAAAAGACGCATTTCATCTTGACGCAAATCAGTCCGCACATTTAAATCCTGAGTGGTCGATGAGAAGTTTTTGTTATTGCCGATTTTCTGCAGTTGCTATCCAAATGACAGAAATACTGTCATATCACGTTACAATTTGAACGCCGTGAAGACAAAGCTATCATTACCAGGTAAGTAGAGGTAAGTACATAGAATAGGACGAAGAGAAAGAAAGGTAGTAGGAATAAGGAAATAAAAATGAAAATGTCATGGTTCGTGTAACACGTCCAAGGTGAAGATCCCTCAATTACTGACTAAATGAGAGAGTTCTCACACACGGAGAAGGTAAGAGAATGCCAACTGCAATAGGACAGCGCCTTACAAATCCCTCTGGTGTTCAAAACATTATTTCTCTTAATGAATTTGTACATACAGCTGAAATAATTCACCTTCGAAGTTCTCCGCTATAATGGGCACAGTAAATCGGGACTACCACGTAGAAAAAAAGACACATGGTCAGTTGTACCAAACACCCATATTTTGAGTGCCTACATCTTCCGCATATATACTGTGGGCTGTACTGAAAATGGAATGAACGTTGACGGGATGTGTAGCCAGGGGAAAAGTTTTCGTAGTGGCACAGGGATTTCGTTGTTTGGAAATTATATATATCCTGTTTGCACTCTGTAAATCGATAGATCTGAAGCATTGAATTAAAATTTGTGGCGCGGCCGGGAATCGAACCCGGACCTCCATGCTTACTAGGCAGACGTCTTAACCGTTAGACTACCACACCACTAACGGTTAGGGCGCCTCGGAATAGTCTATGTACGATTTCCCTCCACAACACAAACTTTAATTCAGCTTCTTTGTTCCAAAGATAATTGCCACTACTGCCAAGGTTCTCCATTAAAATTTGTGGTGCGGCCGGGAATCGAACCCGGACCTCCATGCTTACTAGGCAGACGGGTTCGATTCCCGGCCGCACCACAAATTTTAATTCAATGCTTCAGATCTATCAATAATGTATTTGACATTTTTGAGACGTAAATCCGTCTCAGGGATTCTTTCATTGTATTTAACTCTGTAAATCGTTCGTCGTTTCTATTTATTTATTCATAATGGTACAAGGCGCTCAACTTCTAGGTTATGAGAGCATTTATTAAAGTGATTTAAGAAGCATGTGGCTAAAATGTTTGAGAATGCGTCTTAAATGGTGAAATACGAAACACAGATCTGATCCCTTGTGCTACATTCTCACTCGCTCGCACACTAATTTTTACACACAAGCTCGAACTCTGTACGACGCAGTGGTTTTTAAGAAGTGGACAGTTAACGCACACAGGCTACGGCAATGGAGAGGACAATGATCGATGAGCGATATACGCAATACATCACAGCACATTCAAGATCCACATATCTGTACGATGCTGAACACGAACAGGTAACGTGTGTTTACTAGACATTAGTGACACTGTCTGGCCTTGAAAACTTGCATCATATACAACAGCACTTTACACTGACATCTATAACGGTTACCACAAGAATACTTCTTAAAATATATCGATATATCTCGCACCAAATGTCAGTGTGTCTAAGTGCTTTCACAAAATGAGTTGTTGATGTTGTTGGGATTTTAAAGAGGACAAAACTGTTGGGTTATCAGTCCCCTAAAAAAATTAGAAGAACCAATGAATACATTTAGGCGAGATCATGGAATACGCTTCGTTTTATTTTTTATTTTTTTCATTTACATCTCTTCTTGGGTACACCACTACAATCACTTTAGATCAGTGATTTTCAACCTTTTTGAATTCGGCTAAACACGTAGCTGAATCTACTTGTGACTCATTTCCTTGTCGGTAATGAAAAAAGACGTCTGACATCACTCTCTTCAGTATATAAAATGACTGAAGTGTTACACTTAGGACTATCGTGAAGAAAGCGACTCGACAGCAAAATGTTTTTACTTGCATAAACTTTTTAGTACCTCTCCTGTTTCTTCAGACTATAGCCTACGTATAAATGAACTTTTTTTTTTGTTGCCTTCTAAGCACAACAAATTTTGTCATTATGAATGAAATACACAAGATAACTGCGACATATTCTGCAAATTTATCGGTTTACGAACCGGTTTTCGGCTGTTACACTATCATCAAGTAAACATTACAAGTTTAAGTTTCAAAGACCTTAACTTGCTAGATATATAACTTTCAAAGGAGACTAGTGTTTTGGTTTATAATTAACCTGCGGGAAATATTACAATTCAAGCTGTGGAGTAAATTCCTGACATTGATAAAATACGTGACAATATAATAGATAACACTAGTTATATAACTAGCAAGTTGAGATCTTTGAATCTTAAATTTGTAATGTTTCCCTGATGATGGCGTAACAGCCGAAAACCGGTTCGTAAACGAATAAATTTGCAGAATATCTCACAGTTATCTTGTGTGTTTGATTCATAATGTATCGAATATTCTGTCAAGAGCCGACGGAACAGTCAGTGAATAAAATTTAGTCCTTTTTATTATAAGCCACAGTAAAACGAAACCTTAACAGAAGTTACTCAGCATGAAGTATGCTAGAGACCTCACTTCACAAAAAGGAGAGAAACGTCTCTAGTTTTATTCCTGCGAAATCGGAGAATGTGCTCTGTTTTGAGTAACTTGCCTCACCCTTTTACTCACGCTGAGAACATACTCCTTTGAAGTATATTCTCCGACTCGGTTTATTCATCCGAACCTGAGTATGTTCTCTGGAATGCAAAGTGTCGGCTGCAGTGGCCAAGTGGTCTGCGGCGCACCAGTCAAGTCTGCACGGCCGCTACGGTCGGGGGTTCGAATCCCCCCTCGGGCATTGATGTTTGTGTCGTCTTTAGTATAAGGTAGTTCATAAGTAGTTTGAAGTTTAGGGACTGATGACCCCGCAGTTAAGTCCCTTAAGCTTAACAAACATTTGAACATTTTGATTTGGAATTCAGAGTACAAAGTAAATAGTCCATTTTATTCATATGGTCCATTGTCTAGCTCATTTGGTATAAGGAACTAAATGTTCTTGTAAGATATCTCATTTGATGATGAGTCTTTAGTGGCAGGAAAAATTGTCTTGGAAGAATTTAAAAAAAAATCATCAAAAAATGCATCTGGTTGCACATTTATACCGAATTGAATCGCAAAATTTTGGCCCACTTTAGGTTACGATAGTAACACTAAAAGTGGGCCTTTGCGATCGTCTTTTGACAGCTCGAAATTTAAATGCAAATATTCATCTGACACGAAAATTGAATAACCGAATTTGTAGAGGAGAAAATTCTCTAGAACTTTGCTATCTTATGTGTTTTTTTTTTTTTTTTTTTTATCTCGTAGAGTTTCAAAGATATTTGCAAAACTAACGGCGATTTTGAGATGTATGTCTGTCTGTCCGTAACGTGTTCCCCGTTTTTAAGACGAACCGTTCAACCGATCAGCACCAAATTTTACAGACATGATTGTAGGCCGCCAGAGACCAGAACCTCCTTTTTTCTAATTTTTCTGACAAAAAATATGGTAGTAATAACAAAAAAATCCGTTTGTAATATAATTGTAATTGCAAACGAACCGTTTATCTGACACGAAAATGGAATAACCTAATTGGTAGAGGAGAAAATTCTCTACAACTTACCTCCCTTACGTTGTTTTCATATCTCGTATCGTTTGAAACATATTTGCAAAAATCACGGAGATTTGACACCCTCCATTGAATTATCGAAAACCAGCAGTTAGGAGATGTCACGTGACATTCCTCGCCCAGAACTCTCTTTTGCATACGCCATCCATCTTGCGTTGCGTATTTGATGATTTTCTTATTGTAACTTACACGTTGTCATTTCAGAGCAATAGCGCACTGAGGAATTAAGAAAAACACTTCGTTCTTCGTACGATAAATGATAATCTAGTGACTACAAATGCCATATCAGCATCAGTTAACAACGGCCATCAATAGTATGAGATGAAAGGACTACTCTTTTGATTGATAGCGGTAGCGTAGTGGACAAGGCGTTGGGCTATGACGCGAAAGGTCGGTGGTTCGAAGCCCGTCACTACCTAAATTTTTTTCCTAAAAGGGATTCAGACACTCATCTTAATTAATTTTTTATTATTTAGATTATTATTTTGGTCCGAAATGTTTGCACAAACTTATAAAACAACAAATGTAAAGTAGGCCGTAAAACACGTAAAAAACTCCAGAACTATTGCATATCTGTCTAGAACTCTGAAAAAAATTTACATTTTTGAGAAAAGTGGTACCAACTTCACACGACTCTGGCGCAATTTTGTGTAGTTTTTCTCCCTATTTACGCAATTAGCTCATGAACTATTATCTGGGCAAAAAAACATCATTAGGATTTTCTGCAGAACTCTTTGAGAGCTATTTAGAGTTGTGATCAGACCTATGTTTACGCTTGTAGGCAAATAATTATTTGGAAAAAACTAAAATTTGTTATAGTTTTTTGTAATTTTTTCGCGAATTTGTGCAGAACTATTTCAATTTTGTACAGAGAACTCCAGAACTATTGCATATCTGCCTAGAAATCTGAAAAAAATGCACATTTTTGAGAAAAGGGGCGCCAACTTCACAGTAGCATGTAAATGGATTCCCCATTATTGCAATTATCTCATGAAGTATAATCTGCACAGAAAAATGTCATTAGGATTTCCTGTAGAACTCTTTGAGAACTATTTAGAACTGTGACCAGAACTATGTTTGTACTAATAGGCAAAACATTATTTTGAAAAAACTAAATTTTGTGGTAATATTTTGTATTTTATCGGCGAAATTTTGCAGAACTATTTAAATTTTGTACAGAGAACTCCAGAACTATTGCATATCTGTCTAGAACTCTGAAAAAAATTTACATTTTCCAAAAAAGGGGTGCCAACTTCACAGGACTTCAACAAACACACGAGTGTCAGCGTTCGGAGTGGCCTTGACTGGCGGCGGAAGAATCGCTGGGTCGTAAAACGACGGCCGGTCTTTTGGGGAGACAAAAGCCCGCCGCGGCCTGTTTTACGACAGCGCGGGGGGCCCTGCCCCCCTCCCCCCCCCCAACCCCCCTGCGGGGGAGGCCTCACTGGCTGTCCAAACACACAACGGCCAGGCCGGACGCGCGAGTCCTCAACACAGCACCGTTATGCGGGGACAAGGGACTCGACACTGCGCCGTAAAACCCTAAAGTCGGACACTTTTTTTTTGTCCGCATCGTAACGTCTGCCGCGGCTTGCGCCGTCGATGGGCCAGTCGGTGTTCTGTTTCCGTGGACGAAGTTACGTGCGGTCGCCGTACTCGGGAGAACTTGCCTCACCTGCTGATGGCGAACGTCAGGCCTGGCTGTGCGACGTGTGACCATCTTACGTGAGTTGCTTTTTAATTTCATACTAGCCAAAACCCGGCATTGTACGGTAATTCATCATTTTTAGTCTCCCCCTCAATCAGTCTGCTCTTCCCACCTTTCATCTCCTCCTCCTGGTATAAACGATAGAGCGTCTTATTCACAATAACATTTGCAACCGTCCATATTATACCATCTCGTCCATGCCCCCTCTCTTTGTTCTCCTACTCCTCCCTCCTTACCTCTTTTCAACTCTTCCTCCCACCTGTCAGTGATATCCTCTCCTTTCTCTCACTTATTTAACTTCTGTAATAATATACAAGATCACCACACCATAGTTAGAAAATTCAGGTGTAATTGCACATAAATTGGCGTGAGAACAAAAATGTTCAACTGTTTGTATAGTTTATGGGACTTAACTACGGGTCATCAGTCCCTAAACTTATGAACTACTTACGAACTAGGATGGCACAAATATCCATGCCCGAGGAGGGATTCGAACCCCCGACCGTAGTGGCCGTGCAGACCGTGACTGGAGCGCCTCAGTCCCCTCGGCCACCGCGGCCGGCGGCGTGAGAACGAGATGGTCCGAGAGTACGGGAGGAGAACATGGACAGAGAGAGAGAAAGAGAGAGAGAACGAAGGGGTGGTTGATAGAGAATAGCGAGGAGGGTGTCAGAGAAATGTCCAAATATTTGGGAATTTATGGGACTTAACTACTGCGGTTATCAGTCCCTAGGCTTACCAAGTACTTCAACTAACGTTTGCTAAGGACAACACACATAGCCATTCCAGAGGAAGGACTCGAACCTCCGACGGCGAGGAACCGCGCCTTAGAGCGATCAGCCACTTCACCTCGTTTACATTAGCTCGCAAAACAGGTATTCGTAAACCGATATCCCAATTCCGCCTTTGGTTGATCATGTAAAAACTCCAAAATCGATTCTGGAAATCCACTTCTCTAAAGCGGTTTTACCAGTTCCACAATCGATTTTCGGGCCCATGTAAACGCAACCGTTTTTTGAAGCCTTTTTGGCTTGTCAGATTGTGTTTCCTTGTTAAGAATTTTCGGCACATTTTAGCAGAGTGACTTTTTCTACCGTGAAATGATAGTATAATTATTACTGCGAGCATGAATCTGTCTATTTAGATCTGAGTAAAGAAAAATAGCGATTGTGCTGACTAAATCAGAAAATCAAACAGTTCTTCTTCAGGCGCCATATTGCGTGGGATAGGATATCCGATTCAGGCTGTAACATGTAAACACGACAGCGACAAACGGCCGCCGCGGATTAGCCGTGCGCACTGGGTCGCCATGCTTTGGTGCGCGCGGTCGTCCGTTGTCGGGAGTTCGAGTCCCCCCTCGGGCATGAGTGTATGTGTTGTCTTTACGTTAGTTTACCTCAGTTTAAGTAGCTTGTAAGCTACTGACTCTTAACCAAGCAGTTGAGTCCGATAGATATACAAACATTTGAACATTTAGCGAAAAACGGTTTACGAAATTATGTTTTCGTGTTCCGGAAGATATATTGCATATTCACCCAAATACAAGCAGCCTCTTGCTCATTAATTTTTCGATGATTCCTCGTCCTCAACGTAAAAGGCATGCTACAGTTGAAATAAAACTTCCCAACTTCACGGTTGTACACGTCAGCTAATTGAAATGTACGAAAAGCAATCACATATCTGTTATTAAAACTCTCCAATCCAGAAACTGTCTTAACAGTACTACCATCGTACCGTTCTATAGCAAATTTATCCATCCATTGCCATGACTAGGTTTATCTTTCTGCGCAATTGTGAATTTCAAAACACCTGCACAAAAAACAGACGGTCCCTGAAGAAAAACTTGTCCTCCCAGACCTGATGACAAATTAATTTCCACATCATCAATTCCCTTGAAGACAGTAAGGCGCGAACGCCTGAATCTCCTCCTATAACAGGGCGTGTTCTTTGCGCTGCGGTTTTATCTACCTTCGCTTTCGCGCTGCTATATAAGTGGTGTCATCAGTAAGCGCGTGCAGCAGCATCGAATACTACACAGAGAGCATGCCCCGTTATAGGAGGAGATTCAGGCGTTCGCGCCTTACACACGTAGAATTTTATATGCACCGATAACTTTCCATCCCAATATACTCCCCCCTTTTATCATCATCAACCCTCAAGCAACAATGCAACCAATAAAACCATTTTCAAAGAGTAAATATAATTTTCAAAGAGTAATTATTGTTCCGCATTTCGCGTTATATTCTTCAGATTACTAAATATCTATCAGATCGCTATAAAACCGTGCCTAAAACCTTTCTCAGGTATAAATTAGTAACTGTACAAATATTTAAGTCTCTGCGTCTTGTCGTTCGGACGTGTTAAGCGTACACCAAACAGACATTCACATTAATATATATATATATATATATATATATATATATATATATATCCGATCGCCATAAAAACGCGCCTAAAGCCTTCCCCGGGTAGATATTAGTAACTGTACAAATTTTTAGCTCTTTATGTCTTGTGGTTCAGACGTGATAAAAGTACACCGAACAGACATTCACATTTATAAATATAGATATTTCGTTTCTGCTACATAGATTGATACGCTTCATTTATCACGTTGGGTGACTTACTCCGGAGAAGCGAAAATAACACCTTCGTCAATGGAGACCTCTCTTCAGTTTGCTCCCTCTACATCTACATAGATACTCCGCAAATCACATTCAAGTGCCTGGCAGAGGCACTTTCATAACTTTTCTCTCCCGTTCCATTCTCTAATAGCGCGCGGGAAGAAAGAACACCTAAATCGTTCCGTTTTCGATCTGATTTCTCTTATTTTATTGGGATGGTCATGTCTCCTTAAGTAGGTCGGTGCTAGCAAAATATTTTCACATTCAGAACTAAAAGTCGGTGACTGAAACTTCGCAAAGAGATCACGCTGCAATGAATAACGTCTTTCTTGTAATGATTTCCACCCCAATTCGTGCAACATTTCCGTGACGCTTTCCCCCCCGTAACGTGATAAAACAAAACGAGCAGCCCTTCTCTGAACCTTCTCAATGTCTTCCGTCACGGTCGGGGGTTCGAATCCCCCCTCGGGCATGGATATTTGTGCCGTCCTTAGTATAAGGTAGTAGATGAGTAGTTTGTAAGTTTAGGGACTGATGACCCCGTAGTTAAGTCCCATAGACTACACAAACGTTTGAACATTTTTAACTGGGGAGGGATGGGGGACGGGAAAGAGGACAAGTGAATACCTGAGGTGCACGAGGTGTCGACAAGTGCTGGGATAGCGGCCTGGACGGAGACTGGACTTGCAGGTGCGAGGGGACGGACGCGGTGCCCTGGCCTACCGGAAGTGACGAACGAGCGCGGTGTTCTCGCTCACCGGAAGTGGAGCGGGCCGTGTGTGGCCTTTACACTCGGCGCGCACCGCCTTCCCGATGTCACCGCCGCCTCCATTACCTGCAATTTAGGGGCCGAACACCTTGTAAGGCGCCGCCACCTGTCACCGCAAAGAGCCGACCAGCTCGTATCTGGAACGTTTCTCCGACCGCGCGATGGAACCGCGTCCGTTGCCGGGGGTAATCTACGGGCGCCATCTGCCCGATGGAACTTTCGGCAGTCGTCACTATTTAACGGATCGAGTGCGATAGTATTCCTCATTTCCGTTTAATTATGCTGGTGATTGCAAGACGAGAGTACAAGCCGGAAGGAGTTCACGCCATGTTAGTAGAGTTTGACGCGTTTGGCGGAAATAAGCCATGGATCCGGGCAGGGTGAATTATCGACTCATAGACAACCCATAATATCGTTGTTTCGAATGCTTACAGCATTTTAATACCTTCTGATAACAATGCAAGTATTTTTGTTTATTCGTAATTTTCTGTATTTTACCAACAGTTGTCAATAATGATTATATAAACATTTAACGAATCAACCAATCGCGTCCAAGGAGGATTTGATCAAATTTACACTATTTCAAATTCAATTACATGAAACGTTTTGGGATATCTAATTCGCGTGTGGTGTTAGTTTTTTTTTTTTTTATTGTTTTTAATGTAGACGAGCTGAACATCTTATCGTCATCTAAAACGACGGTTGAGAAGTTAGCTGCTTGGAAAGCCATTAATAGCTATGGAAATGACCTTCTAAAAACATGGTCGTAGATGTTCACTAACTGAACGATCAAAGACAACTGTTGTCAATTAATAGTGAAGGGAATATCTACAAAATATACCGGGTGATCAAAGAGTCAGTATAAATTTGAAAACTTAATAAATCACGGAATAATGTAGATAGAGAGATAAAAATTGACATGTATGCTTGGGATGACATTGGGTTTTATTAGAACAAAAAGAAAAGTATTGCTAGACGCGTGAAAGATCTCTTGCGCGCGTCGTTTGGTGATGATCTTGTGCTCAGCCGCCACTTTCGTCATGCTTGGCCTCCCAGGTCCCCAGACCTCAGTCCGTGCGATTATTGGCTTTAGGGTTACCTGAAGTCGCTAGTGTATCGTGATCGACCGACATCTCTAAGGATGTTAGAAAACAACATTCGACGCCAATGCCTCACCATAACTCCAGACATGCTTTACAGTGCTGTTCACAACATTATTCCTCGACTACAGCTATTGTTGAGGAATGATGGTGAACATATTGAGCATTTCCTGAAAAGAACATCATATTTGTTTTGTCTTAATTTGTTATACTAATTATTGCTTTTCTGATTAGATCAAGTGTCATCTGTAGGACATTTTTTGTTGTAATAAAACCACATGCCATTCCAAGGATGTGTGTGCATTTTTTACCTCTCGATTTGCATTATTCCGTGATTTATTAAGTTTTCAAATTTATACTGACTTTTTGATCACCCGGTGTTTTTATTGAAACCATCATTATTAACAACCTTATATAAAATATACAAAATTACGAACTAACAAAAATAAGTAGCATACATGTTTTGTAAAATTAACATCAGATATTAAAATTGTCCAGCGTTTGAATACAACGGAACCAAAAAATAAATAAATAAAAATAAAAATAACCGTGATTCGAAACTCCGCCTCCAGGGTTGTAGCAACTGCGGTAGACGGTGCTAGTTAGTTAATTACTGATAATTACGTGTAGTTGCAAAACTTCAAATCTGATTTTCTAAAAAAAAAAATTGAGAGTTTTGTCGAATCTTATAATAGGTATGTTCTCAAATAAATGTAAGAAGAAGGAAGGAAACTTTATTTTTCGCTAGTCTTATCACAAAGTTGGACAACGAAAACCTGTCACGGCGGGATTCGAACCACCGACCCTATGTTTGTAAGGGCAGAACGATAACACCTGAGTCATGCTGCGACTGTTTAAATTGTACGAGGTATGTCCACAGAGTAAGTTCCGTTTGGTTATATAAACCAAACATGAATAGATACAGAAAAAATATTTATTGTATAAAAATCTGCAACTGTTCAAGTACTTTTCTACATAACTTCCGAAATTTTGTAGGCACTTGTGATAGCGTGCCACAAGTTTTTTGCATGCATCCTTTACAGCAGGTTGCCTCCTGTGTATTCAACCACGTGGTAACAGCTCTTTATCATCATTGAAGTGTTGACCACCAAGGACAGATTTTAGGTGTAAGAAGAGATGAAAGGAGTCTTCTTCTTCCCGTCACGTTGCCGCCCGACCTCACAAGGCGAATGTGACCAAACAACTCTTACGGGAATTTCACTGGGACGTGTTTGATCATCCTCCGTACAGTCTCGCTCCTAGCGACTTTCTTCTTACACCTAAAACCTGTCCAATGGTGGTCAACACTTCAGCGATGATGACGAGCTGAAAGAACATGTTACCACATGGCTGAGTACACAGGCGGCAAACTTCTACGAAGAAGGCATACAAAGACTTCTGCCACGCTATGACAAATGCCAACAAAATTTCGGAAGCTATGTAGAAAAGTAGTTTAATAGTTGTATATTTTTGTACAATAAAGCTACTGTCAGTTCTTCAAGATTATGGTATAGGAGGCAAACTTCTGCAGGCAATTAAAGGGCTTTACGTAGACTGTCAGGCAGCAGTTAAGGTAGATGGCAAAATAAGCTCATGGTTGAGGGTAGTTTCAGGGGTAGGACAAGGGTGTAACCTGTCACCACTATTGTTCATACTATTCATGGATCATATGTTGACAACTGTATACTGGCAGGGCGGGATTAAAATAGGTCAAAACAAAATAAGCAGTCTCGCATATACGGATGACTTAGTTATAATGGCCGATTCGATTGAAAGCTTGCAAACTAATATTTCAGAGCTCGAGCAGAGGTGCAAGGATTATGATATGAAGATCAGCATCTCCAAATCGAAAGTAATGCCAGTGGGAAAGATATTTAAACAGATTGAGTGCCAAATAGGAGGAACAAAGTTAGAACAGGTAGACAGTTTCAAGTACCTGGGATGTATTTTCTCACAGGATGGCAACATAGCGAAAGAACTGGAATCGAGGTGCAGCAAAGCTTATGCAGTGAGTGCTCAGTTAAGATCTACTCTCTTCTGCAAGAAGGAAGTAAGTACCAAGATTAAGTTATCACTGTACCGCTCTATCTTTCGACCAACTTTGTTGTATGGAAGTGAAAGTTGGGTGGATACAGGTTGCCTTATTCATAAGGTAGAGATTACAGATATGAAAGTAGCAAGAATGACTGCAGGTACTAATAGATGGGAACAATGGCAGGAGGGTGTCCATAATGAGGAAATCAAGGAAAAAGTGGGAATGAACACCATAGATGAAGCAGTTAGAACGAACAGACTGTGATGTTGGGGTCATATTACACGCATGGGAGAAGCAAGGTTACCTAAGAGACTCGTGAACTCGGCAGCGGAGGGTAAGAGGAGTCGAGGTAGACCAAGAAGAAAGAGATTCGGTGCAGGAATCAATGTTAGTGATGAATAGGGGATCATGGAGGAGTTTTATTAGAGGTACTATGCTGCAGACTGAACGCTGAAAGGCATAATCAGTCGATGATGAAAATGATATTTTTTCTGCATCTGTACACGTTTGTTTTATATAACCGAACGGAACTTACTTTGTGGACATACGTCGTAGATACTTAAATGTACTTGCAAAATTTCAAAGTAGATTTTGTCGAGAATTTTTGAGAATTGCGTCGAAGTGCTTCGGCTGATTGTTATTTGAGTTCTGAACTTCACGTACCGTAAATATCAAAAAATTTCAAAATCCGACACTCATGTGGTGTCCTAATAAGACTTGAGTACCTGAGCATATCATGCGCAATAATTTTGCCAATGAGGCGTTTAACTGTTGCCTGGCGGTCGACAGAGGCAGAAGTTGTACATCAGACACAGCGTGTGTGTGTGTGTGGATAGAGAGTGTAGAGAGAAGTGTATTTGTCGGACAACAACTGTGCAGACGGCGTGTGGCCGGAAGTTGGCGGCGGGCGGGCAGCGCCGGTGGGCGGGGCCTCTGGGTGACGTCACCGCGGCCACGCCCCCTCGGCGCACGCACGGCCCGCCTGGCTGTTATCTGCCCCAGCCAGTGACGCCTTATCACGACTGCCCCCTACGTGCCGCGCCAGACAAAAGTCGTGTATTCGCTTATCGCGCAGTCCACACCAGCCGCACAGCCAACTCGCCGGACTGAACACTTGCGCTGACAGTATCGGCAGAACAGCGAGTGCGGTAGGTCTCACGCGAATCCACCGTCTCCGCGTTAAGGCGCGTTCACACGGGTCAAGTTTAGTTGGACGAGTTTACTTGATCAACAAATGAAAAACCCTGAGTAAACCTTCGTTTCAATTGAGTTGATCAACTTTTTAGTGGATCAAGAAAAGATTGACCGAGTCAAACTTTTCCGTTCAAGTGATGATTCAACTTTGAGGTGAAGCACGTAGTTACACGTTTAAACCCACAAGCTGTTTTAAAAGTTCATTGCGGATTGATTGCCGCTGTTTTCCGTATTGTTTAAGTACTGCGTTTTCAAATATCTCACAGAATCAGTGTCAAGAGGCCATAAAGCGTGACCTTTTTTCCCCTTAATAATAATAATAATACTAATAATAATAATAAATAACAAGAAAACTACCATAAGAGCGAATGCCTGGGAGTCATCGTATGGATACTTACGAAAATAAAGATGTGCGGATGCTTTGCTAGGTATCGTGAAAGAAATGGACATTAGCGGTTTATCCACTACCAAGGTAAAAAAAAAAAAAAAAAAAAAAAAAAAAAAAAATAAATAAATAAATAAAATAAAATAAAAATAAAAACATCAAAACAATGTACAAAAAAGAATATTCATTATTGTCCAAATAAAAGAGTGGAATGGACACAGAGAAATTGTATGTGCCCAAATTTTCTGGTATAAAATAGCAGATATATTTGTGAATGGTGTTACATATTATTCTTCCGACAGTCTCAAATGGTTTCGATAGTCTTCCATGTCCTCTAACGCTAGCTCCCCTTATCAAAGCTGCAAGTCTGTTTCTTCTTAATATCCACTGACGCACCCAAAAACGATGCTTCCGCCCTTTGCTTTTTTCTCAACTCTACTTGTAACATAGCTGTTAAGAGTAAGCACCGCTAATATCAAAGCAATTTTTACTGAACTGATCGATTTCAGTGGAAAAATGTGAACAAAAACTGGTTCAAGTCGCTTTCAGCTGTTGTTGATCAAGTAAATTCATTCAAGTAAAGTTGACTCGTGTGAAGGCGCCTTTACAGATGTTCCGCAAGGGTCAGCGATTGCTCAGGGCTGAATTACGATCGTTCAGTGATCGATATCCATATGAAATAAACCAGTGGCGGCTGGTGATAATGTGCTAATGTGCTGCAGCACACTGTAAATATATTTCTAAAATTATGCCATTTCTCTTCGAATGCAAGCGAGAAATCGCTATATAATTACATCCTTTCTCTTGGAATACCAGCCAGATATCACAATAAAATTATGCCAGTTCCCTACCAATGCGTATTACAATGCTAGTAATAAGGATGAAAACGCATTCTGGAGCGCTCTCGCCGCGATAGCTGGAAACCAGCCCCGTGTGCTGAAGTGGGATTCAGCCGCGCTGGTACGTGCGCAGAGAGGTGGCGCAGTCGTCTGCTCGCTAGTGCGCATGCGCAGACGTGACGTCAGGCCTGGCGGCTGATGTGTGCTGAGACCGACTGCAGCACCAGACCAATATTTCTATTCGCGCTGCGTGTAACGGTTGCGGAAGAATAGTATATGACGAATACTGCGGCATACAGAGTCAAATAGCGCGCTGGCTCAGGCGTCTTGCGCGTTGTCTCTCAAACCTTCCTGTGTGAGGCTCGTATTCAAATACCTCTGAGTCTAAATTTTTAATTTCTGGAAATAAAATTAATATTTTTTAAACGTTATATTTACTACCTGCAGTGAATACATGCAGTTAGCAGCGCTGTATAGATTACTCTGAAGGTCTTACTCTCAATACAATATTAATTGATATTTAATTAAAGACAATCATACAAAGGTTGACTTTTTATTTCAGTATATTTTGTTTCCTGTTTATTTTTGTGACATTGTAGCACACTATTCAAATTTTGTACGAGCCGCCACTGAAATAAACGTAATAAACACTTGTGTTCAGTTGGTTTTTTTTAATCAGTCGTAAATATTTTGTTTATTTACACCTAGAATTGGACCACTTTGTGATCATTGTCAATGCTAAGACAAATACAAAAGTACAATACCAGTTAGATAATATACGTGTCAAGTTATAAACCAGTTGGACAAGGTTTCAATTATAGTCTATGATAAAACACATATCTCATTTGATCCATTACAAATGCTTTGTGAAAGCCTGCGAATGTAAGTAATAATTGCTTTTGTTTAAAAAAACAACCTTTTTCTGCTACCAGTCACTTTGTACGATGCGTTTCGGGATATTAATCCCATTATCAAGTGCGTTTTATTGCGTGCTATGACATCATCTTTTATTGTTTCCTATGTGTGAGGTGCTGTGATGTTTCTGTCGTCTTTAAATTTCATTATGTTCCATTTGCACAGAAACTCATACACATTACACGTCATAAACAACATTTTGTACACAGCACACATTTGATAATACAATAACATATAAACAGCTGCAAGGATGATTGTGTTTGTAGCTGTTTATATGCAAAACTGATTGTGTTTGCAGCTGTTTATATGTTATTGTATTATCAAATGTGTGCTGTGTACAAAATGTTGTTTATGATGTGTAATATGTGTGAGTTTCTGTGCAAATGGAACATAAGGAAATCTAAAGACGACGGAAAAATCACAGCACCTCACACATAGGAAATGATAATATCATAGCACGCAATAAAACGCACTTGATAATGGGATTCATATCCCGAAACGCGTCGTGCAGAGTGTAAATAAATAATAAAAACCTGACTGGTAGCAGAAAAAAGTTGTTTTTTAAACAAAACCCATTAAAACAAAAAGTTACATTTAAAACATTTCGACATATTTTAACTGTTTGTTTTAAGGTACCGGTATGTGTCTTCTAACACATGTCCGATACAGGCTTTTCAAAATTTAAATGACCATAATTCAAAGGGTGGAGCAAATTTTATTAAGTGTAAAGTTAATGTCGCTACAATGTTCCGAAAATTTGCAATTTCCAAAATTCTGAGCTGCTCTATACTAATAATGAGGTAAAAACACATTGTCACCTTCTAAAACGAGGCCAGGATACAACGTGTGCACATCAAGGTGTAATTCTCGCACAAGAAAAGAAAAACAAACTGTTCACTGTAATAGTTACACAAATCAGTAAGTAATGAAGACACAAGAAAATGAATGGGATCGTTAGAAAAATGAGACAAGAAGAGTCATTAATGCGTCAGAGAAAACACAGGAAGAAAGAAACCTTTCTGTTGGCTTAGATGATACTGTGTGGATATTTCCCTGTATTCTTTTCAGTCACTGTTCACTCCCTAGCAATTTTTCTTGTGTTTTTCATTCCAGATGTGAATATGGTTCTGTGAATAACCGAAACAAGTCAGCATTTAATGAGTGCCATATTGATTATTAAAATTATTATGTGTTTTTATTTAAATCGCACGAGTCCTCGTGATTGCGTCAGAAATTAATGTATGACCGCTGTTGAGCGCTAACTAATAAAAAATATAACTGTTGCTGGCAGAATAATCAACGTTGCCTAACGGCGAGTGTGTTTGTGTGTACCATCCACATCTCCAAACTTTATACAAGTATTTCTTACTGACAGACAATAGGAGTGGTGGTAAGAACTATCTATGACACACAATTTAAGACATACGATGTCATAAACAACGATATTCGCAAAGAACTGCTACCTCATGCAGCAATGTTCCACACCTTTTCCTAAGCTAATGAAACCGATTTCTACGAAATTTAGTATAACTATTCTTTAAACATCTGGAAACAACCACCTACGGAATGCAGTGCAGGAGATGTTTCGGTTCGTCAAAAAGAAAAAGAAATTTCAGAAGAAACTTTCGCATCATGCGATGTGTAAATTAAGAGTTTATCCTTCCACCATTTAAGAATAAGAGCACTTGCAACATACTTTACACACAATTTCAAGCCTCCAAAAAACATTCAGTCCTTAAAAGAGAGGACCGAGGACCCCGTAGTTAAGTCCCAAAAGCTCTACAAACATTCCTTAAAAGAGGCAGCAAAATGATGAAAGGTAAGTAGTTTATCACTTTCTACTTTTCTTTAGTTAATGCAGTGAATCTACACAATCGGGCATCAACTTATTACAATTTCATTCCTTGTACACTACTAATTATATTCGCGAGACATTTTAGAGGCTGTAGTCACATATGTGACTCAATGTACCTTCATAATTATCTGATACTACGACAAATAGTCTTAAAGTGTAAGGTTCATGATAAAACGTCCCATCATGCATGAGACCTTGGGACGACCGTTGACAATATACACTCCTGGCCATTAAAATTGTTACACCACGAAGATGACGTGCTACAGACGTGAAATTTAACCGACAGGAAGAAGATGCTGTGGTATGCAAACGATTAGATTTTCAGAGCATTCACACAACGTTGGCGCCGGTGGCGACACCTACAACTTTCGTACATAAGGAAAGTTTCCAACGATTTCTCATACACAAACAGCAGTTGACCGCCGTTGCCTGGTGAAACGTTGTTGTGATGCCTAGTGTAAAGAGGAGAAATGCGTACCATCACGTTTCCGACTTTGATAAAGGTCGGAATGCAGCCTATCACGACTGCGGTTTATCGTATCGCGACATTACTGCTCGCGTTGGTCGCGATCCAATGACTGTTAGAAGAATATGGAATCGGTGGTTTCGGGAGGGCAATACGAAACGCCGTGCTGGATCCCAACGACCTCGTATCACTAGCGGTCGAGATGACAGGCATCTTATCCGCATGGCTGTAACGGATAGTAAAACCACGTCTCGATCCGTGAGTCAACAGATGGGGACGTTTTTAAGACGCGTATTCCTCATCGCCATATTGGCGTATCACTCGGTGTGATGGTATGTGATGCCATTGGTTACTCGTCACGGTCACCTCTTGTTCGCATCGACGGCGCTTTGACCAGTGGCCGTTACATTTCAGATATGTTACGACCCGTGTCTCTACCCTTCATTCAATCCCTGCGAGACCCAACATTTCAGCAGGATAATGCACGACCGCATGTTGCAGGTCCTATACGGGCCTTTCTGGATATGGATAATGCTGCATATTTCAGACATAGCCAGTTGCAAATACTCAATGTTTCAATTGATTAGTGTTTTTATTTAAAACATGGTGCTCACTAAAATTTTACTTTCTGACCTGGTGGCCTCATATGATTTGCCAAGGTATAGAATGACTTGCTTATATTTTTTGTACAGACCATAAAGTAAATAAATAAATATCCTTCTACACAACACGCCGATGCCATGAGTCGAAGCCAACGGGTGGTATACCGTGCTGCAGCTGACCCACTGGCATAATTGAAGCATGGGATACCACCCGTCGGCTTTGACCCATGACGTAAAAGCCGGCGGGTGGTATCCCATGCTTCAATACACCCGAGATATGTTGCATAGCTGGGAGATCCTGCGTTTTGGATCTGAAAATACGGTCACCCTACTTGTAAGACGGTGTATACGCCACAGTACCTGGCCTTTGCTGATCCCCCTTCAGCCTGCGTGTACCCACTCGGCCGTTTCTCCACCTCGGGCATTTACGTGTAATTCCCTCCCCCCTGCCTTTCTTTTTCCATTTCCTCCCTCTCCCTCTCTCACCGCCCGCGCCTGCTCCCGCCGTCTTCTGTGTTTTGTTATTTCGGGGGCGGGCGTCGGCGTCGGCTTCCTTTTTGTGGCCGCCGTCGGTAAATCAGTCATATGCCGGGCCTGGCGCGCAGCCCAGAGATTTACAACGCCTGTCGCCGACGGCCCGGTCCGAGAGAGCCCGGGGGCGGCGGCGGGGGCTGCGCGGGGGCGGAGGGGGCGGAGAGCCGCGTGGGAGAACCGCCGCCGCCGCTGTGGCGCTGCCGTCGCTTTCTGGAGTGCGTGACGTCGTCACCATGGCGGCTGAAAAATGTCGACACCTTGACGGGACCGGTCGATCTGATGGACGAAGCTACCACAAAACGCCTGTACTACGAAGAGTGCTCGAAATTTCAAGACAAATACGAGGGGCAAATAATACAATTCCTTGAGACAACATTGTATCGTTATACCAAAGGTATTAAACACAAGGAGAGGCATTGAATTAAAATTTATGCTGTCGCCGGGATTCGACCCGGGGACCTCCTAGTCGGCCGCGGTGGTCGAGGGGACTGAGGAGCTCCAGTCACGGTCTGCACGGCCACTGCGGTCGGGGGTTCGAATCCCCCCTCGGGCATGGATATTTGTGCCGTCCTTAGTGTTAGCTAGTTCATAAGTAGTTTGTAAGTTTAGGGACTGATGACCCCGTAGTTAAGTCCCATAAGTTCTACAAACATTTGAACACTTTGAACATTCGGGATCTCCTACTTACTAGGTAGGCACTTTGACCACTCAGCTAACAGAGCGTTGCAGCCAAAGCGCCTACAGGGACTGTCTTATAGCAGGGAACATGAGGCAGAATTAAAGTTCAAAATGTTCGTATAGTTTATGGGACTTAACTACGGGGTCATCAGTCCCTAAACTTACAAACTACTTACGAACTACTTACGAACTAGGACGGCACTAATATCCATGCCCGAGGGGGGATTCGAACCCCCGACCGTAGTGGCCGTGCAGACCGTGACTGGAGCGCCTCAGTCCCCTCGGCCACTGCGGCCAGCTCTATTTCTTTGTGTTTGGCATTCGTATGAAACAAGGAAGTCGAGAGACTGTCATAGAATGGACGGAAAAAATAACTTCGTGTTCTGATTAAAATTACTAAATGAAATTCAAATCGCCCCAGGAGACTAAAGAGATGCTTGGTCTGCCTGTAGACTGCCTGCTACCTCGGTCTAGAAAAATCTCAGAGCGGACCGGGAATCGAACCCAGGCCACCTATGTGGCATTCCACCACGCTGACTACTAGACTACGATGGTGGACATTTTAACTAAAAATCTTGTGTGGTCTGGGAAAGTACGGGAGGGTGAAACGCAACGTGGCTCTATTACAGCGTGTGAACATTGTGAAGTAGACTCACTTTCAGAGCTTCAGACCGAGAAAGCTTGAAAAAACAGTACGAAATAAATTGAAAAGGAAACGGTTTTCTAGTGTCAAATGGATCCTATCAGAAAGGACACAGTTCGTAGTAAGTGACGGTAAGTCATCGTACAAAACAGAAGTGATATCTGGCGTTCCGCAGGGAAACGTTAAAGGTCCCCTACACTTCCTCGTGTTTATAAACGATTTAGGAGACAATCGGAATAGCTCTCGAAGACTGTTCGCGGATGATGCTGTCGTTTATCGGTTATTGACGCCAAGAGAGAATCAAAAGCAACTGCAAAGCGATTTAAACAAAATTTCTACATGGTGCGAAAATTGGCAATTAACACTAAATAATGAAAAGTTTGAAGTAACATACATGACCACTAAAAGAAATCCGCTGAACTCTAATTACACAATAAACCAGTCAAACCTTAAGGTCGTAAATTCTACCAAATACCTAGAAGTTAAAATTACGAACAACTTAGACTGAAGAGAACACACAGAAAATATTGTGCTGAAGGCGAACCAAAGGTTACGTTTCATCGGCAGAACGCTTCGAAGATGCACCAGCTCCACCAAAGAGACTGCCTACATCACACTTGTGCGTCCTCTCCTGGAGTACTGTTGCCCCTTGTGGGACCCTCACCAGGTGGGACTGACTGAAGATATTGAGAAGGTTCAGAGAAGGGCAGCTCGTTTTGTTTCATCACGTTACAGGGGGGAGGAAAGCGTCACGGTAATGTTTCAAGATTTGAGGTGGAAATCATTAAAAGAACGTCGTTATTCCTTGCGGCGGGATCTATATGCGAAATTTCAATCACAGACTTTTACTTCTGACATGACCATCCCAATAAAATAAGAGAAATCAGATCGAAAACGGAAAGATTTAGGTGTTCCTTCTTCCCGCGCGCTATTAGAGAATGGAACGGTAGAGAAAGATTATGAAAGGGGTTACTGAACCCTCTGCCAGGCAGTTACATGTGATTTGCAGAGTATCTATGCAGATGTATGATGGATGTAGTAGTGGACCTGAAATGGTACCTTGTGGAACACCTCAATTTTTTTTTTATTTTTTTTTTATTTTTTTTTTTTATGGTTTTAGGGCGCAAAACTGCTAAGGTCATTAGCACCCAACCTCACACCTGCTGATGGCAAACAAGTGCGTTAGTTTGGGTGAGATGGTGCAGGAGGGATCGCGAGTATTTCTCAGAGCAGTGTGAGACGGTAAGGAGTCGTGGTCAGACCTCGGCGCTACAGTGGGAGAGTTCGGGATGACGCGTCGCGGCGGTCCCATTACCGGCCGGTGACTGGCGCGACAGAGATGGATCCCCTGGCAGATAAATTCCGTTCCGCCTGCGCCGCCGGCTTATTAATATTCCGCCGCTCGCTGCCGCGTGATTTAGGAGCCGTCTGGCGTCTCGGCACGACAAAAGGCAGGGCGCCGCTGCGACGCGCCGCGCATGCGCGTTGCACAGCCGGCTAGGCTCCGTCTCTCTCCCTCCAGGGTACCGGCTTCACACCCCGCCTCTCGTCTCATTTCAGCCACTCACCAAGGGAATCAGGTCACAACAAGCTTTAGCCGGGACTCTACCAGATGTTTATTTATTGGTTTATTCTTGCAAGCCGCGGTGGCCGAGGGGACTGGGGCGCTCCAGTCACGGTCTGCACGGCCACTACGGTCGGGGGTTCGAATCTCCCCTCGGGCATGGATATTTGTGCCGTCCTAGTTCGTAAGTAGTTCATAAGTAGTTTGTAAGTTTAGGAACTAATGACCCCGTAGTTCAGTCCATAAGCTATACAAACATTTGAATATTTGATTCTTGCAATGAAGAAAACAGCCACCACCCAGTACTAATAATGTTCAAATGTTTGTAAACCTATTGGACGGAACTTCTACGGTCATCACTTTTGTCCCTTGATTGCAATAAGCAAGAAACCACTCTTTTGTAAATACTCGGTACTTACCTTATAATACAGGGTGTTTCACTAAGTGTGTTTGCCTCTGTAACTTACAAAATAATAGGTGACGGGAAATTTTAATGCAGTAGGTCAACACAAGAAATGTTACACTTTCAGCATTTTATTGTATCATTTTCCAAAGAGTTACAGCACAAAGATATAATTTTTTAAATGGAACAATAGTTTTTTCTATCTGGTATTGGATTCGTTGATACCAGCTGTGTCCAAATCAATTTAAACTACATTCCTAACACTGTTAGTTTGGGAGCTACAACCCTTCAAAGTTCTGAGTGGCTATCCCCTGGGGCACGGCCCACTGTCTCATGACCACCAGCCAGTCAGCTACGCTGTCGTAGCCTCCGCCCCCTAAACTTTGAAGGGTTGTAGGTCCCAAACTAACAGTGATAGGAATGTAGTTTAAATTGATTTGGACGCAGCTCGTTTCAACGAATCCAATGCACGATAGAAAAAACTATTTTTCCATTTAAAAAATTATATCTTTGTGCTGTAACTCATTGGAAAATGATACAATAAACTATGTTCATAGCTCCGCAGAAAGTGTAACATTTCTTGTGTTGACCTACCGCATTAAAATTTCCTGTCACCTATTATTTTATAAGTTACAGAGGCATCACACTTAGTGAAACACCCTGCATGTCACTTAAGGTAAAAATATTAGCCACATAAATTGTGTGTTTTGATTCTGCTTCAAGCTTGCTGGAAAAATAAACATCTGGCGAATGTGCTGGCCAAAGGAGGGAGACATGCAACTATAGATTGCTTTGAGTACAAGATTCATATGTATAATTTTGGGCTGTCCTAGCTTTTTAATGTTATGTGCCTATGCTGACAAGCGTATTAATGTTTTATTGCCAAAAAACGTCTTATTAGTCGTTCACTATCATTCCCTTTGTCAGCTTTGGGATTGCAATGTCTCTTTTATACAATTTTTTTAAAAGGGAAATGAATGTTATTGTTAACTACATTTGTACATATTCTTTATGTGGTACTGAACATTAGTTTCATTCCTATATTGTAATTTTGTATTTTCAGTGTGCTACCATACAATACTCTTTTGTATTTTTTATGTTTTTGTCTTAGGCACTTGATTAGGTTTGTTTGATACGCAGGTACCTGAAGATGGCATAGTGGAATGCCGAAATTGGTTTTGATACAATAAATATTTTATTATACATACGGCTGTTGGTATCTCAGTTCCTTCAGAATATTATGATAGGTTCCAAAAAGGATAAAGTCAACATCGCTGATATATAATTTTATTTCGACTATCGATTTCGATAGTCTCTGCCATCATCTTCTGGTCTAATTTTTTTTCATTTTTGTGATGTCAACAGCTGTTGTAAAAAATAATTCAAAGTGCAAGATGCACCTTGTCATTGTAGTTAAGGTTACATATCAGTAAAAGTGACAGTAGGATGACATAGTGCATATTTTATATTATTTCTTTAGCAATCTATATCATGACAAATCACATTACCAATGGTGTTGATTGCATCGCAATACGCCAATTACATGCCGAGATACTGCGAAGCGAAGTTGACGCTTGAAATACGCGAACCGCGCGGCTAGCACACGTCCTGAGACTCAGGTAAGAACCCCATGCTGCTTAGGACGTGTGCTAGCCACGTGGTTCGCGTATTTCAAGCGTCAACTTCGCTTCGCAGTATCTCGGCATGTAATTGGCTATTGCGATGCAATCAACGCCATTGTTTACGTCATTTGTCATGTTGTAGATTACTGATGAAATAATATATGGTGTTTCAAAATACGAGGTGTGTCCAGAACGTAAGTTCCGTTTGGATATATGAAACAAACGTGTACAGTTACAGAAAAAATATTTGTTGAACAAAATACTACAACTGTTAAACTAATTTTCTGCATAGCTTCCGAAATTGTGTAGGCACTTCTCATAGCGTGACACAAGTTTTTGTGTGCCTTCTTCACAGACGGTTGCCACCTGTGTACTCAACTAAATTGCAATATGTTCTTTCAGCTCGTCATCATCCTTATAATTTTGAGCCCCAAGGATTTTTTTTTTCACTGTAATATGCGACCTTACACGCCGAATGTGACAAAGCAAATTACGGGAATTTCACTCAGACGTGTTTGATCATCCTCCGTACAGCCCGTATCTCGTTCCTAGCCACTTTCACCTATTCTTACACCTAAAATCTGTCCTTGGTGGTCAATACTTCAACGATGATGACGAGCTCAAAGAACACGGTTGTATACACGGGCGGCAACCTTCTATGAAGAAGGCACACAAAAACTTGTGCCACGCTATGACAAGTGCCTACAAAATTTCGGAAGCTATTCAGAAAAGTAGTTTAACAGTGCTAGTTTTTTGTTCAATAAATTTTTTTGCGTATCTGTACACGTTTTTTTCACCTGACCGAACGGAACTTATTTTGTGGACATATCTCGTATTTGCCATCGTCAGCCCCTGCCTTACATTCATACCGGCGAAAGTCGTTTTACAATAGATGTTGTTGTTCCAGAGATTTTTTGGGTGGTCAAGATAGCTGTGACACCCAAATAGCCACCCATCCACCCCCCCCCCCCCCCCCACACACACAGAGAGATATATATAGGGTGTTTCACTAAGTGTGTTTGCCTGTAGCTTATAAAATAATAGGTGACGGGAAATATTAATGCGGTAGGTCAACACAAGAAATGTTACACTTTCTGCGGAGCTATGAATATAGTTTATTGTATCATTTTCCAAAGAGTTACACCACAAAGATATAGTTTTTTAAATGGAACAATAGTTTTTTCTAGGGTGTATTGGATTCGTTTATACCAACTGCGTCCAAATCAATTTAAACCACATTCCTATCACTGTTACTTTGGGAGCTACAACCCTTCAAAGTTCCGGGGGCGGAGGCTGCGATAGCGTAGCTGATTGGCCGAGTGGCTATCCCCTGGAGCACGTCCCACTGTCTCATGACCACCAGCCAGTCAGCTACGCTGTGGTAGCCTCCGCCCCGTAAACTTTGAACCTTGTAGCTCCCAAACTAACAGTGATAGCAATGTGGTTTAAATTGATTTGAACGCAGCTGGTTTCAACGAATCCAATGCACGATAGAAAAAAAACTATTGTTCCATTTAAAAAATTATATCATTGTGCTGTAACTCTTTGGAAAATGATACAATAAACTATGTTCATAGTTCCGCAGAAAGGGTAACATTTCTTGTGTTTGACCTACCGCATTAAAATTTCCCGTCACCTATTATTTTATAAGTTACAGAGGCAAACACACCTAGTGAAACACCCTATATATAGTGGGTGTACGTATTACTAGGTAGCGAAACTTTTTTCAGAAAAGTTGCGGTCCGCATCTTCAGAAAGATTGGGAATCATTGTAGTATGTTATTGCCACCGGCAGTAACTGTATTTCGATCACGCAGACACAGAGTGTGGTGGGAGAAGCACCGGACTTGCGGGGCCGGGTGTGTCGAGTGTCTGGCAGCTGTTCCCATACTCTCACGGCGCTATCCCCTCCCTCCACCTCCCCCCCCCCCCCACTCACGTCATCCTTCACCGCTCGCCCAGACCGGCCCCCCTAAATTACTTTTGTCGCTGACGTACGAATATCCCCCCCCCCGCTCCTTTCTGCCTCCCGCCCCCGGGATCAATTCCCTTTCCGCCCCCGCTCGCATCGCAGCTGTCACTCCATCAGAACCGCCTCCCCGCCCCCGACTAGCTGCGTGGCTGGCCTCGGGCAGGGCGTGTGGATGCGGCCTTTGTTCTTACAAGCCAGCTCTGCGCTTACTACTCTCCAGATAGCAGACTCGCCTTGTAAGGTTCCGTAGTGGACTGTACGCTCCACAGCAGGTTCTGTTGAACTGCGAACCAATCATCAGAACAGATACCACTAATTTATTCATCTTGACGTTGAAGCGCTTTTGATACGTATTTGCTTTATAAATATTTGTTTCTCTACGAGAATCTGTCTTTTATCTCTGTCTATATAAAAAAGCGAAAGGACACGCATTCACTCTCTCACTCACTGACTGAACACTACATTTACATACATACACCGTAAGGTGCGTGCCACAGGGTACACTGAACCACTACTAGGCATTTCCTTTCCTATTACACTCACAAACCGAACGAGGAAAAAAAACAGAATGCCTATATGCCTCCGTACGAGCCCTAATTTCTCTCATCTTGTCTTTGTTATCACTACGCGAAATTAAAGTAGGTGGCAGCAAGATCGTACTACACTCAGCTTCAAATTCCGGCCCTCTACATTTCCTCAGCAGAAATTCACGAAAAGAACGTCGTCTTACCTTCAGCGATCCCCAATTGAGTTGCCGGAGCATTTCCGTGACACTCGCGCATGGGTCGAACCTACCGGTAACAAATCTAGCTGCTCGCCTCTGAACTGCCTCTATGTCTTCCTTTAAACTGATCTGCTGCGGGTCCCAAACACTTGAGAAATACTCAAGACATGGTCGTACAAGCGTTTTATACGCGGTCTCCTTTACAGATGAAGTACATCTTCCCAAAATTCTCCCAATTAACCGAAGTTGGCTGTTCGCCTTACTCACAACTGTCCTTACCTGTTCGTTCCATTTCATATCGCTCTGCAATATTACGCCTGGATATTTGAACGACGTGACGGCATCAAGAAGCTCACTACTAATGCTGTATTCGAACATTATGGGATCGTTTTTCCTATTCATGCGCACCACCTTACATTTTTCTACATTGAGAGCTAGCTGCCATTCTTCGCACCAACTAGAAATTTTGTCTAAGTCATCCTATACGCTATTACAATCGAAAACTATTTCACCTATGAATCACAAATCAGGCAGAAATGTACTTTATAGGTAGAAAACGTCAGCTAAGAAAGGATTTGGCGATAGGGTCGATAGTTCAGGATATATGACGACATATACAATGAAAACTTCCCCATCTTGCGGCACGTGTTATCAGTGCACTATTTGAGGAGAGCACTTGGCAACTTGCAACAAACTTTAAACATAATTTCAAACCTTTAGGAACCTTTTTCTCGCTGACAACACCAGCAAAATGATGAAAAGAAAAAAGTTATTCGCTTACTACTTTTTCGGCGTTCATGCAGTAAAATTTCGGCATTTAGCGTGATGTCACAATTTATTACTCGTATACTATTAATTGTATTCGCTAGAAATGTTACAGATAGTATACACACATACCACTGAGAATCCTCCAGTGGCAGACCTTTTTTTTTATTTTATTTATTTATTTATTTTCAAATGTTTGTATAGCTTTTGGGACTTAACTACGGGGTCATCAGTCCCTAAATTTACAAACTACTTATGAACTAGCTAATCCTAAGGACGGCACAAATATCCATGTCCGAGGGGGGATTCGAACCCCCGACCGTAGTGGCCGTGCAGACCGTGACTGACGCGCCGCAGTCTCCTCGGCCACCGCGGCCGGCGAGAAATAACATTTGATTAGTATCGTAAATATGAAAACCAAGGTATACTGAAATTAACGAGCGGTAGTTTATATAAGGGAAAGGATTTTATATGTAAATGTGGTACTTTCATGTAGAGCATAGTACAAAATTACACCGCCATATCTCCAAAACTGCGGATTTGGTGCATTTTTTGGAATATCGTGTGTTCTTTCATCAACGTCCCCCCCCCCCCCCTTAATGGATAAGCAGCAGCAGAGGAAGGAAAGGTCGGAATTCGGTAGCGGTAAGGAACTACTTCGAATGTAGGTCATGTGAAGATGCCGCTAGAAGATAAAGCGAGGTCTGGGCGGTCGCTAGACACACGCACACGCACACACACACACACACACACACACACACACACGTCCGCTCGCGGTAGCCGCGTAACCAGTTTGGCCGCGGGTCGGTAATTCCGAGGTAACAGCCACTTACGTCGCCTGCGCATGCCTTGACATTGCCGCTCCAGCGCGGAGAAAGTGGCCCCCGCCCGCTTATTGAATAGAACGCCCCATCGACAACACTTCGCGCCCACCCGCGCGACGGTCGACCGAAATTTATCGACCGGTGCCACGAAAATGCGTGTTGAGTACCCCACGGGCGAGTATGCAAATCGCTGCGGTAACGAGACGCCGCTATGCCAGAGAGAGAAACGGGAATGAGGAAAGAGACGAAAAAAAAAAGAAAAGAAAAGAAAAGAAAGAAAGAAAAAAAAACAAGTAGAGGGGAAAGAAAAAGGAAGCAGAATGCGGTGGCCAGGTGGTGTAGCGGTGTGTTTGCCCGGCACATTGCGTGAAGCGGGTTATTCCCGTAATAAGCCACACGTGCTTCCATTACACCCGGCCGCAAAGTGGTCACTGCTGGTGAGTGCGAGAGGCGAAACATCGTCGTGAAGGTAATCGTCCCCACAGTGTGATGAATTTGCGTACGAGTGTTTCAGACCAGCTTGACTCCTCTCTTACGACAGATGATTTCTCAGTTTTTCGCCCCTGAATTGTGCCCTGTACAGCTCAAACGACAACGAAGGGAACGATCGAGTGTAACGTAATCTTCGTGTTTTTCTAAATCAAGAATCATAATGAAACTTCCTGACAGATTAAAATTGTGTGCCGGAACCGGGACTCGAACTTGGGACCTTTAGCTTTCGCGGGCAAGCGCTCTACCCATTGTGCTATCCCGACACGACTCACGATGCCGCCTCACAACTTTACTTCCGCCAGTACCTCGCCTCCTACTTTCCAAACTTCACAGAAGCTCTCCTGCGAACCATGCAAGACTAGCACTCCTGCAAGAAAGGATATGGCGGAGACACACAGTTTTAATCTGCCAGGAAGTTTTATATAAGCGCACACTCCGCTGTAGAGTGAAAGTTTCATTCTGGAAACATCCCTTAGGCTAAGCCATATACCCATCAGCTGCTGGCCATATAAGATCATATGTTGTAACACTCTTTTGAACATTTCCAAAACCGTATCTCACTTTTTGTCTTTACTTTGTACTTCTATAAAACATTTCTTTACTGTGGAGCACGGAGCACTTGAAAATGATGCCATAGTGCATCGAAACTGGTTGTGCATTACACATGAAGTATTAAACATAAAATTCCTTTTTTAACAAGCAACTGTGGCTTAGAATACACTTGTATTCCTTATTATATGAATTATTCCACTTGCACTCCTAACTGACATTACGTCAAATTATATTAATTTTATACATAAGCTTGTAGATTATAAAAGTTTCCTTGTATTTATACTTTTGTATTTTATCAGTCAGTAAGGTAGTTTCGTCAGTTCCTTTTTTCCTAGTCGTCCGGAGATCCACCTGAGGACACCCTGCGACCCACTATTTGGGAACTGCATCAAAGGGTTAAATTCAGGGTTCACACTGGACGATCACCGAGAGAAAATGTTCAAATGCTTGTTAAGCTTATGGGACTTAACTACGGGGTCATCAGTCCCTAAAATTACAAACTACTTATGAACTACCTACAACTAAGGACGCCACAATTTTTTTTTTTTTTTTTTTTTTTTTTTGAACATTTATACAGATATAGCCAATTATACGAGTCTCAAAATGAGAAAACTCCAGGATGGCAGGGCTCGAGGTAAATTCCGAGGCCTCCCACCCTGGACTTTCCACTCTAATTCTTCAGACTGTCACTCGAACCAATATTTCCTATCTTCTATTATTGTCTTCTTAAAATAGTTGATGTTTTTAAGTTACTTTTCCATTTTCCTTATGATAAGTTTTTACGCTTTTCTTTGTATTGTTTACCTAATTACTGTAAATGTATAAAGAAAATAATGTATCGTAGTCGCACAAATGTATCACATAGTTTTTGTAATCACGACCAGCTATATACCCAAAGGCAGCTGGTCCACAACAAGGGTAAATAAATAAAATGGCACAAATATCCATGCCCGAGGGGGGGATTCGAACTCCCGACCGTAGTGGCCGTGCAGACCGTGGCTGGCGCGCCTTAGTCCCCTCAGCCACCGCGGCCGGCACACCGAGAGACTTGTACCACCTGTGATTACAACAGGAACTACATCTACATCTACATGGGATACTCTGCAAATCACATGTAAGTGCATGGCAGAGGGTTCATCGAACTACAATTATACTATTTATCTCCCATTCCATTCTAGAATAGCGCGCGGGAAGAAAAAACACTTGAAGCTCTCCATTCGAGCTCTGATTTCTCGTATTTTATTCTGATGATCATTTCTACCTATGTAAGTCAACAATATATTTTTGCATTTTGCATCCCAGAGCCTGTATCATTTCCGTAACGCTGTCTCCCCTGTATCGTGACAATACGAAACGAGCTGCCCTTCTTTGGATTCTTTCGATGTCCTCCTTCAAACCCACTTGATAAGGATCCCACACTGGGCTGCAATACTCCAAAAATGGACGGACAAGCGTTGTGTATGCAGTTTCTTTAGTAGTTCTATTGCATCTTTTAATGGTTCTGCCAATAAAACGCAGTCTCTGGTTAGCCTTTCCCACGATATTATCTACGTGTTCTTTCCAGTTTAGGTCTGAAGTAATAGTAATTCCTAGGTATTTTGTGGAATTTACGGTCTTCACATTTGATTGATTTATGTTGTAAACAAAGTTTAACGGAACTGGGAGGAGGGTGAGTGTTTGTGCGAGGGGTGGGGGAGAGAAGGGGAGGGGGTAGGAGGGGCGAGGGTGGAGACGGTAGGGATGGTAAATAACGCTGGTGCCCGTTATACCATCTGACACAGACGTTGGTAATCGGACCACCCACGTAGCGGCAGGTGTGCAGTTCCGATCGTGAGGTCGCTTCCCGCTCCACATCTGCCCGTAATTAACCGTGTAAGTACGGGAGAATAATGGAGCACGGAGCGCTTCGGCGGCTGTCGGGCAGCGCGGACGGGAGTCGAAGGTGTGGAGGAGAGAGTCGGAGAAACGTGGCGGCTTCGTTTCGTAAACACGCGTCGCGGTTGCGGAACCGCTCGCCTGGGTTACGCACGCTGCGTCCCAAGTGGAACTGCTGTGCTCTGCTCCGCTACCAGGTCTTCGCGTGCGGTCGTGTCCCTCAAGCTGCCAGTACTTCTGGAGAGAGGTGCTTATTGACAAGGGGAGGCCGCCAATTGTGAAATTCAGATTCGATTCATACTGCGCATAATGAAAGCTATGGCCAGAGGTGTAATTTGGAAAAGCACCAAGATGCAATTCTCAGCCGTTTTCGAGAATATCGGCAATTAAAAAAGCCGTTGCGGTGAAATACTCTCTACGATCTCTACGATTGGTATTATTGTACAGAGACGTGGCGTAGCGGTAAGCGCTAGGGTTCGTAATCCGAAGGTCGCCCGATCGAATCTCGCGGTATGCTACTTTTTTTTTACTATTTTTTTTTAATTGAGATATATATATATATATATATATATATATATATATATATATATATATATATATATATATATATATATATATATATACGAACCAGAGTGATAGTTATGATAGAAATATGGAAAGCAGAAAACAGCACGACATCGAGCACATCTGATAAACGATTCGTTTTTACAAGAACAATTGTATTTTTTTTTTTAAATTACCTATTGGGAAACACACCTGATTGACATTCTGCAAAATTGTTCTGTCGATCGTCAGGTTTGACTTACACTATACGTATTCGTTTCGGAATATCGTTTATACTTCTTCCGTTAACTATACGTGGTAAACATTATGAAGACAATAACATTTGTGAAATACAACTTTGTTTGCGGAAAACATAATGATGTTCGAAGTCGCCAGTTGCATATAATAAGTTGTTTGAAAGTCGTTTGTCGTGGAAAAGCTGGCGATTTCGAACATCAAATGTTATTAATTGTTTTTCATATATTTGTGTGTGTGTGTGTGTGTGTGTGTGTGTGTGTGTGTGTGTGTGTGAGTGTGTGTGCGTGTGTGTGTGTACATTTGAATTACAAAAAGCAAATAATAAAAAAAAGTTGCATGCCGCGAGAGTCGATCCTGCGAACTTCTGATTACGAAGCCGAGCGCTTACCGCTACGCCACGCCTGTGGATATTACTAATCCTAGAGATCGTAGAGAGCATTTCACCGCAACGGCTTTTTTTTTTAATTGTCTATTTTCTCGATGACAGCTGAGAAGTGCATCTTGGTGAGTTGCCAAATTACACCTCTGGCCGTGAGCTTTCATTATGCGCAGTATGAATCGAATCTGAATATCATAATTGTCGGCCTCCCCTTGTGAGACAGAGTGGGATCGTTGAGGAGTGTGTGTTTGCGAGGGTGACGGGTCGGGGAAAAATTTGACCGCGTCAACCATCAAAGTCTCATCGCAGGTAATTCGTTACCCTCTCTGTACATTCTGGAGAGCAAACACGTCTCTGGTTTACAAGCTGCGACATAGTCGGGAATAAAGACTCTGCCCCGAGGAAGTAAATAAATTCTCTCTGACACTAACGTTTCGTTCCGATTGTTTTCGTCCCCGATCACTTAATTTCCATAATTTTAGCAGAAGTTTCTACGTACACGTGATGCAAGAAACTGCAATGTTCCACTGATGGCGAGCCTGCAATCTGTCGAAAAGTTAAGTTATGGAGAAAAAAAAAAAAAAAAAAAACTTGCACACCGAAATAAATCGACAAAAATTTAAATGAATAATTGTTTGTTGCGATGTACTGTAGACAGTGCTTCTTTAAGGCAGCGCTTTGTCAAAGATGAGGACCCGCTCCCGGAAACGGAGTGCACCCTGAGCTCGCGTGCTGGCGGTGCGGTTGTAACTGGGTCGCCGTGTCCGATGGTTCCCTACCGCGGCTACCGTGCGACCGGCCAGTCAGCTGGCGGCCGGGAACCGAGAACCGAGAACTGGTTCCTCTGATTTACAGCGCAGGCCGAGCCTCGGCATCGCAAAGAAACGCGGCCGGCGAAACGCCGGAGCGACAGCCCAGGAACTGACCCGCCTACCGCCGAGTCTTCAATAGGGTCAGTGACACCGCATAAGAAAATGTAGCACTGTTATATACGAGGCATGTCCACAAAGTAAGTTCCGTTTGGTTATATAAAAGAAACGTGTACAGATACAGAAAAAATCTTTATTGGACAAAAATCTACAACTGTTAAACTACTTTTCTACATAGCTTCCGAAATTTTCTAGGCACTTGTCATAGCATGGCACACGTTTTTGTTTGCATCCCTCATAGGAGGTTTCCCGCGGTGGAGTAGCCGAGCGGTCTAAAGCGTCTCGCTGCGGATCACACGGTTGCTCGCCGTGGAGGTTCGAGTCCTCCCTGGGACATGGGTGGGTGTGTGTTTGTCCGTAGGTTAGTTTACCTAGGTTTAAGTAGTTTGTAAGCTCCGGACTGATGACCACGCAGTTTGGTCCGATAGATTTACAAACAAACATAGGAGGTTGCCGCCTGTGTATTCAGCCATGTGGTAACATGTTCTTTCAGCTCGTCATTATCGTTGAAGTGTCCACTAGATTTTAGGTGTAAGAAGAGGATCACTATGAAAAGATTTTTTTTTTTTTTTTTTTTTTTTTTTTTTTTTTTTTTTTTTTTTCACGATAATGTCCGAACTCACACGCCGAATGCGACCAAACAACTCTTACAGAAATTTCAATGAGACCTGTTTGATCACCCTCCATACAGCTCGGAACTCGCTCCTAGCAACTTTCATCTCTTCTTACACCTAAAATCTGTCCTTGCTGGTCAACACTTCAACGATGATGACGAGCTGAATGTTAGAACTTGGTTGAACACACAGGCAGCAACGTCCTATGAAGGAGGCATACAAAAACGTGTGCCACGCTATGACAAGTGCCTACAAAATTTCGGAACCTATGTAGAAAAGTAGTTTAACACTTTTAGATTTTTGTACAATAAATATTTTTTCTGTATCTGTACACGTTTGTTTTATATAACCAAATGGAACTTACTTTGTGGACATGCCTAGTATCTAAACTATCATTTTCGTTTCAGTCTCGTATGAGATTTTTTTTCCCGCACGAGAAACTATTAAGTGAGCAGATAGAACGTGTACGTACATGGCAGATAACAGAAAGAAATTTATGTGATTTATCTCAAAGAAAATGAATCTCTTATTCCATTCTGTCCCCGTATAATGCCTTTTAACCTTTTAATGCACAGTGGCATAGTGTAGCTGATCAGCTACATATCTTATTTTTTCCATGATCTCTCAAACTGATCAACATTTTACCACAAATTCATTTGAAGCTGCTTGTATACATTGTGTTACATATGCTAGTAGCTCGTCCTAGATATTATAAATTACAGAGTGCTACTGAATTAGACAATTAGCTGTATTGACTTACTCATAACATGTGCGTTTATTTACATTAATATTCCTTCTTTGTCATGTAAAAGTAGGCAATCACATACTACTATTGCATTACAAGTTACTTTCTGGAAAGATTAGAGGCATAATATTGACATTTACTGCATCGGGTACATCATGCAAGCACTATATAGCTGACCAGCTATAAACTAATTGTTGCTAGTAGTGCATAATAATTTAAAGGAATTTTTAAAAATATTTTTCTCAGTATACACGCACTATACATTAATTGTGATAGTTTTTATAGCTTCAAATAAAAACTCAGGCATTGAAGGTTTAAGTGTGTTCCTGTCGTTTATCCTACACTGTGAAACACCGAAATCGTCATTCTGTACCTACTTATACGAACACTGTGGCACAGAAAATCCGAAAAATATCAATACTTTCTTTACTGAAGCTTTTTTTCTGTTTATTCTGCAGAAATTAATCTTAGATGCCCGAAAGAAGCGCTCGGCTTCGTTTTGACCTGTGTAACAGGACTGTATGACATCTCTTCAACACTGCAGAGTACAACGAATTTAGCTTTGTTTTCTGCCAATTACTGAGAAAGGATTCGGATTTATTTACAAGAGAAGTTAACGGCACTAGTTCTCATATTTCAGAGGAACTGTCGACTGGCAATTTCCTTTTGTTCTACACTCAATACGTTACGAAAATTTTCATTTTGCCACAAAGGAAACTGAGGACTCCCCATTTTATTTCGAATGCAGACACTTATAAAAAGGAAAAGAACCCCGCAGTAGCTTATATGTTGTTACTTGCCACACATGTTTGACCGTTTATTTCCCTTATAAGAGCAATTTCGAAGGGCCATAACGTTTATTGTCACCAAAGTTTTAGCTGTTTGCGAAGAGATGGGGAAAAGCCACACGTTTCTCATGCATAAAGCGGGTTCGGGTTTCGAGTTCATTGATTCAATTATCTGAAAGGTAAATTGCGTAATGCAGTGAAAGAAGTGAACCCTAGGTCATTTTGCACCAGTCGCCATTACCAGCTATGTACTGGATGAAAGGGTAGCCACACGCCTCTTACTAACGACAAAGGCACTGGAGAATTACCAGAGACGTGAACGCTTGTGGAATTAGTGCCAAAAGACGATTTCGTTTGCGTGAATAACGCATTTATTTCTCGACCTCGGCTCGTATAAAGTTTGTGTCGGTAGATTTTTTTCTGGAGTAAAAGAAGGTGTTCTCTTACTCTACACGTACACCAACCGCGATTTCCGAGAGTGAATGCTCAGTCGCTCTTTCCCCCTTTATAATTTTTTTTTTCGTTACTCAGAAACAGGTGCAGAGAACTGAGGTAGAAGAACTCGCCTATACTCAACTAAAACCGGACCTACTTCAGGTAATATATTATCAATCTGGTGCAGTAAGATTTATCATTTCCTGCACATTTAAAGCTACACGGCGAACCTGCAGCAAGCGATAACGAGAAAGTAGCCACCAATTCTTCGACGGGAGAAACGTTTTGACAGTTGTAGCCAACATTAGATGTAGAAAACTTGTTATCGTACGCGTGAATCGCGAAATGATATACCGCCGTGCAGGCATTTCGTTAACTACTTACGCTCCGCGACAGACACTGGAACGGTGATTGGCAAAAGAGATAAGCGCAGAGATTGCATTTACAATGTCGTGTGATAGCTGATCAAGGATACAAATGGTAGCGGAGAAACAGTAGTCCTAGCACGAGGCCTTGCGGGACACCGCAAAAGGCGTCCCGCTGTTTTCCCTACCCCATGCCGAGGTAGCGCAAAGAAAAGATCCGGAAGAAACACGTTAATCAGGCCATTAGTTTCGGTGCCATTGGGAAACATTCCGGAATAAATAACACAAACAGGGCCAATACTACCGACCCAAGACAAATAACTACACGAGGGAATCATTAGTTGCGTAGATTAGTTATAGCGAGTTCAAAAGCGCCGCGAGTTAGTAATGGATGCGATGGAGGCGTCCATTACAAGCACGGGGAGTAGCTACCGTCCATCACGCAAGATTCAGAACGTGTTGCAGATGTGGAAAGAGCGTTACGTAACATACTCGATACGATTAAGCAGAAAAATTGCTACCTTCAACGGTATCGAAATACAGCAAAAAATCTGTTTACCTGTTGTTGATGGAAGCGTGAAATGACGAGTTACGGCGTGGAGGAGTGAGGAAATGAAGAATTGAGTCGCGACAGAGTTTTCGTGTCCCGGTAGCGAAGTGGCGCGTAATATACGGTAGCGCGATACGTGTGATTCGATAAATACAGCGGTCAGTTGTCGCTGTGACAGAGTATCCGTTTACCTGAGGGGAAAAAAACTGGTGGATGAAAAATATTTCTGGCTGCTTCTCTTTGCAGTACCTGTTGATCTATTCGTTTCCCGGTCTCTGCTCTCAGTATATCGGAGCAAAAATTATTTCTTGTCTACATGGCCCCAAAAAGAAATATTCTGTCCCCATCAATCATTACGGAATGTGTGACTTGTTTCAATGTGGGTGTTATTAAAAACATGAAATTGGTATTTTGATTGTGTTTCATAAAAAAAAGGTGGAGTAGTATCTCGGTTTGATTCTTGGTAAGGGATTAGGTTCTTTGTTGGAAAATTTTGCTGTTGTACTTTCACTGATTGAACTTCTTTATACGCATGAAAAATTTTCGTTTGTAGTGTAGTGATACCTTAAAATTTCTGGATAACTGCAACGTGTCGTCTTTCTTTCTGGAATAAATCATCATCATTAGAGATTGATTATGCCTTTCAGCGTTCAGTTTGGAGCATACTCCCTCTAATAAATTTCCTCCATGATCCCCTATAAAATGCTAATATTGAGGCCTCGTCTGATTTTAAGCCTGTCACTTCAAAGTCGTTCTTGACTGAATCTAAGTTCTCCTTGGTTTAACTTAACTCTTCTTATCCTCTGCTGAACTCAAGAGTCTCTTAGGCAACCTTGCTTCTCCCATGGATGTAATATGGTCCCACCATCTTAGCCTGTTCGCTCTACCTACTTTATCTATGTTATTCACTGTAGCCAGGGTTTCGTTGATTTCCTCGTTATGGACACCCTCCAGTCATGGTTCCCATCTATTAGTTCCTTCAACCATCCTTACTACTATCACATCTGTAACCGCAGCCTTATTAATATGGTAATCTGTATGCAGCCATGTTTGCACTCCCACACAACAAAGTCTCTTCTTGTAGAAGAGAGTAGATTTTGGTTGAGCTGTTACTGCATTGGCTTTGATAACACCTTTATTCAACTTCTTTCACACTATTGACAATCCTGTGAGAAATTACATCCTAAGTACTTGAAACTGTCCATCTTTTCTAACTTTGTTCCTCCTACTTGGAATTAATCTGTTTAAATCTCTTTCCCACATACATCAGTTTTGTTTTGGGGATGCAGATCTTGATACCATATTCCTTACACATCTGATCTACCTCTGAAATATTAGATTCCAACCTCTCAATTGAATTTGCACCACAATTACTTCGACTGCATATCCAAGACTGATTATTTTGTTTTTACCTATTTTAATCCAGCTCTGCTAGTCTATAGTTTTAAACATATGAGCCATAAATAGTATTAACAACAGTGGTGACAGGTTTGCAGCCTTGTCCTCACCATGAAACTACCCTTAACAATGGACTCAATTTACCGTCGATTCTTAACTACTGCCTGACAAATCATATCCATATAAAAATATATCCGAATCCGAAACAGTGTAATTCCTTATAAAATATATCCGAACTAGTGTAATCATGTGCCTGTAATGGAATTCAGACCACCATCGACGATGAAACGAAGTTAAATGATCGTATTTCATTATTGGAAGGAAGGCCCCCATCCGCACCTTATGTCGACCTTGTTTGATCTATGTTGATCTTCGAGTTCTTGGCTTAGATGTTATAACGTATTTTCATACGGTTTTCACCAATGGACGATGTGATTCATGAATGAAGATTAGGTGTATAATTCATTGACGTACGTCGACAAAAACATTTAGGAAAAAATGCGTATTCTCCGACTTACGAACTTTATCAAACATATGAAAGAGGGTTCATTGTTTCATAATACGATGCCTGCGCGGCTTGGTGATTCAAGATTTTAATAATGATTAAAACGTGTCGTCGTATAACATTGGTATCAAATACATCAATTTTCAATTCCTTAGTGCGTTTTCGACAATCAACATTTACCGATTACCAACAGAGGCAACAAAGAGAAGAACAAAAAATGCGGATATATATGCAGGGCAGGTTGCTAGTTCCTAAATATACGGCATCAACAGAGGTGTACGACTATTTTTTAAAGGTAAGTCGCAACACAACGATTAATCAGTATAATTAGTCGCAACTGAATAATGAAGACTGTCAAGTACAAGAAGTTTAAGTAATAGAAATGTGTGTCCTTTCAAGTGAATCAGCGTTTCCGAGACATACAAAAGAGCCATTTGTTAACGTTCTAAATGGAGCTGTTACGTTGTCAATGACACTGGCCCATGGGTCGGTGTGATAAGCAGGGGTCCCTCCCACCCACAGCTGAACTGAATCAACGCTACAGCCCAACTCGAATAAATAAGTTTACAAAGCGGGTTACATCGCCTATCTGTCTCTAACAACAATAATGTCGCATATACTTCAAAATGGTACACGCAATAACATACAGATTAAATGGTCTTACACAGATATATTGGGATATTATATACCGACAGATATTTTGTTGCCAATAGAAGACAGAGTTAATTAACAGGGGTCCGAGAACAGATCCTTGTGGTAGTACGAGTCACCTGAAAGCCAGCCCATTATGGATCACAAACAGATGTTTTACTCCTCCTATGGATCACTGTCTTCTAATGCGAAATACTTGCTTCCTGTGAGAGCTACAAATCAAAGAAATAACGGTGCTGAAACGTCCCAGTGATTTTGAGGTCAACAGTAGAAATAGTACACACTTTTACAGGGATAAAGAGGGGAATCACCTAGCTTTTACCGTAATCATATAAAGGAAATACAGACAATAGAAATGTGGAAAAATCAGATGAATATCTGAACCGGACCTCTGATGCTTTTGTGTCCAGTAGGCGTCCACTTCTCTTGGCAGAGCTGATGACGTCGCGTCACAACTTATCTGAAAAAAGTTAATAATCGAACACCGGAGTGCTTCTGAGGAAGATAATACTTTTAAATGCAAATTACATCCAAGGTTAATTCTAACTTTGGCACAGAAAGAGGTGAATTATGTTGCCACAAAAGTCTGGCCTCACTTACCCAATAGAGTAAAATGACAAAGATAACCAACCACAAATTCCGTTATGATCCGAGGTTAGATAAATTATAATCCATTCGCACTACCATTCAGAATAGTTACCCGCGAGTCAGAGTGAAATGTTCCTTTGTTTGTATAGCTTATGGCACTTAACTACGGGGTCATCAGTCCCTAAACTTACAAACTACTTATGAACTAGCTTACACTAAGGACAGCACAAATATCCATGCCCGAGGGGGGATTCGAACCCCCGACCGCAGTGGCCGTACAGACCGTGACTTGCGCGCCGCAGTCCCCTCGGCCACCGCGGCCGGCTGTCTTAGTGACAGAAACTGGGTCATATCAGAAACCTCGCGGTAGCACAGACGAAGATTGCCAACAAAAAGGCTACATAGTATTGATGATGTTAGCCAGTTTATACAGTCAGATATGATCCATTGTCAGTCGAATTATAACCGTATTCACACTTACTTTCAGCATAAGTAGTCTAGAGTCATTGTTAACAATCACTGGACTT
Source organism: Locusta migratoria (assembly GCA_026315105.1). Taxonomy (NCBI): domain Eukaryota; kingdom Metazoa; phylum Arthropoda; class Insecta; order Orthoptera; family Acrididae; genus Locusta; species Locusta migratoria. The sequence goes on along the minus strand of CM048754.1, from coordinate 4,049,782 downwards.
TGAATGCAACCCTGCTGTAGCAAAGACGAATATTACCAACAAAAGGCTACACTGCACTGCATGATGTGCTTATAAGCTCTGATATGATCCGTGGTCAGGCAAATTACATCATTCGCACTTACATTCAGAATAATTGCCGCGCGTTAGAGTGAATAAACATTGGACCGAGAATGCATCCGTGAAGTAGAAAAGACGAAGGTTGCGAACAAAAAAGGCTACACTGCACTGCATGATGTTCGGCAGTTTAAATTACAAGCCCATTCGCACTTACATTTAGCATAATTTGTTGAGAGTCAGAGTTAATAAACATTGGACCGTGAATGCAACCCTGCTACCAAAAAAGACGAAGGTTGTCAACAAAAAAACTACACTGCATTGCATGATGTACACCAGTTTATACACTCCGTTACGATCCGTGGTAACTCAAATTATAACCCCACTGGAACTTACATTTCAGAATAAGTTACCACGAGTCAGAGTTAATAAACAATGGACCGTGAATGCAACCCTGCGAAGACGAAGGCTGCTAACAATACGACTACAGTGCACTGAATGGTGACATCTAGTTTATACACTCTAATATGATCCGTGGTCACACAAATAACAACCTTTTCGCAGTTACATTCAAAATGAGTTGCCGAGAGTCAGAGTTAATAAAGACTGGACTGTGAATGCGACCTTGCGATAGTTAAGACAAAGGTTGCAAAAAAAAATAAAAATAAAAATAAAAAAAAATAAAAAATAAAATAAAAAATCTGCATAGTATGATGTACACAAGGTTACACACTCCGATATGATCCTTGGTCACACAAATTAAAACTTTTTCGCACTTACAATCAAAAATAAGTTGTCGAGAGTGAGAGTTAATAAAGACTGGACTGTGAATGCAACCTTACGGTAGTAAAGACGAAGGTTGCAAAAAGAAAAAAAAACTGCACTGCATAGCATGATGTACACAAAGTTATAAGTTCCGATATGATCCGTAGACAGACAAATTTTAACATTACCACTTACATTCCGAATACGTTGCCGAGAGTCAGCGTTAATAACACTGCACCTTGAATGCAACCCTGAAGTAGCAGAGACGAAGGTTGAAAAAAAAAAAAATAAATAAATAAAAAATAAAAATAAAAAAAATAGGCTAAACCTCATTGCATGATGTTTGCCAGTTTATACACTCCGTTATGATCCGTGGTCAGAGAAATTACAACTACATTCGTACTTAAATTGAGCATTAAGTTGGCGCGAGTCACAGATAATAAACACTTGACCTTGAATGCAATCCTAAAGTAGCAAAGACGAAGGATGCAAAAAAAAAAAAAAAAAAAAAAAAAAAAGGCTAAAGCTCATTGCATGATGTCCGCCAGTTTATACACTCCGCTATGATCCGTGGTCAGACAAAATTACAACCTCATTCGCACTTACATTGAGCACAAGTTGCCGCGAGCCAGAGTTAATAAACACTGGACCCAGGACGCATCCCTGCGGTAGCGCAAGACGCCGGCTTGCGTAATCCAATCTGGGCTGATGAGGCGTGTTACAGCAGGTCGTAAAACTGCGGGCAGCCCCTCCCCCTGCCCTCCCGTGATATCTCGCGTCGGGAAGCAAATAAATAGAGGCCCGCGCGTGCCGGCGGACCGTTTAAAGTGTCGTAAACGTCTCGCCTAATGCCGGCATTAACGTCATCGCGCCAGAGATTTACAGGGCACTAAACTCTAACGGCCGCACAGCGCCCGGCGCTGCTAACAGGTGTCTCCCCTGCACGTGGTCGCGCCGCGCCGGGCAGATACCGCGACGACACGTGCACAACTCTTTCACACCACCATCACGATTTTCTGGCCCCTCTCTGTTCCTCTGGCAGACACGGAGCAAGCCCATTCTCACACCTCATTACACGCAAAGCGGATCGGAATTTTTCTGTCTCCTATTAGAAACCACCTGTTCACATTATCTCGACACACGACGGGCGTTTGAGACGTTCGTACAATGTCCGAGAGATGGCACCTCCGTCGCGTATCGGGGTCATGTTTAGTTAGTAGCATCTTTGGAAAGAACGCACACCACGTTTCAGCCATATTTGTCTATTTCTTTGTGTTTGGAATTCGTGTGAATCAAGGAAAAAGAGTGACTGTCAAAGAATGGACGAAGAAGAATTTCGTGTGGTAATTAAACATTAGGTTATTTACAACTTGTACAAAAACCAGACAGCGGTTGGAAAGGGAGTAAGACAGGGTTGTAGCCTTTCTCCAAGATTATTCAATTTGTACATTGAGCAAGCTATAAAGGAAAACAATTAGAAATTTGGTGAAGGAATTAAAGTTCAGGGGGAAGAATTAAAAACATTGCATTTTGCCGACGACATAGTAATTCTGTCAGATACAGCAAAGGACCTGGAAGAGCAAATGAACGGAATGGACAGTGTGCTGAAACGTAAATATAAGATGAACATTAACAAGAGCAAAACTAGGGTAATGGAGTGCAGTGTAAGAAAATCAGGTGATGCTGAAGGAATTAGATCAGGTAACGAAGCAATAAAGGAGGTAGATGAGTTTTGTTACTTGGGCAGTAAAATAACAAATGATGGTCGCAGTACAGAGGATATAAAATGCAGAATGGCAATGGGTAGAAAAGCGTTCTTGAAAAAGAGAAATTTGTTAACATCAAATATTGATTTAAGCCTAAGGGAGTCCTTTCTGAAGGCATTTGTATGGAGTGTTGCCTTGTATGGGAGTGAAACATGGACGATAAACAGTGCGGTCAGGAAGAGGATTGAGGCTTTTGAAATGTGGTGCTACAGAAGAATGCTGAAGATTAGGTGGGTGGATCGCGTAATTAATGAGGAGATACTGAACAGAATTGGGGAGAAATAAACTTTGTGGCATACCTTGACTAAAAGAAGGGATAGATTGGTAGGGCACATTCTTAGACATCAAGGAATTGTGAATTGAGCGTTGGAGGGAAGTGTGTGGGGTAGAAACCGCAGAGGGAGACCAAGAGACGAATACAGTAAGCAGATTCAGACAGATGTAGGCTGCTGTTCTTATGTGGAGATGAAGAGCCTTGCTCAGGATAGGGTATTGTGGAGAGCTGCATCAAACCAGTCTCCGGACTGAAGACCACAACAACAATTAAACATTACTTTATGAAAGGTAAAACGCCTCAGGAGACTAAGGAGAAGCTTGATGAACATTATGGTGACACTGTGCACCTTCGATTTGAACAGTTTATAAGTGGTTTCAAAATTTTCGGAGTAGCCATATGGGCACAAGTGACGGTGGACGCCCTATGGAGGTTCGACTGCAGAAATCTGTGATAAAATCCATGATATTGTGATGAATGACAGACGAGTTAAAGTGCGTGTGATTACTTGTGCTGTGGGCATCTCGAATGAACGGGTGCATAATATTTTGCATAAACATTCGGACGTGAGGAAGCTATCCGCAAGATGGGTGCCGCGATTGCTCACTCTTGACCAAAAACGGGATCGTGTGAAGTGTTGCAAGGAAGGTTTGCACCTGTTCACGAAGAGTCCACAGCACGTTTAGCGTCATTTCGTCACCGTAGATGAAACATGGATACATTACTATACTCCTGAGACCAAAGAACGATCTAAACAGTGGGTTACCAAGGGAGGATCAGCACGAAAAGCAGCGAAGACTGGTCCTTCGGCCGGAAAGGTTATGGCGATAGTCTTTTGGCACTCGCACCGGATAATCCCCATCGAATATCTGGAACAGGGTAAAACTATTACAGGTGCATAATATTCATCGTTACTGGACCGCCTGAAAACCGAGCTGCGAGAAAAACACCCGCGATTGACCCACATAGAAGTCCTTTTCCATCACGACAATGCACCAGCACCCACCTTGCAAAATTATTGGAAATAGGATTCCAACTCGTTTCACATCCCCCCTGTTCTCCAGACTTGGCTCCCTCGGACTATTATTTGATCCCGAATTTGAAGAAATGGCTGGCGGATATCATTCATAGCTATTTTGCAAGCTTGAACTTTTCCTATTATTCGAAAGGGACCAAGAAATTAGAACAGCGTTGGACGAAGTGTTTAAGTTTAAAAGGAGACGATGTAGAAAAATTAAAAAAAATTCTGTACGGACTTAAAAAACGCCTATCGTACACATCTCGCCAAGGGGCGGAGATATCACAGTAGCAAATAATAGTACCAAAATAAAAAAAATCTAAAAATTCGAAAGTGTCAAAATTTAAGATCTCATTGAGCTATAATAGTGAATAGTAAATAGCACCGATATTGACGAGTAAGACCACAAGAAGCAAATAAATAATACCGAAATTATCAAAAGTAACTGCGAATTAAGCAAAAAAGTAATTGTTAAACGATAGCAGCAATGTAGGAAAAAAAATAATAAATAGTTGGAGAATCTGTGTGAAAGATGGAAAGAATGTATTGAGGAATTTTATGACAAAGAGGATATTGTTAATTAGGAGGAAATTCTGGAAGTAGAGAGTACTGTGACTGCGAATATGACAGAACCACCTGTATCTAGAGAGCAATTTAATAATGCTTCGAATCTACATCTATCTACATCTACATCGATACTCTGCAAATCACATTTAAGTGCCTGGCAGAGGGTTCATTAACCACCTTCATAACTTTTCTCTACCGTTCCATTCTCTAATAGCGCGCGGGAAGAAAGAACACCTAAATCGTTCCGTTTTCGATCTGATTTCTCTTATTTTATTGGGATGGTCATGTCTCCCTAAGTAGGTGGGTGATAGCAAAATATTTTCACATTCAGAAGTAAAAGTCGGTGATTGAAACTTCGCAAACAGATCACGCCGCAATGAATAACGTCTTTCTTTCAATGATTTTCACCCCTATTCGTGCAACGTTTCCGTGACACTTTCCCCTCCTAACGTGATAGAACAAAACGAGCTGCCCTTCTCTGAACCTTCTCAATGTCTTCCGTCAGTCCCACCTGGTGAGGGTCCCACAAGGGGCAACAGTACTCCAAGAGAGGACGCACAAGTGTGATGTAGGCAGTCTCTTTGGTGGAGCTGGTGCATCGTCTAAGCGTTCTGCCAATGAAACGTAACCTTTGGTTCGCCTTCCCCACAATATTTTCTATGTGTTCTCTCCAGTCAAAGTTGTTCGTAATTGTAACTCCTAGGTATTTGGTAGAATTTACGACCTTAAGGTTTGACTGATTTATCGCGTAATTGAAGTTCAGCGGATTTCTTTTAGTGGTCTAAGTAATACGAAACCATCAGGCATTGGTATGGTACATGGAGTAGGATTGAAGAACGCGAAGGGGAAAGGAATAATTAATGTTCCTTTTCAATGTGTAAGTCGTAATATTTATTATTTTTCCGTAAATTTAATATGTTCCATCAGTCTCCAGGAGACAACGGTATTAACATTAAGATGGAATAACTGCATAAAATATTTCTATGATCATTAAGGATGTCAATGAAACCAAATAGCATCATACAGTTATTTTGTAATTGCAGTGGAGACAAGGATGTGACGAAATCTACAAGTCATAGCCTTTAGTTATTGATGAATATATTTTGAAGGTAACACGGTGTACGAGGACCGCAATACTGAAAACAGAGCCCCATGTGAAATGAGGAAATGAAGAAGAGAGCTTAAGGTTTAGACAATTTAATACTTATAATCTAACTGCAAGCAGAGAGACTTTACGCTAGACATATGAAAGAACAGACAGTTAAAGTCTTAACAACCTCTGTTCGCGTAACACGTTATTCTCAGAGGAAATATGCAATTAATTCAAGTGTAGAATGTACACATGTTTTATGGTTTGCATACTCATCGCAAAAATATATGAAATATAATGCTGGCTCTACTCTGAGAAATTACACAATTAAGACGTTCATTAAATCAAGAGTGGACAGCAAGCAATTTGTACTGTTCGAATAGTTAATCACTGCTGATTATTCTAACTGTTAGGACTGGTGATACACAATAAAAACACAATGAACAGCCATTAATATCGTTGCACACTCATTATCGTTTTGAATACAATTACTGATTCCAATTATTCTTTCCACGTCGCTACGTGTATGAAAATACTAAGAATGCTTCTCATTTACAGCAAGGAACAACAAGGAATGATAGATAATTATGTGTATTATCAGTGATACATTATTTAGGACAATTAACACAGAATTTGTGGTGTATTCCAGATTTCGAAACCAAAAAACTAGAAAGTAAGTGAAATACACATTGTGGTTCGTGTCTGTTATATAAATAACTAGAGTTTATATAACGACAGTATATTGTTTAGTAACGGTACAATATAGATTAGCGCTTACGTCAATGAATTTCGAGCAAGATGTACGTAGAGAAATGTAGACCAAATGTAGCTACTGCTAAATCACAATAAGCTCTCTTAAGTTACCATTGCAAAATCAACTCCAAACATATAAGGAACAATACTAATACATAAATAGAAGGGGCAAATGAAAACGGCTTTATTTTCAAATAATGAAGAAATTTACGAAATCGTATTGTATTTTTACGTCTCTGTAAGATGTGTTATATATGTGTATGTGTTTATAAGTGATAACGACTATTTCAGATAATTTCTGCCGTTATCAAAACTGGAGAAGAAATGCATCAAGAAAGACAACTAATTTGAAATTTACTCACTTAAAAGAGTAGGAACTACAACATTTCGTTTACATAACGCATAATTTTTTTTCTGAAATACGATACATTTCTATTGAGAAAACGGTTAATTTAAGTATATTAATAATTATGATCGCTTTCTTTGATATCCCAGGATATGCTGGCATCATTAACCCAAGAGAGGAGAAAAGAAGAAAGGCTATAGATTAAGCATACATCAACAAATACGTTATAGAAACTAAATACCGGACAATGATATCAAAGTAAGTGTTTTATTTTTATTATTGCTTCAACTTGTTCGATGAGACTAGAAGACGCAGACAATTTGTAGACTATATGTATTTCGTTAGAACTAATAATTTCTTGGAAAATGAGACTTTTTTTAATCGCTTTTTTGCCGACTTAAATGAAATTTGTGAGTATAATTGCCAACGTTGCTCGCTGAAAAGCACTCTGAAAAACACGTAAAAGTATTTTTGTGATGTGACGCAAACGAAAATCAAATTAGTAGGGTAAGTAAGCGAGGTATAGCAGGAATACTGAAAAAGAAATTGGTGTACGTATGAAAGCTAAGTGGAAATCGATAGACGCCGAATGCGCGAGAAGATGATTCGCGAAATGCTGCGAAGGATTATCTTTTGGGTCACGTGAAAAACTGTACGAAGCGCTAAGAGTATCGCGTATCGCGCTAGCAAGAAAAATTACGACAGCCATATTATTAATGCTGAGGCCAACGTTCCTACGCAGTTATCTACAACGGCAGATGTGCAGTGAAATTCGAACACATTCTTCGTACGCGGGCCTACAATATTTTGCCGTCAGCGCCTAACTTTTTTTTAACTCAAACCTATCCATCATGAGTCGGAGCGAAGTCTTAATTGCAGTTAAATATATGTGTTACAGAGTTTCATCAAAGAGAATAAAAATATGCACAGCCATATAGTTTTTTATACAACGCGTAATTAATCTCAGTGATATGCATGACTATTAATGTGTTATGCGCACAAAAGTGATATATGTAGTACCGTAAGACGTATTGCGTGGTTATACTAGACCAGGGTGTGCTAGGCAGGTAAAGGCAGTGAGGCAGGTTAGGTTTTAACGTCTCGTCGATAGCGTGGTCATTCAAGAAGGAGCACAGCCTCTGATTGTTGTAATAGGGATTGGTGCCCTTTCAACAAAACCATCCCGGCATTTACTCGGAATGATTTAGGGAAATCACGGAAAACTTAAATCACAATGGCCGCAGATCGATTCGAACCACTGTCCTCGCGAATACGAGTCCAGCGTGTTACCCACTCGGTAAAGGCAGCTGAAGCCCACTCTACCTGCCGACGTTTTTCCCCCAAAAAATGATAAAGCAGTAAAATTGAAAAAAATAAAGACGGAAATAGGAAAATAATTAGAAGAGAAAAATAACTGAAATTAATAGAAGATAATAGTGAATTAAGGAAAAACATATTTAGGAAGAATATAGCACTTAATTTGGGATAATAGCATTGATACTGACAAAGGTAACACCAAAATTAGTAAAAATATCGCAGAAATCGAGAAAAAATCTGGGCACTATCTAAAAATAACAGCGAATTAGGAAAATATAAGAGCCGTTATCGACAAATACAAACACAAATCAATCCAATTATCAGCGAAATTGGGAAATAATAAATTGGAATAAAGCAAATAATAGCAGCAATGAATTTGCGCAGAATAACTGCGAATTAGGATAAAAACACTGAATTTGGCAAAATAGAGGACATATAGGCTACACAAAAAAAAAAAAAAAAAAAAAAAAAAAAAAATGCCTCGAAATTGGTAACAAAATCGTGTCAAAACATAAGAGTTCGTTGGACTAAAAATAACAGTGCATATTCGATAATTAGCACTGAAATTGATTAATAAAAGCACAAAAATCTGTAAAAAAACACATTCGAAATCTGTAAAAAATGGAAAGTGGCAAAATGTAAGATCTCATTAGGCTAAAAGTAAGACAGAATTTGGGGTAAATAGTATGATACTGACGAAAAAGATCACAAAAAGCAATAAAAAAATAACATCGAAATTACAGAAAATAACTGCAAATAACGCAAAAAAAGTAGTAGTGAAATTGGAAAAAGAGAGCAGTGATGTAGACAAAGTTTATAGTGAAATTGTCAAAAGTAATATGAAAATGGTTAAAAAAAAAAAAAGAAGGGAACTGTCAAAAATTTAACAGTGTATTTGGATGAAAATAACAGCGAATAAGGAATAAAACAGTACCGATATTAACAAAGATAACAACTAAATTGGGGAAACAAAACACCAAAATTGAGATAGAACAGGGCTCTTGCTAAAAATAACGGTGAATTAGCAAAAAGGATCACCGACATCGACGAATAAAATTACACAGAACTCAGTGAAAAAAATAACAGCTAATTTGGTTAATAAAATAACTGTGATTTAAAAAAAATCAGCGATGAATTAGCACGGAAAGACAGTGAATTTTGCAAAATATATCACCGAAATATAAAAAAAAACTAATCTCGAAATCGGTAAATAAACATCTAAAGTAGCAAAATAGCTCATTGGGTTAAAAATAACAGTGAACTTGGGAAAAATAACACTGATAATAACAAAACACAGAAATAACTGCGAATTAAGCAAAAAAGTAACAGTGAATTTCCCAAAAGATAGCAGCGATGAAGACAAAAAATACACCGATATTATCGTAACACCTACATTGACAAAAAAAAAAAAAATAAAAAATAAAAAAAAAAAATAAAAAAAACCAAAAGTAGTTAAAAACACCGGAATTGTCGAAAAATAACAGCGAAAAGTCACAAAGTAACAGCGAATGTTCGGCAAAGTAGCAGCGATATTGATAAATCAGGGAATAAATTACACAGAAATCGGTCTGAAAATAACATCAAAATAAGTATTTATTTATTTTCTCTATCCCTGGCAGGGTAAAGTTGTCACTCTCCCGTTGATGGTGGTAGAGATGGGAGAGAACAGCATTGGGCGGCTTATGACAGGTTTCGCGATATCGGTGACAAGTCGCAGTGACACGCGCGCGGAGAAACGGGCCGTCGATTCAGATGCTGGCGGAGGTGCCGGAGCATGAATAACGCATGGCGGACCGCACCAAGACACGGCCGTGCGCTGCCTGGTTGCCGCGGAGACCACACCGCAGCGCCACCGGCGGCGACCAGTGCTCGCCGGGGCACTCCCGTCTCCCTGTCTTCTCTCCAACTGCTCAATTTTAGACACGGAACAGACACCGACTTATTTAGTCCTCAAACGGCCAAAAACATGCATGCAGTATCCACTTGCATGAAAACCCGGGGCTCTAGTTATCGGCATCAGTAAAATCAGTTTGTGTATTAGTTGATACACTATAGTCTTGTGTACTTCGCGAACGAACTAGTTCGGAAGAGTGCTCCCACAGGCGAACTACGCGAACTAGTTCGCAGATCCTTCGCCTCTTAGTTCGTCCGCTCCTTTTCCGAAGACTGACGGGGAACAGCGAGAGGACGCGAGAGCGTGCAGAATCGCGTGATTCCCTTCTGCCAGTTACCTTCATTTCGAGCTGAGATGCAGCTCAGCTGTAGTTTCATAGTTCACTGCCACAAGGAATCTATTTTTAAAAATAAAGCACTACGATTACTCTGAATACAAAGTAGATGAATACCATTGTATCACCAATTCGTGTAAATAACTGGTTTATTTGCGTAAGTATTTGATGTCAAATTGCCCAAAAATAGGGGTAATAGCACACGCTTTGGCAACACTGATTCATTATATAAAAAGCTGTCATAAAAAAGAGTTCTTTTAGTAGCGGTAGCAAAAGCCAAAAAGAGCTGACGAACTAGAAGGAGCGGACGAACTAGGAGCAGCGGACGAACTAGGAGCAGCGGACGATTATGCCTAACGTATCTCGCTTCATAGTTCGTTGGATTCTTTTCCGATGACCGACGGGCAATAGCGAGAGGGCGCGCAGCATAATTAAAAGTCACGTGTTTGCCTTCTGCTGAGTCATTTCGAGGTGAGCGTCTGCCTGCTAGATTACATAGTTCAGTGCTACAAAATTTCCGTTTTGATGTGTTCTACATTCTACAATATGTGACTAATAAATTCCATAATGCCAAGATATAGAGATAACTCTAAACTTAGACGCGAGAAATTATCCACAAACTGTTTCTTTCGGTTTGCGTGATATCGTTAGCGGCTCAAGCAGCAAGCGCATGAAGCAGCTAGGTGGGGGAACTTCTCCCTCCACCTGCATGCGCAGACCACGCCGCTCAGCCGTCACTGGGAGCGGACGAACTAAAAGAACGAACTAGTTCGCGCCAGAGCCGCGAACTAAAGTGAGCGCACCCGATCGCGAACTATTATGCGCAAGTCTAATACACTACATATTCACTCTTACGGACAGAAATACAGAATAGCATGAAAATGTGCGTAATAGGAAGAAAAGGTATTTCTCGGAGTACTGATCGCTCGGTCGTCTCTAATGTAATACCATTTCCCGTTATAGGCGCAGCTCTAGAAGAATTGTTAGCTAATATTACCAGTCCCAGTCAAAAGGACGCAGTTTACGCAAACGTCGTCCATTCCACCATAGGTCGCATCACCTAGGAGAAAATAAGCCACATGGTTTACCAGAATTGCCAAGACAAAAACGCGAAGAATTTTTATAGGAAACTCATCGATAGGGACAGTTTCACAAAGTCTGCGGTTTGACAAACGGTGCATGACTAAATCAAAATGTCCCGATATGACGCAAATTACTCATTTTTCCCTTAAAAAATTAGGAAGTTTATACGAGATACTACTTGAAATGGGATTTACCTGGATGAAATCTGTTACTAAAAGTAAGATATTGCTAGAGAGAACAGATGTAACTGACTGTCGAATTAAATATTTGATTGCACTAATGAAATCAGTGGAGCTAGTCACAAAGTTAGTTATTTTATATCAGTGAAAGCTAGGTTGTCAACAACAAGAGATGGTGAAGAGTGACAAACTAGAAAGAAAGAGGAAATGCAGTCTTTGTTCTTACCAGAAAAACAGGAACAGTGCATATAAATGTGTGGACTGTGATAGACCAGTATGCCTAGAATGTTCCAAGGAAAAGAAAATGTGTGTTCAGTGCTTAATCGATTAATTAGCAAAAGTGTTTGTGAATTTTTACTTTATCCCTGACGTTTCTTCATAATATTTATGTATTTTTATAGAGTTCCTTGGTATGAGTATTCCTGAAGTAATAAATATTCGAATTGTTACTTGATATTAGTGTTCAGTGGGTTATTGTTCAATTTTTCAATTGTACTAACAGATTTACGTACCAATTTGCAAGAAATGAAAGTAATTTGTTTTTCATAATCATGTCCACCAGTCATTATGTATTACGTATTAAAAGAATCTACGAAAACTAAATTCAGTTGGCCAGACCAAACTACCCGGCAGATTTCCTCCATTTTTGTTTTAAACGAAAGATATTCATCCACAGTCATCAAATATCAGAATTTATATAACTCTTGCCTTCCTTTTTCTATACTCAAATGCGATTTCCTTCTGTATATTTCTTATGGGGATGTCCTTGCTGCAAACTAAAGTCAGTCAGTTGGTCAGGCCGTTCTATCCCACCGATTTCCTTCATTTTTGCTTTAAACGAAAGGTATTCATTCGCTGATTTGCCAACGAGTATCAGAATTACCTTAACTCTCTCCATCCTTTATTTTTTTTATAAAAAACGCGGTATCCTTCTGTCCTTGCACTGAATCTTTTAATCGGTTTGTTTTACGATATCTTCAGTTCTAATTAAGGTACGCAGTTCTTTTTCACCTAACAACATTCAGCCGATCAGCTCTTTCATTTACGCTTTTAAACACTTGTATTGATTGATTCTGAAGAAAGGTAAGCGTAAACATTCAACTTCACTTCCATTTTTTCCCAATTTTTGTGTCATTCCACTAACGGTGCGAAGTATTCGCTCGGGTCCTCTAGTATTTCCTATTAAGTAATAACAATCATTCTTTCTCTGAAGGGATACGATCGGGATTAGTATCCACTAATTTACTTCTACAAGTGTTTACTTAATTTTCTGCTAGCTTTTCATCCGTAGTCAATTCTAGACCGTCTCTCAAGGCTACACAGTTTACGTGAAAAATGCTCGCACAGTGCTCGCTGTGAACATGATGAGTCGCGATCGAATTCCTCCGCGTACTAGGCGACGAGTGGACAGCGCTTTGTGAATATGTATGGCGGAGCAACGGTGAACCACAAGCAGTCGCCTGCAGGAATCGCAAAGTGCAGAAACGCAAAACGACGAGCCGTGGAGGGCACATCGTTGCTGCACCTCTGAAATATTCACCGCACTTCGCTCAAATGGGAGGCGAAGAACACTAAATAGTGGTAATGTGAGTCTTCCAACTACGTGCTGGATTCTGACAGCACCGCTATTTACTAGACTTGCCAGAAACGTTCCGTGTGTAGCAGGCTTAGAAGCGCGAGGAAATGTGGTGTAACATCAAAGTCAAACCCGCATTACATCGCGCCTGTTCGTTTCTTACATCATTAACACAAACGGCTTTTAATCAAATTGCGTGGTTATGGTATATCGCCCCAAATTTGCGACTGGATAGGGGATTTCCTGTCAGAGAGGATACAGTTTGTAGTAATCGATGGTAAGGCATCAACTGAAACAGAGGTGATATCGGGCGTTCCACAGGGTAGTGTTATTGGTCCTCTGCTGCACCTTATTTACATAAACGATTTGGGAGAAAATCTAAGTAGCTCTCTTAGGTTATTTGCACATGACGCCGTCATTTACCGTCTAGTAAAATCATCTGAAGATCAAAACCAACTGCAGAAAGATCTTAATAAGATATCACTATGGTGTAAAAATTGTCAATTGACTCTACATAATGAGAAGTGTGAAGTCATCCACATGAGTACGAAAAGAAATCCGTTAAACTTTGTTTACAAGATAAATCAATCAAAAGCGAAGGCCGTAAACTCAACAAAATACCTAGGAATTACTATTACTTCAGACTTAAACTGGAAAGAACACGTAGATAATGTCGTGGGAAAGGCGAACCAGAGACTGCGTTTTATTGGCAGAACCCTTAAAAGATGGAACAGAACTACTAAAGAAACTGCATACACTATGCTTGTCCGTCCTTTTTTGGAGTATTGCAGCCCAGTGTGGGATCCTTAACAGGTGGGTTTGACGGAGGACATCGAAAGAGTCCAAAGAAGGGCAGCTCGTTTCGTATTGTCACGATACAGGGGAGACAGCGTTTCGGAAATGATACAGGATCTGGGATGGGAATCATTACAACAACGGCGCTTATCGCTGCGGCGTGGGCTGCTTACGAAACTACAATCGCCAACATTCTCGTCCGAATGCGAAAATACATTGTTGACTCCCACTTACATAGGTAGAATTGATCATCAGAATAAAATACGAGAAATCAGAGCGCGAACAGAGAGATGCAGGTGTTCTTTCTTCCCGCGCGCTATTCGAGAATGGAATGGGAGATAAATAGTATGACGGTGGTTCTATGAACCCTCTGCCAGGCACTTAAAGGTGATTTGCAGAGTATCCCATGTAGATGTAGAACCATTAGCAGCGGGAAAGACGAAGCTGCCGCGATTATTGAACAAGGAACACAACACAGATAGGGACATCGGCCGACTTCTCAAAAGAAAATCAGAACCAACGCGAATACTGCAGGGTGATTCAGAACGACGTTTTAAACAACTGGAGGACTGTACATGGGAATTAGCAGACAAAGTTTTAATAAGAAATCCATGTGCGGAAGTGTTATCCAATAGTTCTTGTGATCACTTCTTCGATACTCCGAAACAACTTTCTTCTCCACTATTTTATTTTAATTCTTAAACCGGTGTTCAACTTATAAGGCCATCTTCAGTTCACAGCTATAGTTTTATTCCATGATATCCTCTCACAATGTAACCTATTTAAAATACTTTTAAGCAGTCTCTAGAGTAATTTATTCATTGGAATGGTAAATTGTTTGTATGTTTTACACATACATTTTCGAGATTAATATTAATTTTATTCTCAGTTCGCCCTCCTTTATATTTATTAAAGATTGTTTCATTGGAACATTTTAATTATACTACCACAGTAGGACCAAGGATAATAATTCTTATGTGCTTGAATATAAATGTAACGAGTAGAACATCTTTAAAGTTTGTATCAAAACATTGCAGTTTCTTTGAGGTTAGCAGTAAAGTCTGAAGATGACCTCATAAACCGAAAACCGGTTCACGAATTAAAATAAACTCGTGGAACATCCTCAAAATAGTGATTTTTAATTCAGTATGGTGATGTTCAACCAAGAACCGACGGAAGAATCAGTCAAGACTTTCCTTTCTTCTCCTGCATCTAATATGGAGCAAAACTACAAAAACGTTTGGGAAACATCCACTCCAAATATGCATACCTTTCAGTCCTATGAGTGCTACCTACATCTTCGATAGTGTGAAATAAGAAGATATATATATATTTTTTAGAGTATCTCTTACAGTGGTCAAGTGATCATAGTTTGCGTTTTACACACCTTGTATACCAGAATTTTTTATCTTGTTTAGTTTATACTCCTAAACTCATGTACAGCCCGCAAGAAAAAGTCCAAAATAGGCAAATTTTTGCGGACCTTACAACTACTTTTTCTCGATTGTTGGATGCAAATGGTCTCTGAGGCAAAGTGCAAAACGTTGTGCGCTGTGGAGCTGATTGCACAGATTATTCGCTGAATAACATTGGAGAAAGGCTACAACCCCGCCTTATTCCCTTCCCAACCACTGTTATTAGCTATTAACAGATAATCATAATCATAATAGGTTGACACTGAGTCGTGGATTCATAAAACCTGGTAAAAAGTAAATACGATGTTATTGCAGTCTATATCTTTGGAAATCGAAACCAATTTTCCTACTCAGCGATGATGAAAAAGTGATCACGGCGTCGTAGGCTGACAGGGGTTCCTTATCGACGTTTTGTTTAATGACAAGTAACACTAGCCAAGAGCCACTCGGGGATTCCGATCCGCTTCAAAGACTTTGCAGTATACTCCAAAATATGATCTTCGTATTTTTATTTAATTAATTAATATCTTTTTAAGTTCCCACATGGTCGTTGACGAGGTGAAAACCCTTTCGATGTTAACAAAATTTCTATATGTAAATAACAGTCTAAGAGTGCAAAAATTTATTTTTTTCCGACTAGTTTCGGTCTTCTCTTAGACTATTTTCAGGAAAAATATAGCTCCATTGATGTGGTGGAGCTGGCAGGAAACTTGGAGCCTTCAAGTGCGTCACGGAAAAAAAAATAAATTTTTGCGCTCTAGACTGTTCTTTATATATATATACATTTAAATACGAGTGCTGTTGCGCAATAAATGAAACTAAAATGTTTCCAAAAATATGTAACAAAATTTCTGTTTTCCCACAACTCTTTTCTACCTATTGCCATTATGCATTTTGTATCCTCTGTACTGCGATCGTCGTTATGTTATTTTGCTGAGGAAGTGACAATTCTCAAAAAAATGTTCAAATGTTTGTAAAGCTTATGGGACTTAACTACGGGGTCATCAGTCCCTAAACTTACAAACTACTTATGAACTACTTAGGAACTAGTACGACACAAATATCCATGCCCGAGGGGGGATTCGAACCCCGACCGTAGTGGCCGTGGAGACCGTGACTAGAGCGCCTCAGTCCCCTCGGCCTCCCCGGCTGTCTAACAATTCTCGTCTGCCACCTTTATTGTTTCGTTACCTAATCCAATTCCTTCACCATTTTCTTAGACTGCTTTCCATTACCCTTGTTTTGCTTTTGTTAGCCTTCATCTTACACGCTCCTTTGAACACAGTGTCCACTTCGAGAAAATTAATTTAAAAAAATCTTTTCTCATTTTGTGCGTGTGTGTGTGTGTATGAGAGAGAGAGAGAGAGAGAGAGAGAGAGAGAGAGACTACGTTTACATGCAACACATCTTCCGGAAGACGAAAACCGATTTTCCTAAACCGTTTTTCGCTGACGTGTTTACATGGCATAGCCTGAATCGGATTTCCTAGCTCACTTAAAATGGCCGCTGGAAAACAAGCGGAATTGGGAAATCGGTTTACGAAATCCGGTTTTGGGAGCCCTTGTAAACGGGGTGAGAGAGAAAGAGAGAGAGAGAGAGAGAGAGAGACAGAGAGAGAGAGAGCAAAAATTTCGCGCCAGACAGTCTGTGTTCTTTTGAGAATGTTGAGGAGGAGAAATCTGTGAACGCGAGCAAGGGGCACTGCGCATCGTTTGAGGAGGTCCACACACACACAATTACGGCGCCAAGAATATTTTAAGATTCCACAGATATAGACGAGAGAGCGGCGGTTTATTTTCCGTCGCGCGCCAGAACACACGCACGCACACACACACACACACACACACACACACACACGCACGCAGTGCGTGGCTCGAGCCTCGCCTCCGGGCAGACTTCCAGGAGCCGTGATGACGTCACTGGCGCGGTGACACGCGAAGGACAACCGTGGCCGACTGCCGGCAAATCTATAGTCCGCCCAGCCACGGGGAATTTAACTCCCGAACGCCGGAACCGGTTCTCCGCGCGCTCCGGAATAATCGTGCTTCATTATTCCGTTATCGGCAGAGCGAGCCAGTTTCCGGAACGGCTCAATGAACTTAGTAGCCCAGTTCCTAAGGAATAAAAAAAAAAAAAGACACGAGAATTGAGTCAAGGACGTAGAACTACCAGTGATCTAAATCGCAGTAGCATAGCTGCCAACTATTACGGATTGTCCGTAATTGTTACGGATTTATCGTCATATTTACTGAGTTACGGGAAGTTCGTGACAAATTACGGAAACTAGATGTTTTACGATGTGATGTGTTTTGAGAAAATCGGAGTAGGTACTATCTACATTTCGGTAATAGTCGATAAAAGTTTTATATAAATAATTTCTTTCATTCCTGAGAACGTAGCAAAGCTGTAGAAAATGTTAAAGATAGCATTTCCGTTGGAACAAATCTGGATTAAATACCGCCAATAATGTCCTACACACCTACCAAATACACGCTCACACACCCAAGATCGATGTAAATTCTATGGATTATGAGTATACTCCTCTTTCGTTCAAGATTAACAGCCCACGTGTTTTACCGGGTGGCTGAAGCGAGCCAGTTCGTTTCCGAAGAGAAAAACTTTTGCTGGCTTTTCTCGCGTGTACCTGTTTTTCATAGCTGTGTTGTGCAGCTACCGGAATATTTCTAAACCACTCACGGCATTTACACAAATGTGTTAGGTTCTTCCACCTAACCTCAGTCTTTTGATACAGAATAGTTTCTATACGGTTCGTGGCAGATATTTGTGAATACAGTGTCAGGCTTAAATTTTTAAAATATTCTTGGGACACGGCCGGAACCCCACGTCCTCTTTGGCCTTGCGCATCATTACTGACAGCCATTTCGAAAGGTTGGCAGCTATGCAGTAGGAATTACTGCTGTGCAAGCGACGGTATGGTGAACTGCGTATGGCAGCATCATTTGCCTCCGACCGTAGATGATTCTCGGGTCCCGTCTGAGTATAGTAGCTTTTGATTTTCACAGAATAACAGAGTCGGAACCCACGTTAAAACTGTAGGTCCTCCTATAACTGGCTGGGTAAGTCAGTTCGAAGGTCGGAGGAAGGCAACGGCATACCACCTCCAAGCAGGACCATGCCTAGTAAAGCACTGTGGTGTTCAAACCAGTCTTCGGATTGTTGACTGCTTTACCTTTACAGGGTGTTATAAAAAGGTACGGCGAGACTTTCAGGAAACATTCCTCACACAAAAAGAAAGAAAATACGTTATGTGGACATGTATCCGGAAACGCTTAATTTCCATGTTAGAGCTCATTTTATTACTTCTCTTTTTCTCTTTCTATCATTTTATTACTTCTCTTCAAATCACACTAATCATGGAACGGAAACACATAGCAACAGAACGTACCAGCGTGACTCCAAACACTATGTTACAGGAAATGTTCAAAATGTCCTCCGTTAGCGAGGATACATGCATCCACCCTCCGTCGCATGGAATCCCTGATGCGCTGATGCAGCCCTGGAGAATGGCGTATTGTATCACAGCCGTCCGCAATACGAGCACGAAGAAACTCTACATTTGGTACCGGGGTTGCGTAGACAACAGCTTTCAAATGTCCCCATAAACGTTTTCTTGTCGGGACACCTTCATTCTAGAAATCTGTCTCGATACAAACGTACCGCGCCACGGCTATTGCCCGGTGCTAATGTATACATCAAATGGGCATCTGCCAACTCCGCATTTGTAAACATTGCACTGACTGCAAACCCACGTTCGTGATGAACGCTAGCCAGTTGATGCTACGTACTGATGTGCTTGATGCTAGTACTGTAGAACAATGAGTCGCATGTCAACACAAGCACTGAAGAACATTACCTTCCTTCCATTGGGCCAACTGGCGGTGAATCCAGGAAGTACAGTACATACAAACGAAACAATTGGGTATTTTGACAATTGTCTGCACGAATTATTTCAATTTACATTTAAAGTGAAATACTAAAACGAGCTCTAACCTGGAAATTAAGCGTTTCCGGACACATGACCACATAACATATTTTCTTTCTTTGTGTGTGAGGAATGTTTCCTGAAAGTTTGACCGTACCTTTTTGTGACACCCTGTATATAAATAGCCTCATAGATGACATCGGAAGTTCAATGAGGATTTTCGCGGATAATGCTGTAATTTATCGAGAAGTCGCAACAGTGGAAAAAGGTAGCGAAATTCAGAACAAATCCGCAGTGTTTTGGCGCATGGTGTAGGGAATGGCAACTGAGTTCCAATATAAACAAGTGTAAAGTGCTGCGTCTCCATTGACAGAAAGATAATGTATTTAATAACTACGCAATAGCAGGACTCACACTGGAAACAGTTACTTCCATTGAGTATCTGGCAGTAGACATAAGGCCGCACGGGAGTAGCCGAGCGGTCTGGAGCGCCACGTTGCGGATCGCGCGGCCTCCCGCGTCGGAGGTTTGAATCCTCCCCCGGGCATGGATGTTTGTCTTGTCTTGTCTTTAGTATACGTTAGTTCATAAGTAGTTTGTAAGTTTAGGGACTGATGACCCCACCAATTATGTCCCATAACCTTTACAAACATTTGAACATTTAGTAGATATAAGGAACCACCTGAAATGAAACGCCCATATATAATAAATTTTTACTGAGATGTGTGTTAACAGCCGTAATATACTTCAGAAAATGCGTATTGTCTAGCATCAGCTGTTTATTGTGTTTAGAACTTTACCGGTTTCGGATATTACCCGTCATCAGAAAAGTAAAATTAAATAGACTGATTACATTTTGATGTAAACCACTCTTTCTCAACCTGTGGCAAAATGGAAAATATGCCCCGCGAAAAGATATAAAGTTTAAAACTTTTATCAATTTTAAATTATCAAATACCTGTTACATAGTCTGTCATCGGTATCATTCGAAATAAGCTACAGACATTTTTTTAATTCCTAAAATGACACAAAACTGTAAGACTGCATTTCAGTCCATCCTCTTGGGCAGTTTTGTCGTAAAAGGGCAAAAATTTACGCGGTAACATTGCGTTCACCAGCAAATCAATTGTAAAGCAAAGGATGACATAACGTATAGCTTACAACATATTTTTAGCCACAGCTGAAATAAAATAAAAGCTGCAAAATAATATTACTGCTAATAGAAGCCGGCCGCGGTGGCCGAGGGGACTGAGGCGCTTCAGTCACGGTCTGCACGGCCACTACGGTCGGGGGTTCGAATCCCCCCTCGGGCATGGATATTTGTGCCGTCCTTAGTCTTATTTAGTTCATAAGTAGTTTGTAAGTTTAGGGACTGATGACCCCGTAGTTAAGTCCCATAGACTATACAAACATTTTTGCTAATAGAATTTAAAATCCTACTAATTGGTTTTATTATAATAGTACTGTCAGTACATAACAATCCGTAACTGTTGACTTTGACGATCATATAAACGAAACGCGTACAACTTTAGTACTATGTAAATAATAAATGGTGCAACACGTTCGAAATTACGAGAAAACTGGAAGGAAGTACGTGGAAATACGGTTAGTATATAGTACGGACGACTGCTGAACTGTTGCTGAAATCGCTCTCTAAGTTTTATATAGTTTATTGCCTTAATTTAGTTATTTGAACGGGGTATTTGTAATAATATTTTCTCAGTAAGTTATTTATTAGTGTTTGCAAGCTGCCTTACAGATTCGATCGTCATTTGCTTTTACTTGCCAATGTACGTTGTTCCTTACTTCAGTAATCAGTATCAAAGAAGAGATCTGTGTACGCAGACGTATTGTCGAATTATGGCGAAGAGCTGTACAATCAATTCGACAGCGCATAATATTTTCCGCTTTGCCTCCGAGATCATTTGCATCCGGTAGTCGAGGAACAGTGGTCGATGAGGTCCTGTTTTGGCCTTTTTCTTGCGGGGCTACATGATTTTATCCGTATCTTGTACAGCTTCAGAAAGACGCGTTTCTCTATCAACTCCAGCTAACTGAACAGTTTCAGACAAGTGCAGAAGTACCCAGTTGTAAATGCCACTTGTACTGTTCAAATGATTGTGACGCTATGGGATTGCAGTGGTCATCGGTCCCTAAACTTAAGAACTACTTTATGCTAAGAACAACACACACACCTATGCGCGAGGGAGGACTCGAACTTCCGACAGGTAATGGTCGCGCACTCCGCAGCAAGACGCCTTAGAGCGTACGGCTATTACAGCGCGGCTTGCTGTACTGAATAAAAGCTCTTATTAAACGCAGATAAATGCAAGAGAAAGTACATGACACGGGCATAAGAGCCGTAAGTATCCGATCATAAGATTGTGGCAAGTTAAATCGCATATTTTTTTAAAGGTAGAATCAAATGGTATTATAAAATGGGGCTAAGACGTAAAAGCTACAGTGAAAATGACGAATCGAAGGCTTATATTTGCATAACATTTATGTTAAACTATAGCATAAGTGGAGAATAAAAACATGCCGATTTTTGGACGTTCGACGATGAAGTACTGTTCTGGCGTTTGGCGGTTTCTTAATAACAAAGTATGATCGCAGAAATGGAATTAAATCACTAAAATTCTGCTGAAATTGTAATGGAAAGTATTGTAAAAATGACAGAATAAAGGCGAGGTTCGGATAATGTAAAAACGAAATCATTTTTGGTAAAAAAAAAAGTTATTGTAAAAAATCTGTCATGTTGCCATTGTCTCTGTAGGGTACATAGTAAGTCTATTAAGAGAGGTACAGATTAATTTAACAGTCGTTTCTTCCACGCAAGTGGTACACGGCAGAAATTCACCAATATTCATAGATACAACTTCCGTCATCACAATTTGGCTAATGAACCTTATGATATTCGAGACTGTTTTCGTTATTTCAGTTATGTTACTAACATTAATAATATCGAGTCGAAAACCCTCTAATACAGAAACCAAGTTGTTTCTAGACATATCTTCCCACATATGACATAAAAATTTGCAGGCCGCGGTGGCCGAGGGGACTGAGGCGCTCCAGTCACGGTCTGCACGGCCACTACGGTCGGGGGTTCGAATCCCCTCTCGGGCATGGATATTTGTATCGTCCTTAGTCTTAGCTAGTTCATAAGTAGTTTGTAAGCTTAGGGACTGATGACCCCGTAGTTAAGTCCCATAAGTTCTACAAACATTTGAATATCTGATTGAACATAAAATTTTTTCGTAATTAACTACCCGTCCATTCTAGCTACGTTCATAGAATTTGGTGTAACTTGTTTTAAATAAGTGTGAAAATTCGTAGTGACGTTAATGACATAGTTTCTTAACAGTTTCGTAGATTTTTTCTCAGTATGTGTTAATAGTAGTCTCATATCTTACTCAATTCAGAATACTCTTATTTGGTGTCATTTACAGTTAAAAGTAGCGTTTATGATAACTTTATACAATTACATGTGGACTATTACGATAGGTAAATACTGCTTGAGAATATCTTGGCGTTTCGTATAAACGTCGAGTAACATCTCAGGAGACCTAATATTTGTACTAACAAAAATGAAGGCGAGTTAAAATGCATGGACCGTTAATTTTGAGTTGGATGGATCAGTGCCCAATAAAAACATTTGTAGGAAACGTTGAACCAGATACGAATTACCATTTCAATTTGCGTTGTAAAGAGGGAAGGGGTAATAGAAAACCAGTTCAGCAAGTTTCAGCATGATAGAATGACGGAAGTGAATTGATTATTAGAGAGAAAATTAAGGCCGTCTGGAGGGGAGGCAAGAAGAAAATTTGATCTATTAAATTATAGCGATAATTAAGCAAAAAGTGCGTCCCAGTATCTTCATTTAAAGGTGGTTATTAAACCACGAAAATCGTTTGGAATAAAACGTTCCAGATTAGATTGAATGTTTACAGAACTGTACGATAATTACTCTGTTTACTATTGTAATCAATTATCATCTGTCTTTTCCTTTACAACAGTTTAAAAATAATCCATAACTGTCAGTCTTCGCTACCGTCGATCTCAATCTCTCAAAAAACATGTGTCACAACATCAAAACTGAAAGGTAAAGAATTAAATTGAGGTGCGGTATTATGCAGAATAAACAAGGAAACAGAAAAAAAAGTGTTTTACCAGGTTAACACGAAGAGAATGCATTCAGATAATTGAAATGGTAAAACTAACCTCAAAATATAACAGATTTAAGTTATAATTGGATGTTAACAGTATTGGGGTTAACGGAGGCAATCATTTTCCTGGTTGCAGATTTGTGTTCTACGATAAGCATTAGGGTCCCATTTCTTGTCTGTACTCCGGAGACTAAAACTGGGAACTTAGTAATTACGAATGTAATAAATTCTTCACTACATCAGTGTGACCTTGCATAAATTTAAATTGACATCAGATGTTAACCCAGTATGATCGACGCTACATTAGAATTTTAATGATATGTGCTTTCATTCTTTTTACAGATTATCGTTTCTAGTGCACCAAATACTTTCTTAGCGATCCATATTATTTCAGGGTGACATAACATGAGCACCTATTTTACATTAAGATTTACATTAAGTTTTTTCCTGATTTAACTAGTCACTTTTATAGTGACACGGTCATTATCTCAATGACCAAGACTACGATTCTGATATGTTCTTGCGGATCTATCAGCCGAATTTCGTAGGTATCTCAAAAGTACCTGAGAAAAAAATCGCACAGTAACTTTTATTAAGCTGTTTTTCTGGTTGTAATGGCATTTTACAAAATTATCCCCGAACAACGCCGCCATCAGTTATGTCCAGTGGAATTTAATTTGATGCTAGGTCCCCAGCAATTAACGAACGATTTGCAACTGTCAGCTGCAATTTTCCAGTTACTTATGTTTGTTTTGAATCGCAGTTTCCTATTGTTGGGTAATTTGACATTTTCCCTTCACATTTCAGAACCAAAACGAGCCAAGCATAACTCTAACAAAGTGATTCCTAATAATTGATCAAAATATTTTTATGCCTCTGAATTTCCTTTCATCCTTTTATACATTAAGGGAAGACATGTATATTTTATTTCTGTATTTTCTGTTGTAACGTTGTTAATGCTGACTTGACGTTACAGCTTATCCTTACATTTTTATTCAGTCATTATTACTGTTTCGAAAAAGCCTCAATAAGACGTTTGTTTATTCTTTGTGGTTTGGAGCTTCAAACTAACTGAAATCACTTACACAAAAAATAGATGATTTTTATTGACGTTGCCACGTAAGGAGAAAAATGCGTAGATGAGGTTTTTCGTATTTGGTACCGAAGAGTTCCATGGTAGAGTATATAATGTGCGTTGAAAGTTAATATCGAAGAGTTTACAGATGTGTTTGAAAATAGTATTGTCACATACGTGGCAGTTGATTTACTTCATATTCTGAAACAACGAAAAACTTGATAATTCTTACTGAATGGTATGACATGTGCCTCTGGCGATCTGTTTTATTTTTCAAAGAAACAACACATCTCAAATGCAGCTGTTTTTCACTTCCGGGTAGAAAATCCATCAAATAAAATTCTTGATTCAGTATGTATACGTTATAATTATTCCTTGTACGAAGGATGTTAAGCCGTCATTATTAATACCAGAGAGATATACTGCCCTATAATGAAACGGAATTGAAGTATCCGGGGATTTATGGACATTTAATTAAAAAGAATTCCAGGTGACGTTCTTTTATTGTCGTGCACAACATTCATATAAATGTCAAAACACACATTTGTAGCCGGCACACACAAATTTACTCATTTCTTAAATAAAACCTTGTTCGTAGTATGAGAATTCTTTGCTGTGAAGTTATTCTCATGTCCGTGCAAAAATATTTATCAACAACTTTCTAACAAATGCAACCTACTATCAGAACCATATTACACGATATGTTTTCTTTTCTTGGTAAATGTTAGCCACTTACATTAATACCCTTCTACGTTAAAGGAGGTAGGAATTTTTCACAGTCGAAGACAGATATTTATTCACCAAGACGACACAGTTCTCTTTCAGAAAAGAGTAATTTTTTTCACAAAGAAACACATGAATCGGTCCAGCAAAAACTAAGAACACGATTCTCTCGGAGAGAAAGAACACAAGCAGCAAAAACGTTATTGCGAAGTCAAAGTTCTTAATCGTTATTGAATACGTTTATTTATTAGGAATTTTCATATAATAGAGGTGCAATTCATACTAGAAACGGGCACTATCACTGATAAATATATTTCACGATGGGGCAGAATTTTCTCGTTAGTGTATCTGTTTACAATATGTTCTGCGTGCGAAACACACCGTTGACTACCATATACAACTTGAGTCTACACAAACGCATATAATTTTTTTACACACGTCAAATTAAATTTTAGTAGCATCTGACCTCCTGGCGTAAAGAATTTTGCGACTAAAGAAACACATCGCGCAGTTTGAAAACTAAAATTACTCCAGGTACGAAAACACTCGCAGCAATGACGGAAAATGTGATCTGTTCCCGCGGATGCAAGCTCGTGGGGCGGACGAGCTATGCGAAGTGCGTTTGTCCAGCCGAGGCGTTGCAGAATTCTGGAAGGGAACAGCACACGTGACCGGTGCGATGGCCGCCGATTGGTCCGGCCGCTGGAGTAAAGGACTTTTTATTTACGCGGCGGCACGCTGAAACAACTGATCATCGCGAGCAACGTCGTTGTCCGTCGCGCGCACTTCACTTGTCCACTCGTAACTCACGACTGGCTCGCCGTCCGTACGTCTAGTCGACTGTCACTCGGAAATAAACGCGCCGTGACGTCGCAACAGAGATATTGTATGCATATGAACACTTGATGCGTACGAACCTTGGATTTCGCAGCGCGCGGCTTTCGCGCCGTGAGGGATCTCTTCGGCGTTTACGAGCTGGTGCCACGGAGCGCCACATAAAATATCACGTAGCACAGTGTGAATTCTAGCTACAGAATGATCGATTGAGTCAGTCCTCGCGTGCACGCCGGCCCTCTCTCTGTCTCCGTCTCTCTCCCTTTCCCGCGCCGTCACCCCTCCTCCTCTTTCTCGCCAGCCCCGGTCACATGTATCGCGCCGTCTCGCTCGCTCCCGCCGGGGCAGACGGAGACGGAGAACACGCGGCCGCCTCGGGCTGGCGGTGCGGCGCTGCCGCCGAGAGATGGCAGCACGGGGCGGCGCGCGCAGCGCCGCCACCGGCCGCAGTGGCGAACTACGTCGGCCGCGGCTTCCGGCAAGGGCGGCGCCATTACGAATTTTGGGCTGGCAGCTGTCTGCGAGGGGAGGGGCCGCAGTGGTGGGGGGTGTTGTGGCCAATGGAGGGAGGAATGGTGGACCACACATTCTGCCCTAATTCCACGAAATTAACACATCTCCTCAGGTCTGTTCCTCGTAAATCACGGCAGAAAACCTGTTCTCATTTTAAGAAGACATTTAAATTGCTCCTTCTCCCCCTCCATAGAATATTCCGTCCGTTGTCTGAAGCAATTATGTCAGTAGAAGACATAAATTATAATTACTTTCAGCAATACTCAAACAAAATATTTTTACATATTGGTTTTCATAAGAACACCAAACATTGCCAAGCAAGGCGCCAAGTTCCTCATCACAACCATCGCTCATCTTAACGATTCATTAGATTCTCGTTCCATGATGGATCATGAACACATTTGGAAATGATGTGAAACATGTCATTGTGTTAAAAGTTACATGGTGGCAATCGTCATTAAGTTGCAATATGATTACGTTCTTTATGTTTTTATTGGCCCATTTGAAACGTACTTCTCACATTGTTACCCGCGTTTCATAACGACGTGTCCAATGTAAGTACCTTGTTACTTTTTCTTCCTTCAAATTTTTCACAATCCGGTGATATCAAAAACAGAAAAAAAGATACAGAACGTTAGTGGTTTGAATCTGTGAAAATCACGACGGTGTATTAGTGTTTGGTTGGCAATTCCGTACGTATAATTCGTGTAGTTCCTACGAGCTTTGCGACATTGGAAAATAATGAACGATTGATTACTTTTAAATATTTGTGAAATTTTTGTTGCTTATGCTTATAGTTAGCTCCGAGGAAGGGATGCGTTCAGTTCCGAAGGTGAGTTACATACTTTCTTCAGAACTAGTGTTTCTACCCTATTGCATCTAAGGAATAAATTGCAGTGTTGTAGACGGTACTGTTCGTGTGAAATTTCGTATTTTCGTCTTCTTTATCTCATTTACTGGACATACGCTGTATGAAAAACCATGATTTGACGCCTCGAATATGATGTTTTCACACCAGTATTGATTGTTAATAGCGGCGCAATTTATTCATCAAATGCAATGTGGAAGAAACACTGATTCAGCATGAAAAATATGACTCACCTATACAATTTATACAATTCACCCTTTTTCTTGCTGTTTTGTTGTTAAGAATACCGTTTGTTCCACGTCTTAAACTATTTTGTAAATTGTACAAAACTTTCCAGAGGAGGTTGCGGCATTTGTATACCAGTTTCTACGATAACAACTAGGCTAAAAGATTAGAAATTTCAGAATTTTGAATGTCCTGTAAGCACATAATATTGACAATTGGATACAGCGACACAGATGTACCTTCACCAATATGGCGTCGAGTGTCACGGCTTCATAATACGGAATACTACCTTCAGATTATCTTTCATTTTACTGACACAATCGCATCAGCGCCATAGAACTGTCTTAACGGAAACCGTGTCCACTACTAATAACTGGTCGAAACGGTTTTCTCCATAGCCAGATTCTCTCGTGGAAAATAAAATACAAACACAGTAAAATTTCAGGCGTCTCCTCTTCTAATTCATATCTTAGTAACACCGATTTTTTAGGTTGTGTGTGTGTGTGTGTGTGTGTGTGTGTGTGTGTGTGTGTGTCCTTGGGTTTGTTTATAACTTGTTTCTAAGCATAGACACAGATAACCTCAGTATCGGACTGGCATAGCTTTACAAACATTTGAGCAGGACCTAAAAAATAACATGGAACCAGTACAATGAATGATACTACGTAACGCGAAAGTTCGATATGACAATATCCTACCTGAAGCATTAGATGCCCCAGAAACTGAATCTCTAGGACGCCATTAAAATTTTTATCACTTCATAAAGTAGAAGCTAATTTTTTTCAAAACAATTATGGTCGCATTAATATAAATGGCTTATGGATTGAAAGAAAATCTTCCAACATACACAGCAATAGATAAGCTCATTGACGCAATACAGACAAGACGCTTACAGTTCTAGGGATCTGTAAAATGACACCACAATATTATCTAAAAGCTACCTAATTAAATAATTTTTGAAAGAAGTAAAAAAGATAGTCTCTTTAGAAGAACTTACGCGAAGTGAAAATCACAGTAGACACCGCCAGAGAATACAGAGTATTTGGAATCTCAGCTGCAAATCACATTCGCAAATCTAAAAAGGCCACTGTAAAAGAGGGTACAGAGGAATAGGAAAAACGGCACAGAAAACAACACAATGAATTCTTTTATTATGGAAAAATTGAGTCAATAGAATCTGTTAGACCAAGCTAACAAGATCAATGTCTTCTGTTAAGTGGAAAGAAAGAAGTTGTTAGTAATCGGAAATCATTTTCAAGCTCGGGGCAGCCATCCTGTGCAATACAAGTGAATAGTCGGAATCTTTCAGAAGTCGAATTAAAGCAGCAATTACTTTTTTTAAAGAAGAATAAATATACGTCCTTTAGTTAAGTAGATTGAATATGAATGAGGAGAACCCGACATAAATATCGTATCCTTGACGAGTACTTACAAAACTAATCATTATCGATGCAGAAATTGTATTGGTGACATGGAAACGAAAGTATTATTATTATTATAGAGAGCAGTAATACAAACTTACTGATACTGTGTCCTGTTTCATTACATTCTGTTTCTATAAGCGGTCTAGAGGGAAAGTAGTTGAAAACTTTCCTGCGTACATCTAAATTAATTATCGCCTATAATTCATATTGCATATAATTTTTCCTGATCCTAAGTTCACAGCTCCTAAAACGTTTCTACAAGCTGCAAATTGATTTAATTGCAGAATGCATAGCAAAAATTAATCTTTTAGTGTCTTAGTTTTTTAGACTTTGCATAAATCATATTCAAGCCGCTATCCATCTCTTATTATAACTCAAGTACTTTAGATAGAATTTTCTCCAGTTTCATCGCTCGTCACGGTACACTCGTTTTATTGAAACTTCTCAGAGATGCCTTCCTCGTTTGTTCGTCACTACCAGTATTTGATGGAAGTTTATCCTATTAAAGAAAATATCTTCGTCTGCATCATTTTTACCTTGTTTGTCGATTTGTCCATCTCACTCGAAATTTGCTACCTGGACATAATTTACTTGCCATTTTCTTGAATCTGGAAGATAATTGCCCATTTAATACAAGTAATAAACTCACGTAGAATAGAAAACCACACTCTAATTTGTAGGAAACTGTTTATCTTTAATTAACTGAGCATATGTTCTGATTCAATTACTCAACAGTTTTATACAAACATTGTATTTTCATCGGCACTATTTTCTTTCCTAAACTCATTCCCGTAATATGCAGAGGATAGCAATGCATTGCTTTTCCTAAACCGGATTTAGTATCCCTTGCTGATAAAACGGTATTTGATATTAGCGTATATTAATGCATTTCTCTCCCTTTTAAACTCTTTGCATTTGACATATTTCACCGGCCGCAGTGGTCGAGGAGACTGAGGCGCTTCAGTCACAGTCTGCACGGCCACTACGGTCGGGGGTTCGAATCCCCCCTCGGGCATGGATATTTGTGCCGTCCTAGTTCCTAAGTAGTTCATAAGTAGTTTGTAAGTTTAGGGACTGATGACCCCGTAGTTAAGTCCCATAAGGTGTACAAACATTTGAACATTTTTTGACATATTTTGACGCAATTTTTCTTGTATTTTGATCGTTGGTGTGCGTTTTCTTCGCAATTCAGAGCATTCATTATATTTTATCTTCAATCCACCAGCACTGCGTAAACAGTAACACTCTTTGGGAGAAAAATTCTTAAAATAGATACGTTTGTAAAATTTTTACATTCATTGCTTTTGAAGTGCCTTTTCAAACTTTCTTAGCCACGTAGCACATTTATAAAGGATGTCTTCGAACTAACTACGAGTTTACTTTACGAATAAACTGTTCAGATTACTTAATTTGGACTTGGAATGTCGCACTACTGCATATAGAGCAACGATTGCTATTGTGGCCGGGCAAAATTTTTGTTTCAGAGTCAGAAAGAGGAAACATAACGTCAAGGCACGTTGGAACTGAATAAATATCCAAACCTACATAACTGTTCACGATGAGGATTTTGAAATCGATTAACTAGAATACAATTTTCGACTTCAACGGCAACAACAATATGAGTTTAGTTAGTCTCCAAAAATTAAACACTCGTCTGGTCGAACATAAAAGGAACTGCCGCCTGGGACACACGGAGAAATCGGCCGTAGCGGAACATGTATACCAAGAAGGCAACCACGAAATTAAATTTAATGAGGCCAGTGTCATCTCAAAAACTTCGCACTATCATGCGCGCACATATAGAGAAGCAATCGAGATATATAAACATCGCAATAATTTTAACAGGAAATAGGAAGCTGTTAAATTAGACAGAATTTGGAGTTCTGCTTTACACCAGCGGAATGACAATCGATTCTTCTCTGCCAAGAATGTTGGCAATACCAGAGAAAGTGTCGTAGCCGACGTCACGTGATGTCTTGTGGTGCCCTCTACATTGCCTATATATACGGCGCTCCCTCAAGTTCTCATCGCAGTTCGCCACTCTACCTCTGAAGATGTCTTCCGCAGCCGAAGATGAAACGTTAGGAGAAAGTTTTATAAATCGACCACGGCCTATGAGCCCGGAAGTTTTAAATGAAGTGCTAATAATGGTTAGGCTGACCGAACATTGCGGAAAACGGAGACTGCAGGAAAAAAAAAAAAAAAAAAAAAAAAAAAAAAAAAAAAAAAAAAAAAAGTGTTCGGGATGATCAAAAGTCCCGGAATTAAGTTTTTAAATATATATATTTCAAAAAAATCTGTAGGTTTTAGGGCTTTTGGTCCGTAACACATAATAC
Organism: Locusta migratoria; assembly: GCA_026315105.1. Taxonomy (NCBI): domain Eukaryota; kingdom Metazoa; phylum Arthropoda; class Insecta; order Orthoptera; family Acrididae; genus Locusta; species Locusta migratoria. The sequence goes on along the minus strand of CM048754.1, from coordinate 4,018,449 downwards.
GACACGATGAATCTTGAAAGACTTGTTAAGGATCAGTTAGTACGTAATATTTTAATAAGCAACCTATCTCCGGAAATGTCATCCAGTGCCCCTTATTCATCTTGAACTCTGGAAAACAAATTTCTTCTACTGCAAGCTGTTCGCTTTCAATGTTTTGGGAGGAGGTAGTATGAACGATGCCAAGGAAAAAAAAAAAAAAAAAAAAAAAAAAAAAGACAACGCATTTCTTAAAAGAGTACTTATCCAGTGGACAAGATTATTTTACAGTATCGAAGATGTGCTCATAGTTCTTAAGGTATTATTTTAGCACCCATTTATATTAGACACAGAGCTAGGTGGCGCAGTGGTAAGACACTTTGACTCGCATTCGGAAGGGCGGTGGTTCAAATACACCTTCGGCCATCCAGGTTTACGTTTTTCGTGATTTCCCTAAATCACTCCAGGCAAATGCCGGGATGGTTCCTTTTTAATGGCACGGCCGATTTCACCCCCGTCCTTACCCAGACAACCCGGGCGTAAGCTTTGCCTCCAATGACCACGCTGTCCGTACTACATTTTTCCTTTAAACGGAAAGAAAGGTCTTGTGCAATAGCAGACATTTGGTTTCTCGGTATCAAAGATAATCAATCGTTAGTGGGTGACATTTCCGGAGATGGGTTGGTTATTACAATATTACGTACCAACTAAGCTTCTAGAAGTCCTCGAAGTTCGTGACGGAGTTTCCAAACAGCCTGTTTACAATTGAATGGGTGAGTTTTAAAAGGAACCTAAGTCAATTTTTTCACATTTTGAGATAATTGCATTTTCGATATCTATGGGTATTTACATACGCTTGAGTGTGAAAACGTGCCTCAAACAAACATTCATTATACTATCTACAAGCAGTCGCTTTTACTGACTGAGTGTTAAAAGGTACCTAAGTCACTGACTCTGGCCCCTTTTAACACGCCAAATTATTTCCTGCACACGAATATCTTTGCCTCTTTTATTTGTTTGTTCTTCTGCGTATATTCTGTTCATTGTTGAATAGTGGAGATAAAGTTGTTGTAGTACTAGTAACGTGAGGTATTTATTACAAAAATTACGCCGGTCGAAACACACATGATCATTGGGCGTTGTATTTGGTGGCCTACTTATAAGAAGTCTACACAGTCTCTTGAAAGCAGACACCTTCCAAGAAATGAAAAGGTGCAGTTTAATATTTCCACATACATGTATCACTATTTTGAGTACTCACATGAGCACAAAGGTGTCATAAAAACTAGTGAGTACATAAGATCAGCTGGTTTTCAAATCCTGAATACCTTTATCCTCAAGAAAACTAACGAAGTATATTTACCTTCTCAAGAAGCTTATCCAGAAGTAAAAATACCAATAAAAAAAAGCAAAATTGAGGACCTGAAAAAAATTATGCCGTATATTGTAGAAGAACACAGAAACTTTTACGATCGACTATCACAGTGGCCGATAGCTGATAATGAATAAATTTCAGAAAAACATGTCTCTGTAATGTAATACCATTCTTTGACTATTAAATAATTGTGTTTGTATTATGAGCTATCAGATAATACTCTTTTTTAATTAAAACCTGCATTATTTCTAGTAAAAGAATGCTTTATATTTTATAAATTGTTAAAAAGGACCTAGGTCAGCAAAGTAAAATATTTTTTCTTCTGGTGTCCAATTACGTATATTGGGTCAACAATGTACCTAATTGTAGATCTATATCTATGGTATAATATATAATTTTATCAGTGCACTATTTTATAGCACAAAAGAGAAAAAAAGGTTCTTTTTTTTTTGTTTTTCTCGAAACTATGAAAAAATGACTTAGGCACCTATTAACAATCAGCCATTCAATTAAAATCGCGTGTCAGTCTCTAATGACCAAGCTGTCGACGGGACGTTAAATCCTAATCTTAAATCATTTATCTTTGAAAACCGTGTCGACATCTAAGTCATCACACAGGGAGAAGTCCAAAAGTTATTTCGGAGAAATATTTTTCTCTTACTGTTCGATGAACTTAGAGGTGATAGTCTAGACTCTTATTAAGTACCAGCTTTTACTTGCGGCTTCGCTCGCGTTGATGTTCTTGCATACGCGTCAAAGATCATCGAAAGTGCAATAATTCCGCGACTTTGGTTTTGTGTTGCGACCAGGAACATAGAATGAAAGAAAAGAATACAATCGTGACTAAACCGCGACTGAAGAACTTATATGAAGGGAACACGGGAATAACGATCTAAGTCCAGTTTGGAGGATCCTGCGAAAATTAAATTTCAAACTTTGAAGTCTGTTATCTGGTTACAAATTTAATTAACTTGTAGATTCTTTCCCCTGAAATTGTTGTCTGCTTTATTTGTTATATCACTGAATAATAACCAGTTACAATAGTATAGCACAACAATGGAGAATCATAGCCAAACAACAATACACAAAATTTCCAAGGTAAAAACGATCTAAGTCCATTCATAAATGAATTTAGAAGCTTATGGACTACTTTTTTGTGAATATTATTACCATTGCACCACTTTTACACATGACACACAAGATATATTCAATAAAGAAATCTTACATCTATACCTAATAATAGGTCTACTTGCGATAATTAGTAAGACATTGAAAAAAGTTAATACAGGAAAACACCGAATTTGCATAGTAAAATTATTATCAAAATGCTTACAATATCTGAAATGATTTTAAAAGCATACAAACAATTGTTAGGGCTTTATTATAGTGAGACAGATTTTCTAAATTATTCACCTTTATATGTGGCACACAAGTTATTATTTAATAATGCAAAACAGTAACAAATTAATACTGGTATATAAATATGGAAAATATAAGTCGTGAGTTACAATGTCTGTAAAATTATGAAACGCTGTCTCACTTATCTTCATCATTAGTTTCGCTGACTGGTAATGAACTGAAATATTGTTGAGCTTCTGGAGCACAAAATTGCTTCAAAATTGACAGAAGTGCTGCATGACGGACTGGTATTTTAACTACCTTTCCATCCCTTACCACCCGAACTTTGTAACTGTAGGAGAAATCACAATATTGTGCATCATCAGAATTCTTTCTTGGTCTCCTGCGCAATATAGACTTCACAGTGCCTATAAATGTGCATTTTGTTCGTCATAAGATGCCATTTCATTAAACTGTTTAATCAATGTATTTCTTTCTGTGTTACTTGTATTTACAAAGCATTTCAAGCGTGAACACTTACAGTCGTCGCCGGTAATGTGACTCATAGCTCGTATGCGTTTTGAAGAATCTGTAACTCGCCCATGAACCTTCCTCTTCTTTGAACAGGTTCCAGGTTTTGCACTAGAATTTTCTTCACTACTGCTTGACATGGTGAAATTTTTCGAACACTGACTCACACGCAGCTACAGCACAACTTACTGTGCACTAACAATGTTATTTTAAGACTGTGTTTATAACAATGAAATGCAATAACAGATCATTAACGCCCGCATCTGTGGAATCTGATCGTTCTTCCAAAGGAACAATGTGACTTTGATCATTTTTCCAAAGTATACAAAAACTTTGAGACTGAATTACATGGACACCGATCAATTCTCCGAAATCAAAGTTTCATAGGCTGAAAGTTCTTCATTTCTACTACAAGATGGCAGTTATACAACGGGCAAATCGTGCAGCGTTCAAATGTCATTGAAATTGGTAGTCGTTGACGTCCTGTGTAAGCAATATATTCATTATGTTGAATCGTATTATGTACCACATATCAACCATTAAAATATTTTAATGAATGTGATAAATTTCAAACATCAAAGAATATATAGCTTTTCCAAGGAGTCTTCGAGCGTCTCAGCAATTAAAAAAGAAACGCTTATGTTCAGCTATTCCACATTTCTTGTTACATATATTTAAAATAAAAAAATCTTTTATTACAAACTTTCTAAAGTAGTCCTGTTCTTCTTCAGCGCTCATGCTATCGACATACCCAAATTCATCAAAAAATGTTCAAATGTTTGTACAGCTTATGGGACTTAACTACGGGGTCATCAGTCCCTAAGCTTACAAACTACTTATGAACTAGCTAACTCTAAGGACGGCACAAATATCCATGCTCGAGGGGGGATTCGAACCCCCGACCGTAGTGACCGTGCAGACCGTGATTGGAGCGCCTCAGTCCCCTCGGCCACTCGCGGCCGGCTCAAATTCATCGAAATCGGTTTAGTCGTGGATGCCTGACAGAGCTTCTTTCGCCTTTTCAATATTACTATGGCTTATGATCTGAAACATGAGCTATCTCTAACAGACTGATCTTTACCACGTCACGATAAGTTCCTAAAATCTTGGTCATTTTAAACCACGCTCACAATTTACTTAGTGGAAACTTTGGATCACGACTGTCATACGAAAACAGTACGTGATTTCCGAAAAGCGTCTGAATCTCTGACCTGCTCTTTTATCAGAAGTACGATCATCACGTTATCAAGCGAAATTTTCGATTGGTTTGGGGATTGTTTTGCAATGGAGGATACATCAAATCATTGAGTGCCAGCAACAGGTATAGACGTACTTCACGAAAAGCATGTTGTGATCCTGGCTGTTCATGTTTTATGTATTTACAGTAACCTAAGACATTTCGATGATACGGGTTTCCGTAACCAGCTGAAAACCCGCTATTTATTTATTCCATCATTCTGTTGGTCCTCCATATTTTCTTCAGTTATCTGCCTCTTCAGTTGGTCGATTTGCCAAACAAAACTTCTGTCATTCGAGTCATTACATCTGTTTTAATACTACCTCGTCCCAGGTATGCAATCTTCGGAAATCTTCAATAGCGCCGCATTTTAGCAACTTTCGTCCTCTTTCACGTGAAGTAGGAAGTTTTAATGGTGTGTGTTGCATACCAGTTTTAATGTCTGGCCTTGAAGCGTTGGTCTAACGAAATTTTTTCTGTCGTTTAATGTTGCATTCCTTTATGGCAAAGTTTAGTGGGTGTAATATGGTGGATGTGTTTCCAAAAAATAATTTAAAAAATATCGATACAATGGTATGCGATTTTTTGTGCCATAGGGCGCTTCTGTCGTGAAATATATAAACTGAAGATCTTAAACTTGACCATTTCGATACTTAAAACACCCTTTATACAGTTCATTAGAATCGAGTCTATTTTTGGTTTGAAGGAATAGCTAGCTATAACATCAATCTGAACCATAACACGCTTTCGACACAGTAGGGGCCAATTTTTTTCCGATCAGACTATTTATGTACCCCTTACGATTGCTGGTTCATCTAGTTTCATGACTTTGTACCAAAAGTTACAGTAATGGTTGATACAGGTATTTTGATATTTCAAAGTAGAACTGCAATACTGACAATGAGTTAAAAATGTTCGTATTCATTTCTTTTAATAACACGATTTGCTTTTAGCGTGATTGTATCTAACGCAGAGCAGGAATAAGAGAACGATTACTTTTTCACGACTGTTACATACTTAACAACAGTGTAAATGTGAAAAGTTATTGTTGTGGCTAATTTATTTTGTACTCATTATTTAAAAAATAAAGGAGAAAGTGGTATAAAGTTACCCCTCAATGCAAAAAGATAGGATCGAGTCTCAGCTACTCATTTCGAATGAACTAGTAATCTCTACAATGTAACCTGACTATAAAATATGCCAGCTAACTATAAATGACATTCAATCATTACGCGAGACTACAATTACTATCACTAATAAATGTAATCTCCGTATCTATCGCAGAGATTTTAATTTTTTATCCTTTCAAATTATACGCCTCGGATGTATAATTCCAAAAATTACAAAGTTCGACAGAGCCGGGCAATTACAGAAATTAGTGTATAAAATATTTCGGAAACACAATGCGAGTTCTTATTACTTGATGAAATTGACGTTGTACGCTGGGGGAAAGGTGGGTTGCAGTAGCAGCAACAAAAAATGCCTGGAATTCGAAGCGCGGTGTTTTAACGGTCGGTCGTTCCATGGCGCCACGCGGTGGACTAGACGCGCGCGCCGCTCAGCGGCCGCTCCCCGAAACCTGCAGTTCGCCCGCTCGCTGCTAGAGGGCTCTGCGCTGCGACCGCCGAATCGTGCGCCACCACGTGCTCGCTGGGGTTAAAAAAACTTCCGACATCTTTACTACGGCCGATGTTGGTCCACGTATTACAACAGTTCTTCTACGTAATTTATCGCACTTAACCCTAGAACGGTCGGGCTGGGTCTGAGAGACTCACTAGTTTCTATTTCCATGAATTTATATGCTTATAGTCGCTGATCTGACTCGAGCGCTCTGCTAGCTTCCTGACACATGCAAGGGAAAGCGTTAACACCATGAATAAGTTTTTAAATTGTTTGGACAATGTTCGGAAGTTCTCCAAAAATCTGGAGGGTCTGTCAGACCCAGCCCGACCGTTTACGTTATTGATTTCTACCAGTGCGTGTCTATTTTTATTTGCTGTTTCATCCAGTTTCAAATTACTTTGTGAACTAGTTCTGATGCCAATAATTTAAAATATAAAATTTCAAGAGAAAGTGTTTCATACTGTGAAATTTGCAACATTTTATACGATGATGATAATGAAATTGACGATTCTGACGCGGACCCAGACTTTGAAATAAACAGTGATCATGATACCAATGGTGAAATAAGTGGGGATGAAGGGCAAGATGCTATAAATGGAAGGACAGTAAAACTAAATAATTCTGCAAAATTTGCAAAATATAGTTGTGCTTGGTGCATGCAGAAATGGTTTATGTCGTCTGTTACGAAAAGTGACGATTTTAGAGGACGATATCACACAAACTATTCATTATATGCACAATTTCGATTTATATTACATAAAGTCAAGAAGTCTGCTTCTCAGTTCTACAAATTATTCTCATTTATATTTGTATTTCAGTCCAATTTACCTGTACTTCTAGTGTGGTTACATTTATTACTACGAATAAGTATATTTTCTATTTTTTTATTTTTATTTTTTTTATTTTACAGCAATTGTGAAATTCAGAACGTTGAAATAATTTCCCTACAGCATTTGGTAGGACCTAAACAACATAAAAATTCGTCATTTGATGTAAATAAACTGTTTTGGCATTTGTATAAGCATTTTAATTGTTGGGTCCCACAGACCCAGCCCGACCGTTCCTGAAACTATTTTTTGGCCGACCGTTCTAGGGTTAAGAAGAGGAATAGCGTTGTCATTGTATTCCTACATGCAAACACAGAAACGCATACGGAAATACCCGTACGGACTTTTCATGACATTACTCGTGCTTCGTCAGAGGTCAAAGTAATCTGTAATAACATTAGTAACAAAGTTGTACTCTTGGTGCTAAACAAAGCATATCTACCCTAAAAATAAAATGAAGTAAAAATAATAAAAACGCGACAAAAAAAGTAAAATTGTTTTCCAAATGAGGATTTAAAAATTAGTGGAGATGACATACCGGAAATGGGATGATCTTTTCAACAATGGCGTTCATTGCATCGCAATATTCCAATTACATCCCGAGAAATTGCGACGCGAAGTTGACGCTTGAAAAACCCGAAATACGCTGCTAGCGCACGTCCTGAGGCTCAGGCGTGACCCCATGCTGGAATGTACGACTTTAAATTGCAGGATGGCAGCAGACCATATTATTTGTTTCAGACCTCTTGGTAAGTATGAAAGTGCGATTACGCATGTCAATCACATCGCGATTACGGGCAGCATGGGGTTCACGCATGAGCCTCAGGACGTGCGCTAGCAGCGTATTTCGGTTTTTTCCAGCGTCAACTTCGCGTCGCAATATCTCGGGATAGAATTGGAATATTGCGATGCAATCAACGCCATTGTTTATGTCATTTGTCGTGCTGTGGATTACTGATGAAAAAATATAGGGTGTCCATTTAAAAAAAAACATAAGTTTGTGTTAAAAAACACATTTGCTTTCGTTTTAGAATGTTTCGAAATATGTACATTCATGGGCCCCAGCCGTACATTGATACCGGTGAAAGTCGTTTTCCAATAGCTGTTACTGTTCCAGAGATATTTTGGGTGGACAAGATAGCTGGGACACCCTATATATGTCAAAACGACATTTTCAAGTTCTGTAAAACATGGAAAAGTAGAATAAGAAGGGCACTATATACAAACGACTGTACCACAAATATTCCAACGAAACTAACCTACCTACCATAAAACTTATCTGCTGCTAGGAAGCATCGTTAAACACAATAGCTGTGTATGTACACTGTCAAACATAAAAATGGCAGCAAGTTGTGCACTAACGGACAGCTGATCTAACTTCAGAAATTGTCCATATGTTTAACCGCTATCATTGGCGGCCAAAGATATTCTAAATAAGATACCTAACATTATTCATAAAATCAGTAATTAAATTAAAGAATTTTTGGCCCACTTTAGGTTACGGTAGTAATGGGCCTTTGCGATCGTTTTTTGACAGCTCGG